>JARHVA010005497.1:850000-1065000 GCA_037957365.1 Torreya grandis | reverse complement strand
TCGTGCCCAATTTCTGAGCTGCACGAGAAAGTTCACTTAAGCTGGGGCTCGCAGAAGTACTCCTTGATGGAGATGGTACACGAGGTGGACTTTGATAAAGCCTCGATTTCTCCCTAAGAATTATAGATTTCGCTCGCTCAATAATTTTCAACTAGAAATCCCTCATTTGCATTGGGTCTCCACTGTGGATGGCCTCGAGCCATTCCAAAATGATCCTCTATAGACTTTAAAATGTAGAGCGACATTTCTGGGTCGATATTTGTGTGGCGATGTCTCTGCCGGTTCAACAGTCGATTCAAGCCAGAATGAAGAGCAATGAATGCTATTGTGTTGTTATCCTATAGTCTCTGCCTCTACGAACTCTTCCAATGGACTGCAGTGTTTGAATGTGTGGAACGTAGACCTAGCTGCAGTCTCCTTCACGTCGTGGCACACGTCTTTTTGTCGATGCTTGGCTGCTCGCTTGTCTGTTCGGTACGCTTTGATACCCGATGAGATAAAGATGAGAGCAAGTGATTGCTTTGATTTTTTTATTCATGAACAAGAAGGTGCATATATACAACACAAAAATTTGTTCGGACGTAACTGTCCATAACCATAACTGACAACGGACTACCGGATTATGCCTAACCGCAGTAACTAAGCGGTGTATATTTCAAAACAATGCAATATTAATGTTTATGCTAACAGTAAATGGTTTAAGATTAGTGGATTTTAATTAGCGGCCTTACATAGGTTTTTATTTTTAATTAAAAATAAAATGTTTATGTTTTTTTTTTAAAAAGTGTTTATGTAATAAAGTAGTTTTCGACATCGAAACATTGGTTTTCATTATATTCGTAAATATGGGCTTTCAATATTTTCAAGGGAAAAAAATCCATACACCTTGAAAATGATTTTTTTTATATACAATAAAAATTAAATACGTTTGATGCTAAGTACCACTACAACTTGTCGAAGCAGTAAAGTATGACTTTGGCCATATAGAACCATGAACAACTTATATAAAGATTTGGAAATAAAAATAGGGTTGTTTCCAATACATCTTATGAATTCATATCATAATAGGCATAAATATTATAATAGTCACCAGTGTATGTGCATAGAGTTGATAAAATATTAGGTCTTTATTGGTGTATTACATTTATTTTGTTTTTTCATAAGTAGCAAGTCTATTTTGCATGCATGCGTGCACACACACATATAGTTTTATTTTTTAAAGTGTAAGACTTATTCTCCTTATTCATTGGTTCATATGGACTTTGAAAAATATAATGTATTATACAAGTTTAGTTATAAATATGCCTCTTTATAAAGGAAAAGGATATAATAATGGAAACCACCAATTTTATTGATACAATTTATGGATGTATACAATGTGTCACTCCTATGTGAGACATCAAGTTTAGTGCATGAGGTATACCTTAGTGTGTGAATCCATGTTTTAGAAACTCAAAATGTGTCATCATCAACGTACAATTAAAGTAGAGGTCCCTAATAGAAGTTGGCAAGAGGTCATCATGAAGATATCAACAAATGTTGTTTGTAAGATGCCTCAAAGAAAGATACTAATGTGTTGTTCGACACATTTTATTGTAGTCAATAAAGGGACACCACTACGCAATAGTATGAAAACATTCTAAAAAGTAAACAATTGTTTTGCATTATCCCTTTCTATAAGGCCACCAAGAGACAAACCAATTTTGTTTATCAGGCATCACCAAGGAAAACATTAATAGTTTTCATGAGACCCCTTATGAAATTGCATAATTCACCACTGAAAATAGAGTCACGATTGTATTTTTAGACCCATTTGGATGTTCCGAAGAGATCACTACCAAGATAGAGACCAAAAACTTACTTATATTATGGAAACCATGTCGAACAAGACATTAATTTAGCATATAAGTCCCCCTTATATGTATTAAAGAGGGGACAATTTTCAAAACATGCCTTGTATATTATTTAGTGCATTGAAATTTTGCGTAGCCTTTTTTATTTTAACATGTGACATGCACATTATAGTGCATAGGACATGAGCATCAATAACATTACTATAACACATTTTAATGTTTTACAGTGCAATGTCTTAAAATAACTTACAAATTTTCATCTTGATGTGGATACATAAATTTTATATAGGGGTAATTAATAAATGTATACTTTCATTTCTCTAAGATTCCTTTATGTTGATTAAATACAAGTTCATATTAGTTACTTATTGGTGTGTTTTATATATGTATATTATATATGTATATGGTTATCCTCCTAGTTTTATTTTTCCATTCTCACTCCTCTGTCTATTTTCCTATTTGGTTTATGTATTTTTTCAAGAACCATACACTGTGTAATTTTATACAGTACCAAAATGATACACTATATGGTTATTTCATGTGCCTTTGTCACATTTTTTGTAGGTATACCATGGCTTATGATCATGATTCCTAATCCTTTCCCAAAGATTTTGTTTCATTTTTGCATTCGAAAAGGGTCTTGGCATGACATTGAGAATTATATAAATAAAATAGGTTTTTATAGTGCATGTGGGAAAAAATTGAGCATATAATTAGTTAATGAAATCTACCAAGAGATAAGGTTTGGAAAGAAAGGGGTAAGGTTTGGAAAGAAAGGGGTAGTTAATCAAATCATAGATGACATAATTGAACCTTATATGAAGCTTTTATTTTTTTTCCATTTGTTAATTAAAATGTAGATATTTATATTAGATTATGCACTATATCAATAAATTATATTTGGATTGTTGATTGCCAAATTTATCAATCCTATTATGGTATTCATAATATTTTAGGGATAAAATAGGAAAGCAAATTCATCCCCATTTTTTTATAGGCTTTGATGTTTTTCTAGGGTTTGGTTGAATGAGATTAGTTTTTTAAAGACATTCATGGAATTATAGAAAATCCAATTATGTTTTCAGAGTGCTAAAGGTAATGAATAATTTCTAAAATTTATGTTTCAAATATTACTAGTGTTCTACAATTGGACCCAATGTTAATTAATTACATTTATTAATCACGAAAAATTCGCATGACATTGGGATAAATATCTTATCACCTTAATTTTTTATTTTTTTTCCTTCATGGTTTGGACTTGTTTTAAACAATTTATTTCTACTTATTATTATTCTAAGATTCATAAGAGGAAAATTTTAGACTATTCTTCATAAACCCAATCTTGTCATTTTATTAATAGATCTTAAGGGTTAAATGAAAATTTAACATATATAAAGATAAAGTTAGGTTAGATAAATTGGGATAATGATAGCATAAAATCACTAAATCCTTTCAAGAGATAGGGAAACAAACATCCTCAAATAAAAAATACAAATACCAAAAATAGGCAGAAGATATTAAGTTACACCCAAAACCACTACAATGATATTGGGAGCTATATATATATATATATATATATATATATATATATATATATATATATATATATATATATATATATATATATATATATATATATATATATATAAATATAGGTAATACAATCATATACACCAAAAAGTTGAAATCCAAATATGAGAATACCAAACCATAGGCTAAGGACAAATTGTGAATCCTAACTCAGTTCTAACTTCATCACCAAACTAAATGCCGAATGGTTCTTTTCATCAATCACATGCATTTATTGAGACACCATAATTATTATTCCCATCATCTTGCATGCATAGAATAATTAAATTTCCATTACATCCAAAATTTGCACCTTGACTCACCTGACCACCACTTCCTATATCAAAATTACAACTACCACTTCTAAGGGGAGATATCTCGCCTACTCCAAAACACTTCTAACTAGAGTGAAGTCACTATCCAATCCCACTTCAAAAAAAAATCCTTCATGCATATCTATGTGTGATATGACATAGAATTTCACATCATAGGGACTCATGAGAGGTTATCCAGACCTTCATTCTTAACATCAATACTATCCTTAGCTGCCAAAAATTTTTACCACCAAATTAATTTATGAGAAAATCAATGGAAAAAATGACATTTTTATTTAAAGATTCATAAAAATATATCAAGATTGGAAATAAAATACAAGGGATCATTTATAGGTAATGTAGGCCCTGATACCCAAGCTAGATGGTGAGAATTAAGTAACTCAATTACAATATAAGGTCCCTTTGACCTTATTTTTTAATATAAGCATGTTTTTTACATTATAGACCTAGTTTGTTTACCATTTCATTAGATTAAAAAATTCACAAATACTACCATTGATAATTACTTTTCATATCTTACCTTTTGAAGTGTACATTTTATAAAACTATTTGTACGTATCCATGAATCACCACCTTATTTATTCTACACCTATTATTTCCTTGGAGCTATCATTGTTCTCATAATCATGATATTTTTTCCTACATATAATGATTCAAATTATGTATTTTATTATTATATTTAAACCTCTAAAAAATTCCCTCTTTGTTGATCATATTGTCTCTTTTCTTGTTCAGGATAGTGTGGATAGTCAAATCCTTTGTGTCCTTCACATCTAAAAAAAAATTGGTGACAATTCCATCCACTAACACCACCATAGCCTCTACCTCTATGAAATCCTCTTCCTCTTTGATGATATTGAAATCCTTTTCTATTAGCCTCTTCTTTTTCTATACCATGGGATGATTCTTCTCTAGAGGGATAAAACCCACTTGGTTCCCTTAATAGAGCTGATTGTCCTCTTTTTATCCTATTTTATCTTATAAAACATTTTCTATTTTAATTTTTTTTCTTCAAATCTAAATCTTAAGGCTCTTCCAATAGCATTATTATATATGTGATTGACACTCATAGTAAATATTAAAAAATAAACTATTTACATATGTTGCATCCATATGTTTGTCTCTTTCATCACAATCCACTTATTTTTATAGATTGAAAAACACATCTATAGTCTTAAAAACCATGATATTTTTTTCTTAAATTATGAAATAATCTATAGAGGTGTTTTCCATAGTCTATTGGATGAAATTTCTCTCTCAACTTCTTATTCACCTTCTTCCAAGTCTTGATATTTATTTATCTTTTCTCTCTCTCTATCTATAACTGATCCTAATGTTAGAAAAATATTGGCTACCATTGGATATGGTCATAATAATTTTAAATTCTAAATTCATGTTATCATAATTTAAGGTAAATTTGGTATGTTTAAGGTAATGTTTATTTTTATCTTATGCTTGCCTAGTCACTTTATGTCATGATTCAAGTTGGTTCAAGTCATGCTAAAGTTTTAAGGTATGTTAATAATTCATATGACATGTTTCAAGGTCATTTTATACTCCCTCTAGTTTTTAATATTTCCCAATTACGTATCATGTTGTATCTAAGTTCAATAAGTCACTTTTAAACTCTTTTATAGTTCACTATCATCTGTAAAATTGTAAGAACCCATTTTAAGAGCCCAAAAGGGTGAAAACCACATACATAGGTACTTTAAAATTAATTTTTAAGAGTATTATAATGTGAGGATGGCATAAATTTCAAGATAAAATGGTTTCAAATGAAAAAAAAGCAGTTACAAGTGAATTTTAACGCTTATAAGATTATAGTCATTCATTTGTGCATATCAATAAGGCTTACTTATAGGTGAAAATGGTTCAAGATATGTTTATAAATATTCCCTAGGTTAAATATAGTAGGGGTTTATAATGTCCTTAAAATACATGTCCATGGTTATTATATTGGTGGCCTCTCATTTATGAACAATTCTTAAGATTACAGATGCCTCTAAACTACTTAAAAAACCCCCAACAATAGAGTGTAATCTCATTTGATTTGATTTTGGAGTGTTATGGTAATTATGAAAGGATATGGGATAATTTATAAGGTATATTTAATCACCCCATATCATCTTCCATCCTTTTTTACCATATATGGTAATAGAGAGTGAGCAAAACCTTCATTGGTGCTTGGTGGATACCTGGATGAAGTTGTAGGCAATTTTTTTGAGCCTATAAGAATCCTCCTATGATTATATGGTTTGAATAAAATAATGCATATTATATTAATGTCGCTCATGAATCTCTTCTGGTAAAATAACCATTATACCCACCTAAAGTAATGTGCTAGTGGAGCTATGAATTGAAATGAGAATAAAGTGAGTTAAGAAGAATCCATTTTACATGATCTTAAGGGCATATGATAAAATTATGATCATGGAAATTATTTTTGTAAGGTCATAATGGAAAAAATAGTCTATGGAGGAAACAAATTTCATATATAAAATAACATCAGACCTTGAGGCCTACTACCTGAAAGAATATAATGTTCATACACAGGTCTATTACAATCCTAAAAGAGAAATGACACTAATTAAGTAGTGTATCTAGGAATGAGACTAATATGATAGGTTATAAATACCAATGAAGGTAATAATATTAGGGTAACCTTATTTTTCATCATAAAAATATTAAAATAGTATTAACAAGGGCTCATTTGATGGAACCTAACAATATAAGAGTATAAATATGATCATGTAGGCTAATGAAAGTCATCAAATGAAAATCTAGTGTGTAATGACAATGTGAATGGGTGGGAAGAGTGTTATATATAACCTATAATATATTTTAATCACTTTTAAATGATACCAAACGCTAGGAGATGGATGGATAAGTAAATATAGGAGGTCACATACAATCATCCAAGTGAGAGATTGAGTCCTTACTAATGGACTATGTGACTTCAAGAGACACGAATGTTTTGTGTTAAGGTGAATATTAAAGGTAGGTTGAATCACTAGAGACATATAAAAATCCATAAAATAGGAGAATAAATTTTCCACAATGTCACCAATGACCAAGTAAACTTGGATCATCTCCAAACCCTATTTTAGGTCAAAGAGTCATCTATACGGCTATCATAGGCCTGAGTAAAGAAAAGAATAGTATGGTAAGGTTAGAGGGTTTATATATAAAATAGATTATAAATTTAGTATGAATAAATTTTAAATATTTTTCAATAAGATAAAAATTATGAGGGACTCTAATTAATAGGTTCTTATTCTAAAAATGCAATCTAGACACCTAATACACACCTACAACAAAGGAAGTTTTGGTATAAACAGTCAGAAGAAGGATGTAATGTTAATTTAAATTGTTATTAAGGTTGATTGAGTTCATAAAAATCCATTTAAGGTATCTTAAAATCATTTATATGCTTTTAAATGAAACAAAAGTTATCACAATAATCCATTACGGTCAATCTTGCAAAGTTGATCATAAACCCTCATTTTAGGACTAGGAGTGTTATATGTTATTTGAGGGGTAAAAATTATTGGAAAATAATTGGATATAATAATAATAATTTTTTCAATCCCATTTTTAAGCATTCTTAGTCAATAAAAAACATTTGGAAGCCTTCTAATCCTAAATTTCTCTCTGGACCTCACTCACATAGACTCACAACTCGAGAAGAGAAATTTGGGATGCTCATATCTTGCATGAGGAGATACATGGTAACTCAATATATTACTAAAAATATCTCACCCATGTTATATATTTATCCATGGCATTTATATGTTCACTAGGGGATTTAGCTCTATGAATAATATTTAAGAGTTTAAGACACTCATAAGTTACCAAGAGACTAAATATGATCTGATGATTGATAAATATTACCCAATGATATAATAATCATTTAAATAACCATAATAACATTTATATGAACTTCATGGGCCTCATATACACATAAATAGTACATTGGCTAGCATGTGTGAGATATATATTTCATTAAAATTAGCCTAGAAGAAGGCCTCATTATGAATATCCAGGGTGCTGGTAAGTATTAAAAATAGTTAAAAAATTTATAGAACAGCGTATAAGTTTTATATTCCTCTACATAATTGTTTAGGTCTTACGTATATGAGCTATTCAAGTCACCAAGTTAGGTAAAAAAGGTGACTACGTTACTTTTTTGGTCTAAAAAGACTATCCTATAGACTTGGGAGTACTCTTGGACATCTTGATTTTATGTTATTTACATGTATTTTGATGGTTAAGACACTAAAAAACTATCATCAAGCATTAGAATTTGGAATTTATTGAGAAACTACTTCAATTATCACATGGCTAGGAACAAAGATATAAGCTAGGGTTTTGACCATTTCTGAGTTCACCCATCTTTACAAGGTTTCATATCCTCAAATTTGGCATGGATAATGATTAGGATACATTAAAATTAAATAAAATATCTAAATTAAGTTTCACACGTTTGATCTATGTATGGAGCCAAATATCAATTTCCTAGGCCTAAAGACCTAATTGAGGGCTAACTGAGAAAAGAAATACGTGGAGTAACTACACTTGTACTTAGTATCTGGTCATAAAATTTTGTATATATTAAGAAGAGAAAATATGTGTAAAACAACTGAAGAAACTCCCAAGCCATTTGAGAGGGGATTCATCTTCAAGAAAGTGACACATGTCATTGAAGGCCTTATGAAGATATTCTTCAGCCTCCTGCTTGATTGTAACTCTTGTTGCAGACTTATCATTTCTCACTTATACACCATTTCTCTCTCTCTTATATTATATAATTATGTATATACAAATATTTTTGTAATATTTTTAAGTATCCTTTGGTTGAATATAGTGAAACCCTACTCAAATAAATACTTTTGATATGCCTTTGAATGATGAATAAAGATGATTTTTACGTTCTCATGTGATTACAAAAAGTGCACTTGTATGATTATCAATTAATGATAGTATTAGTGATTTTAATGTCTCTCATTTGTCATATCTAACATTTTTTCAAATAGATTATATTTTTGTAGGTCACATGCGGTGTTTGACATAGTTTTGTATGGTTTGAAAGTAGATTTTCAATCATTAGTGCCTTACTTAGACCTATTGACCAACCCTCTCATTAAATACATTATATATAACCTTGATATTAAAAAATTCATGCTTTAAGGTCCTTTTTGAGTAGTGTGATCAGATTCAAGGCTAATCTATGTTCTTAATGTATGATAGTCAAGTGGATGTTGTTGATTGTGTGTATCACCTCCCTAGTTAGGTTTTTCTAATGCTATCCTTATCCATTTTCCTTTTAAATCAAGTGGTGTATTTTTTTAGCTTAATTGATACATAAAGGGGAGATAGATATATAATCTATAGGTTTATTCTACTTAAAGGTCAACCACAACCTAAGACTAATCCCATTTTATAGCTCAATTGAGAGGGTTTCAACTGCCCTCTCAAGGGTGAAAATTTTAGCTATAACACCAAACAAATAATTTCATGACCCTTTAATTTCATGCATGAAAAATTTAATATATTTTTTATTTAAAACTTATATATTGTAAAAAAAATAATACTATTTAACTACTTGATCAACTCCATTTGTTGTTAACTACCCCAATACTCTTAAACTATCATCTTAAATCCTTCATTCCTTCCCTCTAGGGCCATAACCATATTTTATTAAATTTATTGTGTTAGTTATTATTGAAATTATTGTTTATTAATTTATTCTTTATGGCATATTACTTTAACTTTCTAATCTCCCTCTCACCTTTACTTTGATATGTGACAATTGTAGTCAATTCTTCTACTTGCCCTTGATTTTGTTGCATAGTTCTACTCATCTATGCAATTCACCCTCGACCTCTAGGAATATTTAACCATTTTTATTAAATAACATAATTTTCTCTATAAAATTAATTTTAAAACATTGTGAAAATATTTAAATATATTAACTTTAACATTTGAACTTGTTTTGATACAAGATGTTAAATCTAAGAACTAGCAAAGTAAAATAATTCTAATAGGCACAACCAAAAATCATAAAATAATATTTTCAAATTAAAATGCATGTTTACATGAACAATTAAAAAATCTAAATAAACCGAAAAAAGATACCTAGAGTAAGATTACCCTATTATTTTTAGCAGCTATTATTTTTATCAACTTTTTCTAACAATTTTGGTAACCACTATTCTTAGTAAATATTACATATAAAAATAAATGGGTTAAACAATATCCACATATCCTATACACATTAATTTGAAACTAATCATAACCAATATGTAGTGAAATTTTAAAAATTGAAAAAAAATGACTAGTAAAAATTAGTTTGCATACCAATATTTATTGTTGTGAATTTAATAGTTAGGTTGAAATTTTGTGTGATTTATCTTTACTTTTACATTGTCCTGAAATTTTTATATTTTTATAAAAAAAATTGATAAAAATCTATTTAATTTACCCATATGAAAATTAGTCTTAAAAGTGTTCACTAGGTTGATTTGACAATTGGAAGATGATGAAAAATAAGTAAAATTGACACAAAACCTAATTTTCATTACAATATATTTAGCATGTGGAAAATATATGTGTGTGATGTTTTTCACCATAAAATTATTCCCACATTTTTATACAATTTTGGAAAATTTCATGATGAATGGATATGTTTTGGTCATGTAAAATACCTCTTGAAAAATGATTTCCAGTAATATTTAAAAATTGTAAAGACATAAATATTACCGAAGAAGCTTGTTTTGATTAATACACAGTTTGGGCATGGGAATTAATTTATTAAATATTCAATTATAATGAAATTTTAATATAATCATGTAATATTCCATAGATTTAGAATTTATTTAATGGAGTGAAGCTACATTTGAAAAGTTCCTAGTGGTAACAAAAGGAAAATATAATTTTCACTGAAAACACTTTGAAAATTGTATCTAAGGGTGGTTCCAGGTCTCCAAGTATATATAAAAAAGAGGTTATATTATTTAATTGGTGAAATTAGGTCATTTTGTGTAAGCAACAACAATAACACATGTATTTTTAGGTGTACATGTTATGCACATCGTAATGTCTACATATAATAATGTGGATTCATTTTTTTAAATATTCATATAATAAAAAAATAGTCAAAGATTAGATAGTTTTATGGATTATTATAAATACATACAAAATGATGTTGGATAAAAAATATTGAAATATTTGTTTATTGATGTTTCAAATGACATTTTATGAACCACAATTAGGAAATTCTTTTTTTAAAATAATTTTATAATAAAAATAATATTTGGTATAACCAAAATATATAAAATATACTATTACACATACATCAATGTATCTATTCTATGTCTCTATCTTATTGACTATTAGACATTAACACATTTAATTGAGTCTAGAGAGATGAGGATTACCAACGGAAGAAAGGCATGATTTCCATTCTATGTCATGTGTGTTGACAAATGAGGGATCGAGATAAACATATTAAATTTACTAGATGTTTTTATTCACATATCAAATTTAGGAAATGGAAAAAATAGGCAAAAGGAACATATTAGAACACCATGGGTCATTTTTAGTCCTTTTGTATCTTTTTTAGAGTGAGTCCTTAGTAATGGTGCCCCTTTTACATGAAGTATAGGAAATACTTTTCAATTGAATACTAGGTTTCATATTAAATAATGATACATGTGTTGTTTTTATGTGTCGACATTTCTCTTGTAAAGTGCATTTGTATTAACTCAGTCTATTTCACATGAAATAAGATAAATAATTATTTATTTTTGGGTAGGGTACATTGTAGATAATAATGTATCTTTTTGTTTGTCCATTATTTATTTGTAAATAAAAATTGATAAAAAGAGGCCCATTCACTTGAAATAAATGTAACATATTAATATTAATAATTTTTGAGAGAAAATATACCACCATGTGTCATTTTTGTGTTTTTATGTTTCCTTGGTAGATATAAATTAACTGCATAGGACACCTCTTTCATGTGATTGTGGAAACAAATTAAGATTTAGGGACAAGGACAGATTAAAGTATCCTATGTTAATTTTTTGTGTTTTTTATCCCATTTAGAGAGAATATGTGTCAATAATTCCCCTTTCACATTTGATGGAGGAAACAATTTTTGATTTAGTGATATAGGATATTAAATACCACCACACATGTCATTTTTCCATGTTGATGCCTCTTTTTAGAATTAATTCATAGAAGTGAGACAATTTCATATGAAAAAGAGGAAATGATTCCTAATTTATGGGTAGGGTACACATTATACATCCTTGTTTTATTTTTGTGTGATCACGTTTTCTTTTTAAAGAAAATTTGAGTAAAAAGAGCCCATCCATTTAACATGGATTAGACATAGTGGAGGAATATTTATCATTGTGGGGATAAAATACATGATAATATGTTATTTTTATGTGTTGTTATTCCAATTATAGAATCAAAATAATTAAATAGATCCATTTTCACATGCAATCAAGATAACAAAGAAATATTTATGTGAAATAAACAATTAGATCACCATGTGTTGTTTTTTTGTTTTCATTATCATCTTCAATTTAATCGGTCCTATTTCACATGAATAGGAAATGTTTGTCAATTTAGGGATAGGGTAATTATTAAAGTCCACAATATGTTTCATTTTTATTTCGATATATCATATTTTTAGAATGAATTGAAAGTAATGAGGCATGTCTAACATGAAAAATATAGAGTATTTATAGGTTTAGGGGATGGTAATATATTATACCACTATAGTTTATTTTTATTTTTCATGATGCCTTTATAGAGAGAGATTAACTAAATGGTCTACCTTTTATATTCAATAGATGTAACATAGGAAGACTTCAGGCTACAGGAATATAATAGAACATCATGTCTCATGTTTATGTGTTAATGTTCTCCTATTTATAGAAAATTTTAATAAACAATCCCTTGAAACATGCAATCGAAGAAACTAGGAAATATTTAGGGGATAAGGAAATATTTAACCAACATGTTTCTTTTGTGTGTGTTAGTGTATCCTTTCTAGAGTGAATTTGTAATAGTGGGGTGTTTTTCACATGCAATGGAGGTAATGTTTATAAGTTTTTGGCTAGGTAAAATATTAAAAAATATGACATATATTAGTTTTTATAGAGTGAATACATACTAATGAGGCCCATTTCAAAGCTAAAATTTAAAAAATAAATCAATTTATGGGTGGGAGACACAATATACCACCATGTGTAATTTTTTTTGTTTTTATGTTCATTTATAGTGTAATGTTATGACTAAAATAGGGCCCTTAAAAAATAAATTGAATCCACAAAGTAATATCTATTGATATTGTGACCATATAGATCACCAAGTGTCATTTTTTGTTTTTTCCTATTTCATTTCTAGAGTGAAAGAAATAAAATATTCTTCTTTATTTTGTAAATCAATGAAACAAGGGAATATTTAGGTTAATGGGATACATAAGACCACCATATATTATTAATTTATGATAATTTATTCTTTTGAGATATAATTTATAGTAACAACCACCCTTTAACATGTAATGGATAAAATGTATATGAATTTAGGGGTATGGGACACGTTATATGACCATGTATTGTTTTTTAGTATTTAAATTTCCATCATGGATTGAATGTAACTAAAATGGGCCCATTTTACATCTAGTTGATGTAATGATAGAATATTTATTTATATGTGGAAAAAATATACCACTGTGTGCCATGCTATTTTACTCATGTTTCACTTATAGAGTTATATCAAATAAATGGGCCCATCTCACATAAAATTAAGGCAATGAAGAAATATTTAGGGTTAAGAAACACATTATGCCAACATGTTTCATTTATAGAGTGAATTCATGGTAATATGGTATGTTTCACATGCAATGGAGGACACATTAGACAACCCTTTATAAACATGTTTGTTCATATTTCCTTTATAGATACAATTATGAATTTTTGTAACATGAACACTATCATTTATTTCATATATTCATAATGGTTTGCTTCTAATTACTCAAGCATGTTTTAAGTTTTTGAAAGGGTTATTCCATAGTCAAAATGTATTCATGTTGACATAATATTATCTTGATGTAGTATTTTAACCTAGCCTCCATTTTGGGAGATCTTTAAAACATTGGATGTATATTAAGGATAAATATAACATTATTTTTATAAGTTTTTTATGATTATTCATATATTTTAAATTATTTTCAAGATAGTAAAACATGAATATTTTGTAACTTTATCATAATGTTTCACTCTAACCTTCATTATGAGAATTTTTTCAATAGTCTTACAAATATTGAAGCCTAAAAGTTTTAGTTTATAAAATTTTGATGATTCTCTATGGATTATTTCATATTGTTGAGAGAATAAAATACAAAATTTAGATTTATGCAAAAAATTCTATTTTATTATTTTTGGTAAATCTAAAACAATCAACAATGAACCAACAAAAATATATGATGTTAAAATATTAGTTACCTTGAATATTTTTCCAATAGATCAAATATCACTCGAAAAAAAGGTTGGAGGGAAACATAATGTAAAAAATATGAAAAATTTGATTTTGTGTAAAAAGATGGTTTTGTTATTATTTTTTAAATATTTAAATATATGTATATTTATTTAAAAACAATATTATTATTTTTATATCTCTTTAACATCTTTCCAATGGTAATGAAATCACCTAAAATGAAAGTCAGGGTAAAAGATTATTTTAAGATAGTGAAAAATCTTAAATTATAGATGCATTCATGCTGAAATAATTTTATGTTTATTATTCATGTCTTTACATTGTTTATCATCATCCACCATGAAATATAAAAATGACACATGTTGGTATAATGTATCCCATAACTATAAATAGATAAATTTTGTCTTCATTACATGAAAAAGGGGCAACATTACTATGACTTCACTATAAAAATGGATACATTAACAAAGGAAAAATACATTCTTATATAAAGTGTCCTTTACACCTAAACCCTCATCCGTTTAATTAATCTCATGTGAAAGGGTTCATGCTTAGTAAATTGTTCTTTGAAATATAAATACTAACAAAAGACAATGGCACAGAGTGGTTTATTTTCTTAGAATATCTATAAATATTCCTCCGTTGTTTTCACTGCATATGAAATGATTTCTTTCCAATAAAATTAGCTGCAGAAAGGAAACATGAATACAAAAAATTTAAAAGTGGTATTGAAATGTGTCTTCAATCCCTAAATCATAAAATGTGGCCTCTATTGCATTTTAGAAGGGGCATATTACTATGAATTCATAGTAAAAATTAAACATCAACATGGAAAAGTGACATTTGTGGTGGTATTTAACATGTTGTCTAACCCTAACATGAAAAATACACTGTCCATTAAATGTTCAAGGGCCCACATTACAAAAATGTCTCCTTAAAAAGGATATATTAACATAAAAATATAACATATGGTTGTATAATACATCTCCTCCCCCTAAAACTATAGTTGTTTCCTTGATCAAATGAAAGATGGGCCATGTTTAATCAATTTAACTGTAAAAAGGAAACATTAACACCAAAAAATATGTCTACTTTCTTCCAATTACCATAAATGATTTTCCTTTATTGCATTAATTTCATGTGAAATGGTCATGTTTTAGTCACATTGACAATATAGATGAAAAATATTCATAAATAAATGACACATGGTGGTCTAATGTGCCTAGTTTTCCTAAATGTAAATTTGTTGCCTCAATTACACATGAGAGGGCAATGTTTAGCCAATTTAAATCTACAAATTAAAATGCAAACACCTAAAAATGAAACATGGTAGTCTACCTTCACTCCATATCCCTAAATCTCTCTTTGTTGAAATTATTGCATGTTAAAAGGCCATTCTTTACCAAAGCTTTTCTTTATCAAGTTAATATGAACCAAAAAAAGACATATGGTGGTATAATTTCTCGTATGCCCTTAAATCATCAACATTTCCTATAATGCATATAAAATTAATTTTTGTTACTTTCAATTCACTCTATAAATTGAAATGAATAAAAATAAAAATAAAGTTATGGTTTTTAAGATGTCATCTATCCCTATATTGATAAACATTGCCTTTGGATGTGAAACCGGACCTGTTACTAGTCATTCACTCAAAAAATGGTACATGAACACATAAAGATGATACATGGTGGTATAATGTGTCCATTCCACCTAAATTTTCCTATGTTTTCTTGATTGTCTGGAGAGGTCCCTTGTTTGGTTCATTTCAGTTTAAAATGAAAAATGGAACACAAAAAAATGAACATGGTAGTCTATTATCTGCCCATTGCATTAAATATTCCTTTATTGTGTTGATTTAATGTGAACAGTTCCTTTTTAGTCAAATAAACTATATAAAGGAAGTAGGAATACACATAATGGAAATGTGGGGGTCTAATGTGTACCCTAGCTCTAAATCAAAAAATATTGCATCTGTTGAATAATAAAATGACACCAATAATATGAATTTAATATTGTGGTATTTATATGATGCTTATCCCTAAATTTAAAAATGTTACCTCAACTAAATGTGAAAGTTGATTCATTACATCATATTATATCTAAAATCATACATGAACTCAAACAATATGACACATTGTGATCTAATTATGTCATGCCTTAAAATATCCATCTCTTTACTCAATGTTGATGAAAGTGGGGCACTGTTTGATCAATTTATATCAACAAAGTTACCATGAATAAACATAGACAACACATGATTGTTTGTTTTATCCTTGTGTCTAAAAATATTCTACTATTGCATAAATTTCATATGAATGGAACCATTTTTAGTCAAATTTTATTTTAAAAAGAAACATGGACACAAAAAAAAATAGTATATTGTAGATTAATGTCTTCGCTACCCCTAAATCAATAAATGTTGCCTTTATTAGAGGTGAAATTGACGTAATTAATACAAATCAATCTAGAAATGAGGCATTGACATAGAAAAATGAAACATGTTGTGGTATTTAATTAATATTATAGCCCTAATTCAATAAAATTTACCTTGGTTGGATGGGGAAGGGAGCTCATTAATAGGAATTCAATATGAAAAGGACACATCAGCACATAAAAATGATACATAGAATTGAAGTACTAGATTTTTTTTTTATATTATGTCTTTTTCAAGAAATGTGTATGTGCTATAATGTGTAAGCATTATTGTGAATTTGTATAGCACATGTGTTTTATAATGTGTACATGTTAATATAAAATTGTATAAGTTAGACACAGGTTTTAAAATACTATTATGTACAATGAGGCCATTAGAGTGATGAAAAATACTTACAAGTAGAAGAAAAAAATATAAAACTAATAGCTAAAGCATTAAATTATCTAGTTAGCATATGATAGATGTTGGAATCCATGTGGAAACTATTGACTATTGCTTTCATAGGAAAATTATTTGAATTAATTTAATTTTTCTAATATATTTAAGTGGAACATATAACTAATTTGTTGAAATAAATCATGTACCTATTAGTGCCCTATATTTGTGATTTATCACAAAACCATTCCATATATCTCTATGTTTTATAGGGGTTAAATATTTTTCATTACTTCATTGATATTTATTTAGTATTGAACATCTAAATTATATATGTGAAAAACTATTTGAATATTATAATATTAAAAAATAGAATTTTACAACATAGTTTCCCTCAAATGTATGTATTTTTATCGTAAACCCTTTTTGAGAGATTTTTCAATTAAATTATTATTTTAATGGTCTACCTGAATTACAAAGATTAATTTTGAATGTTTTTCAAATGGTATATTATACCACTTTATATGTAAAAATAAATATATTAATTAATGGGCTCTATCAATACTTATTATCATAAAATGCTTGAAACTAAAATTAACTGAATGTTAATTATGAATCACTTTAAATAAATAATAATAAGATAACATTAATAAAAACTTAATAAAATCATAGACTAATTTCTAAAATATAAAATTATCAATTAAAACATACTAAAATACCTACTTTAAAAGAGCATCCATTAATATATTTATACTAAAATTTACATTGAGTTACGTTCTAGTATCACCTCTCATTTGAAGTCTATACCATCACAAGTAACACAAGAGGGCGTATCATCATCTTACCATGGTACTAGTAGAACTACATAAATATTAACCTCCAAAATTAGAGAATTAGGGACTATTTCATTGATGTTATCTTGGAAATAATTTTTTCATTTGTGTCTTGCATTATTTATTTATTTTGGATGATAATATTTCCATGTGCATTAAAAAAACCTTTCATAAAATTTTAAGATGTTATAGTTCAATTAATAATATAAATTAAAATAATTACATGCACATGCACACACACACACACACATGCACGCACGCATGCACACACACGCATGCGTGCGCACACACACCAACACCAACACACACACACACACACACACACACACACACACACACACACACACACACACACACACTCTCTCTCTCTCTCTCTCTCTCTCTCTCTCTCTCACACACACACACACACACACACACACTCAAGTGCAGGCAAATACATCATAGTGAATGAATCATGCCTAGTCATCCTAAAATTATCATCATGATTCATTTCAATATAGGATGTAGACCTACTAGAATCAATATTTTAGATATAATTTTTTGTTAAAATAATTAACTTCATGCTTATATCTCCCTGAAATTGAATCCCTAGTACCAAATAAAGGTTTCCTACTACTCCAAGCTACCTAATTTTATTAATAGCTTATATATGAGATACACCTATTAAACATCAGTTACATTATAATTTATTACTAAATTTAATTATTTTTTAGTAAGAAATAAATTAAAAATTTATACCTTTGTTATAAATCCCTAGAGGTCAAGGGAATTTACTAGCACAAACCCCCTTGTATATATCATCTACCTCCTATAAGTCCCTATAAGAATTAGCCCTATCTATATAAATCTATATAATTAGTATATTATTTATGAGACAAAATATATTTTAGTTAGAAAACAAATTATACCCTTAAACATCCATAGGTTATTCATAAAATTTGATGGATGTGTGCGAGTGGAAAAGTATTGAGATGGCTCATAAAGCTCATTGATAACCTCCTCCATGGTATATGAAGAATAACTATTTATACTACATAAGCTACCTCAAAACATGTGATTTAGGATTAAAATGATTGTATCATCCTAGTTTTAGAACATTATGTGCATTGTTGTGGTTTCATCATAAAGATAATGTATTCAAGAGTGTCTAGGGTCTTAAGAAGTCTTAGGTCATTGGAACCTTTTGATTCTTAGTCAAACATATTTCTTACTAACTCCAAAGGTCCTCCTAACCATGTAAATTGAGAGTGTTCCTTTTTACTAGGA
Source organism: Torreya grandis (assembly GCA_037957365.1). Classification (NCBI taxonomy): domain Eukaryota; kingdom Viridiplantae; phylum Streptophyta; class Pinopsida; order Cupressales; family Taxaceae; genus Torreya; species Torreya grandis. The sequence continues at coordinate 1,045,817 of JARHVA010005497.1, read as the reverse complement.
AAGTGCACTTTTTATCATTCCCTATAGGTTACTTTGGCTTTACATTTACTTGTAGTACTTAGAATCTTCTCCTTGAACTTCCTGAAGTGGAATAATGTCGGTATAACTAGTTTAGACCTTGAATGACCTTAAACACTTTTAATACCTCCAACTAGGTCACTATTTAGACTGAGGCATTTTTCCCTACATGTAGGTAAAAATGGCTCTTTAGAACTTGGTAAAGGTATTAGACCCTTCTCTTTGAACCTCCTTTGAATTCCTAGAGTCACAAAATAACTATGATACTTCTCATTCATCTTTAAAGCTCAAAGGCAATGTCAAAACATCAATTGTTGACCACTACCTAATAACCCTATTTTAGGTACACATTTTGCCTTATGTATGGATAGGGGAGAGTGCTTAGGGTTAAAAAACAAGGTAAACCTCATTCACCATGCTAAATATGTTGATGAATATGTATTTGTACTATTTAGAGTCAATTAGGTATGATGCTTAGTCAAGGAATTCCAAATTTTTTGAAGAAGATACTTTTTAAGACAAATCCTGTAGACTTCACTACCTAGTTTTAGTGCATTTTAGTGCAACTTTGAGCCTTGAAAAAATTCCATCTCTAATTGTCACCATGTCTTCAAACTTTGCACATATGTTATCTTATGCAAGGACTATAAGATTCAAACATTAAGGTTCATGATGGGACCTCAGGGGCATGTTTATTAAGGTCGCAAAAAACTTGTTAGGCCTCTATTTGACTCTTTTTGGGACCAAAGTCCTGAATATGCAGTCTTTATCTCCTTGACTGGTTCCAAACCTTTCCTTGCCACCTTAACACCCTGTATGAATTGTCTTGATTCCTTTAGGTTGTCAAAAATTTGAGAAGGTTTCAAGCTTGATCCCATGCCTCAAAAATGGGACCTCCATACTTCTATTACCACTAGTAGGTGGATATCTTGAAATAAAATATAAGCAGAACATGGAAATTGAGCAAAAAAAGTTTTTTAACAGTCTCTTATCACTTCAAATACTTTTTTAAACCTAAAAAATGATAACTTATCCTCAAAAACACTCTATAATAACCTTAATCCACATTTTAATCACATGTAAATTTTTCATTTTCTAAGTATAAAATAATGGGGGTGCCCTATGGCTAAGAACAAGCCTAGAAGAGGCTTGTGAAGCATTTAATAACTCCAAAACCCATATAATGATAGAGAAAAATAATTAAATTCATTATAAAACATGTTAAATCATCAAACTCATCAATTAAAATCCAAATTTTCTTAAATAAGTGCAAACAGTGACCCCCTTCAAATGTGAATGCATAAAAAGCTACCTAGAGTCTAATTGATTGTTCATAAATGAGGAGTCACCAAAATGGAAGTTATTAATATGAATTTGAATTGAACTCAAGTAAATTTCTTTACCTAAAATCATTCCTCCTAACTCCATCTATATGGCCCACACCAAGTGTTTCAAACTGACCCTCCTTGGCTTGCAAAGGTAAAAAGGTTGAAATAGAAGAAAAACTAAACATTTTGACATATTTCTTGAAATATATGCATGTAAAAGTGTCTAAGGAGGTGAAGAGGCAAATATTTCATGTTTTTACTTGAAAGTGAGCTAAATATGTCAGTATAAATGCCAAAAAAGGCCTAAAAAGAAGGAGAAACTACCTTTTTCTATATATAACTAATTCTCAGACTATCATCTAACAAATATTGACATTATCTAACCTCCCCCACATTTAACTATAGATTTATGACAAATTTTCTCCATCAACCCATTCATACAAGTCATTTATTATGCTAAAAAAGTGGCCAAAAGGCATATTTGACACATGAAGCATGGTAAAGGATGAATTAATCACTTCAAGACAACTTAAAACATATACTAAACCATATTACTACATAACCAACAAAAATTTAACCTTTGACCATGTTTGACCTAGTTTGACTAGGGTTGACCTTGATTGACCAGACTAGTACAAGGAACTTACGCTTAAAGTGAAGCTATACCAAGGATAAGTAAAGCATTTAGATGAATATGAGATCCATATATGACATTTATAAAATTATTATAAGTTTTAAAAACTTAGTTTTGACTCAAATTTGACCAAAGGTAATATTTGGTCAATAGGTTAATTACAAGTCATAAATCTATACCATCTTTGGCTATATTAATGGATAACCAGTTACCATAAAAATGTTGCTTGTACACAACCAATCAGGCATACCAAGAGTAGTGTACCAAAATATTTTATGTTAAACAAAGGGGCATCAACCTATAATTCTAGATAACAATCATTTAAAAATGTTGAATTCATTAAATCTCAAGCTGAGAGTAACCCGTATGATTAAATTCCCAGTTAATGATGGCTACATGATTACACTACCAATATAATAAGTTTCAATCATTCAATAATAGCACTAGAAGTAACATGAGATAATGGGCATCCATTTATTAATATTCACGAGATAATTAGGAGATATAAACCATTTGAAATAGCAATACAAGGCAAGTCTCGAAAGATCACCACATAGTGCATTTGTAATATAGTTTTTAGCACTTTGAGCATGATGTGGCCTTAATAATAATGTGAATGCATACATATACAAAAGAATATATACATTTAATTTCTTAATCAATAAGTGTCCATAAGATTAGATTAACTCATTTACTCAACATGAAGTAAATATCATAACCATTTCACATACATAAATAAATATTTGAATTCAAACAAGTAACATTAACATATGTAAAATTATTCTAGCCATGATTATTATAGCCTCACAAGCCAAACCACTTGGGTAACTCTTCCCAACACTAAGGAATTCAAATGACCTAACTTAGCCATATTTAAGATTGAAGTGCTCAAATACACAACTATAATATAATATCATCAATCATTAAATAAGGATGTTTATCATAATATCAATAAAACATTATGGAATACAAAAGTTGATAGCTTCTACATAATAATACAATTTCAATCCCGAAGGCATAAGCACAAGGAACCCATTGTGATTTCATATGAGTATGAAATTTAGAAATAGGCATTCAATAAAATATATTCCAACTAAAATGATATAACATTACATTAGACTCAACCAATAACTGTATCAGCCCAAAATCCTTCCTGGTTCACAATGAGGTACACAATTTAGAAATAGGCATTCAATAAAATATATTCCAACTACAATGATATAGCATTACATTATACTCAACCAATAACTATATCAGTCCAGAATCCTTCCTGGTTCACAATGAGGTACACAACCTTCAATAAGTAACAATTCAATTATGAAAACACAAATTATAAGTAATGGCCAAATGGATAAAATCCATGCATTAAAATGGGGTAAATATTGTGTCAACATAAAGCTAGCAATATGAATTTCTTCTCCATTGAACAGTCTAAAAAATAAATTCTATTTTACTAATACAAGCCCAACAAGAAGAAAAATTATTACTTAACTCCACATTAATCTATTTTAGGCATCCCATGATACACCCTTTTTTACTATGTTTTCAAAAGAATAATCCTTAATACACCATCTTATAAATCTCTTAAGCAAGCTAAATAATGTAACCTTAAATATATGTTGAAATAGAAGGACAACCATTTATATAGAAAGTGTATTAATGGTTGTAACAACCAATAGAGTTTCAATTTTCATCTCATCCTAACTAATCCAAAAATTTCAAACAATTAATTTTTCCTTCATGCATGTGTGACTATCCAAGTAAAATAACATAACTAAAAGTACATGACAACTAATTTTCACATTCATAATATAAACATTAACGTTTCTAGCCACCAATAAAGAAAAGATGATGACAAATGGAAGACATAAAAACAATGCAAATATCAATGTTACCTCTTATCATTGAAAGAACCACCTCTCACAACCACCCTGTCACAGAATTTAAATCAAAATCTAAGAATTACTACTAAGAATACAATAAAAGTAACTTCCACATAATTTCATAAGATTATTTTTTTATCATACAAAAGCCCAACCAAGCAGTTTTACACTAGTCTTTCCTCTTTCTTTACTTGCATAATAAGCCTTACAAACATATAGACTGCAGTACCAACATCACTAACTCCAATGGGTGAGCATTGCATATTTAAACCACATAAACATGTTATGAATTCCCAATGTGAAGATCAACCCAAATGTTAACTATTAGTGTTATGCTATCATAATTTGTAAAATAAACCAAATCTTGTCATACCAAGAATAAACAAAGCTCAATTGAAAAGCCTAATTATTATCTTTTTGCTTTAAATGGCAACCTATGCCAACATTATTATAATTTAAACAAACAAGTTTATGTAAATAATTTTCACACACCTTCAACACTATAGTCATGTTTTTATATAAATGGAATGGAAGTCAAATATAGGGTACACCAATTTACCACCACTACCCAGAATGATATTCAATCATGAAATGTCATTATTAGTCTTTCTAACTAGCTGAGTAATGTTTATACAATATGGTAGATTCCAATTGGAAAAATTTACTACATCTACAACATGAAAGAAGGGTATACATGCTTTTATGTTGAGACTCAAATGTACCAATATGTACAATTTTAAAGGAATTTATAGAATTCTTTCAAACTAAAATTTATTTAAATTACACCAAGTAATTATTTGGGTATAGTAAAATCAAGATGTCATTTAGGATAAATAAAATAATGTAACTAGCCAACTCCTTAATGAAAATTAGAGCATTAAAATAGGGTTTTTATATATAAACATACACCTACAAACCCTCCTACACTTGGCCTTAGCAATATCCATGTAGGTATGGTAAGGCATACATCCATGGATGTATGCCCCAATAGGCTTCTCAAAGGTGCTTGATAAAACTAAATTAAAATTCATTCAACATAATGTAAAGAAGAAAATAAATATTCACATGCCTAAAATGTGTAAAAGCCAGGTTTTCATTTGGATATGTAGTTTATTTGTGGTGCCATACTAGTAGTATTAGGATCCACTCAAAGCCCCTGCACCCATCTCTTCCTCCTTTCTTTCCATTCTCCTCTATATTCTCCTTTGAGTAGACACATTTTCCCTTATTTCTCCTTTCCCAACACTATAACCCCAATACATAGGCATGTAACTCTATTATTTCATTTCTCATGCTCCCCAATTCCCCCATGATGGTAACGTGTGCAAATTTGAAACATGTAACTCTATTATTCTATTCATTTCTCCATCACCACCCTTATTCAAACCCTGTCACCAACTTTTTCTACTCTCGTACCTCACCAAATCCTCTCCTTATCTAAAGTAAATTGTCTAATGAAGATGGCCCATCGACCCACTAATCAAAATATTCATACTAAATTTTATTCTTCTCTTCAAGTCCATAGCTAGAATTTTTATTTGTAAATAAAGAAGAAGCATAGCTTCCTTCAAACCATTTTTATTCTTTCCAAACCCTTGTATACATGCATTCTATGTAGCTAGTGGGAAAGGGAAAAAAATAATGTTCATTTAATTTATTTTTACTTGTACTCCCACATAGCCATTGAAGACATCCTACGCCAAAATCCATAATAATAGATTAACTAAAAAAAGAACTTAATATTCATGCCACATATTTGCTATTTATTTGCCAAACAGGGTATGTGGTGAATTCCATGCTACTCATGGTCAAAGGGGATATATAATGTTTATACATTTCATTTGATTATGCAAAGGTGTTTAATGGCACTCTAAATCCAAAATGCCATCACATTAAACATCCTTTCAATGCATCACAGAAGGTATAAATCCTAAGTCAAATTGATAGGCCCTTCAAAATCAATTTCACAAAATGGGACTTAAACAATTAGTGATTTAATAATGAAAATTCTATAAATATTTGAGTGAACATTCAAATGCATGAGGTTTAGATAATTTAGCGCCTTGCTTAATTTCATAAACCCTTGAGAATACATATACACTTTCATATATATATATATATATATATATATATATATATATATATATATATATATATATATATATATATATATATATATCACCTAAAATTACACACACACACACACACACACACACACACATACACACACACAAGTGAATCATTAGAATTGAATTACAAGGATTGGTCTAATTTCAACCCTGATTTGGATGGATAAACAATTGCACCTCCACAAACTAGTCAAAGAATGGTGTTATCAATGGGACCATGGTATCTTCCCTTCCATAAAGAGGAGCCGTATTGGAAATAAATTCGTAACAAAGAATCATATTAAACCACAAAGAGGCTTCATAACTCTTTCATAAAACATTTACACTTTTCAAGAATTCAATAGATAAGAACAAGAATAAAAGTAACTAGATTGATAACTTTATCAATTATTGTAAACATAATAGTCATGCATACTTTTCACTTGCATAGTCTAAAACCCAAACAAGAAATATTTTCACATGCTTACCTTCTTGGTATAACCAAAATGTTTTTCCAAACTAACATCGTAACTACATAGTCTTACCCTACTGAGTTCCATATGTTACCTTTAGGATAACTATGAACTTCATTAAACCATGATATAAAACCATCATTTGAACTTGGTTTTATTTTGTAAATCCAAGGTGAAAAAGATGAATTGTTTGTCACACCTACACTAGCCATGTAATATTGTAAATTTTAGTTCAAGTAACATGTAAATCTTGAATTTTGTGCCTCACAAGATCACAATTTCACTTAACAACATTAACACATAACAATAAGTTTTCATCTTGCTTAATCTTTCTCTTACATTGGCAACTTTATCTCAAAATTACTACTCTCAATGTAGCACCATTAAAATTTTCTCTATTTTTCAACCACCTATGCAGCTAGACAAATAGTCAATTCATGTATGAATATGGATCAAAGGCTATAGTTAACAAACATAATTCAATATTTAGTAATAGAAGTTTTTTCATTACTCTTTAAACCACAAATTCATAGTTGTTGAAAAAAAAAAACTATTACATACATGGGAATTCCATCATTGTCACAAACGCATGACTAGAATTTTAATAGAAAAATAGTTTCCAACAGTACCTTCCTCATTATGAGAAATTATTATCACCTAAATCAGTAACTTCAATAGTAGTTGCTCAAACCTATTCAATAGATTTTCGTAAATCCCTTGGATTTGTAGTATTGTCTTCCCAAAACATTTCAATTATATTTTATATATAGACTTATAATTTTATATCAATTTATATAATTCTTATAAATATAGTGCTCGAACAAGCATGTGCCATTACCTCTACCTTTATTATGTCTCATGTATACTTCATTCATTCCAAAATGAAAACAATTACTACCCTACTATTATCATCCCCACCACATGTGTGGTGCATGCATACCTTCTTAGTACCATTCATCATAGAATGTTAGAAAAAATAAAGATCCATCAAACCATGGTTACTTATCCTTTACCATTTACCATTTGTGTCTTAGTGTAGCATCCAGTACCAACCACCCCAAACATTAGACAATCCATATCAGCATTCACATGCAACCCAAAGGTTTCTTGCATGTTCTTTATAAACTTTTGAGCTCAAATGATGGTTACAGGGATTATAATTCCACCATCACATTGAACTTACCTCATGGAAACATAGATAAATACATAAAAATAATAAAATCCACCTGATCAGGAATTAACATTACTCCACCTGAACATAAAATTAGCATGCATATCAAAGAAGCTTAAATAATCAGAAATATATATTTCCAAAAAAAATATCAGGTGTATAGAATAATACCTTATACATAACATGGTTGCACTTTCCAATCAACCCATGTCAATAACTTAGAATATTCCTACCAGAATATTTTTTCAATTAATTCAACCATTACCATAAGAATAACATACTTGACTTTACAAGTCAACATGTACTTGTAATTCAGCAAGTTCAGTCTTGCTAATTTTTCATAAAATTCACATTTCTAAGACAAAATAGTGATTTTATAAGGTTATATAGACAATTTTCATAAGGTTGTTTATACAACAACCCTTAATAAGTAGTTAAAGAAACACTCAAAGCAAGAGGTGACCATTATGCATGAATATCCCACGCCATCCTATGGAGATCATGGTGCACAACTTGAAATAATCAACCAACTACCTCATGTAAAGGAGACAAGTAGGTTTTTAGCCTAGTGGGACTCCAGTCCCTAGCCTGAACCTAGTCTAATCATCTTGGATATAGTGCTATCTTCACCCTAAACCATATACATGCATAAAAACTCGGTGTTAAAGTAGTGATGTAGGATTACACTAAACATCGTAATCACTATGAAGTTGATTCAAGAAGGCAAATTTACATCCTAAGATGGTACATGATCACATCACAATACCCAATCATATACATAAATAATATAGATATTTAAGGTAATAAGGGGTTTATAAACCAAATAGACTTATATAAAACAAGAAGTTACAAGTTTACATGGTTAACATAACCAATAAGATGTAAAAATGCTTACACATCAAACAATAATTTATATACACTAAAGGGAAATAAAATATAATGACACACATGAAGGTCAAGAGGTTAGTAGATTACACAAAGGTATTCCACATCACAATATTTAAACACATTGAAAAAGTGAAGTACAAAGGTCCATGGTCCACATCAGTCTATCTGATGTCCAACTGTCATCCAAGTTGACATAAACTATCTAACATGTCACATCATGTTCAGTTTTAGGAATCTCAAATCCATCAACACCTTATTTAAATGAAGGGTGTGTTATAACATAGCCCATAATCTACATTAATGAATCTTGGAAGGTTACCATCCAATTTCATGTCTTAAAGATTAGGTGGATCACACTATCCACTAGCAACAAGAGATACCCAAAACCTCCTTACATTCCCAAGCAAGCAAGTCACAATCACCCTCTAAGCCCTCTGGGCTTAAGCTATATTCTTGGACCTCCCAAGAATAATATATATCAATAATCATAAGGTGACTCACCCATATAATCCACCTATGATCATCGAATATGGTTCCTTAATTCCAACAACAAGCTCTATCATTATCCTTCCAATTGACTCATGTCAACAAGTCAAAGGTTGATAAGCAATTCTTTCTTTAATGCAACCAAAACTTGGGAAAAGATGCGCTTAGTTAAGGCTCTATGTGAATATTACATCATCAACATGGAAATTATAGTTTCCACAACCAAAATGTAGTTGTAATTACAGAATACATTCTCATGGATGTAAAGTATATATAACCATGAGCATCATGACATCCTCATGAATGCCAAAACAAATCCAAACTCAAATAATTGTCACATAGACATGAAACATAACTAGGGGTCATATCCTATTTATGGAATTTATACATATCCATTATAAATAACCACATCATGGAATCAAAATACATAACTACACACTCAATATATTTTATCTTCTGAAGTGATAAAAATTCAAGCTCCTTCACTCAATTGAAGGGCAAAATGCACATAGCAACTCAAGCCAAAATTTAGTTGAATGCATATCTAATTTTAGTGCTTTAGTATTATGACACATAATACTTATTTTCTTCAAAAATACCATGGTTAAAATTCATCCAACCATAACCAAGTTTTCAACCTAAAACCCAGTATAGACTTAGCTTATGAGTCCATCACTTAGAACAAAATAATGTTCTCAAGAATTTAAACACAACACTAGAAATTTCTTTATTTTATGGAACCCATCAGGTATAGTAATGCATAATCCAAGCAAGAATTTACCCTTACTTTCATCATCTATCAATAATTACAGCTAAAAGAGCTTATTATTTATCCTCAACAAGAGTTAACAATGAAGCAAAAGAGAGTAAGGAGCATCCCTTTCATGTTTCTACCAAACCTAAGGGGATCTAACAATGCCTTACAAGGATATTTATGATTTTAGATATCTAACCTAGCATAAATAAATCAACCAACTAACCTAAATACAAAAATATAAATGCGATAGTTGCATGCATGCAACAGTTCAACATACCTTCACAAGGTTCATCACCATGGCTCCCCAACAGCAAACATGCCTTGAAATGGCCTTGGCCAACTAGGATCATCTTAACCCATGGATGCCTTCTTACTCCATTCATAATTAACAACTTACAATGTGTGTTAGTTCCTTTATTACAACATCATTCCAATCTTGCAATAACTATGTCAAATATTTGGTTCCTAAGCAATAACTTATAGAAGTATTACCTATGGGGCTATCAATAGTTATGACGACCATCCATACTTTTAAACACCCAAAAGGCTCAGGATATTCTTCTGACAAGAGGAAAAACCAAGCTTTACTGATTCACCCATATATACTAGCTCCCTATACCTAATTTAGCCCTCGAGGTTAGAGTCAAACCTTTGGTCCTCCTAGGGTCATAATGTTTTAAACATCAATTGATATACTACTCATACAACCCATAAAATGATACTATTCACTATTCCCCTTTATTCTAAGAGTGAATCCATTATCACTTATGTCCCATTAACCCACCCATATATCCAATGGCTGACAAGTGAGGCTTATCCAAATGCAACCAAAATTGGGAAGGGTTAACCCAACCATGTCAAAACTAGAGGGTATAGTCATCACAAAAAATAAAAATTTCATCAACCTAATATCATACAAATAATTTCAACTTGATACAACAACTATCACACCTAGTAGGTGGATGTACTCATGTCTGCACACCCTTATGGATTAGCTATATCATTGTATTTTACACCCATAAAAGTAAGTGGTGGAAATATCTCAAGTTCATTAACACTTGGTCAACCAAAATCAACACCCTTACCTATGTAGTCCAGACCATGTGCATCACCCATCTCAAATTGGACAAAACATTAGGAAACATTTTTGACATTAGTCAGCACATGCTTCTGGGTTCCCAACCATGCCTTAAATAGCTTCATAAGATATTATAGATCTAAGGAGGCATTCTCCTCACTTTTCAATACATTCAATTTTTGGATTTGCTTAACACAAACACCATTCTATCTAAATCTATCCTTGATTTTTAAATCACAAAATTACCTATTCTAGTATATTATCATCTACACTCCTCACTTGGAGTACCAAATGGTAAACAACTAAAAATTAAATACAACATAACTTAATTACAAAATGAATATACATTTATCTTAACATTGATAAGTGAAATAAATTGAATATTATTTTCCAAAATACTCAAAGCATAAGCTCTAAGACCAGATGTAACAACCCCTAAACAAATTTTGTGAATTGTTAACAAATTACATGATGGAACCATGTGTAGAACCCACTACACCACTCTACCATGCAAAATACATCAACACGGTCATACACTAGAAGAGTAGGCAACCTATAATGGATTGGGTCAATGAGATACTTTTTCCATGATGACCCCTACCAATGGATTCCATCAAGAAAAGGATTGCCTAAAGTGTGAAATATTATTCAAGGGGTATTAGTGTGCAGGACCACACTAATAACCTTCAAACCATAGAAGGAAATCTTCCCCCCTCAAACCACATATGGATCCTCATACCATTACAGGCATTGGATAACCTTATTAGTTATTATTTGTAAACTCGCTATGCAAGAAGATTCACTCAAGCCCATGGGTATCCTTGACAAGGATGATGACACATGGTATGATTCAACATAAGAACATGTATCTCATTGGCTATTATTAAATAAATAGTCATGGTAACAAGGAGGTAACATAATAGGTACCACTGGTCCAAAAATGGAAATTAAAGTACCAACAAGCCAAATTTTGGCTTGTGTCAACCTTACACTATGCGAGTGTATATGAGTATCCAGCTTCAACTTGCTACCAAGGTGACCTAACATAAAACTTGAGAACATAATACCTTATGCTCTCACAACCAAGGATTGATTTGGGTTTCTACCTACTTGATCAAGAAGCCATGATATAAAACTTAAGGTTCATTACCCTCATGCTCCAATGTTTAATGAATGTCATCATTCCACTTATGGCCAAACAAGGGTAAAATGGTTAATGTGGCCTCAAATACCCATAGTCATGTATGCCAACATGGACACTAGACATCACCTAGCCATAATGCCTAAGCACAAAATGTCATGGCATCCTTAACAAACCCACTAAGCAAGCATGAACACATCCATGGGAATTATTAATCGATATAAGATGAACACTATTTATTAGAGTTAACCATTATTACTTGTGTTATGTAGTTGAAATTATATGAATGAATTCAAAACCATATGGTCCTCACACTAACAATTCATTTTGAATACTTAACTTTAGAATAATAAACAATTTAACCCAAAGGAGAAATGACTCAACTGAATGATAATTCAGCCATTAAGATATTTACAACATCATAAATCTAGAACATCTTTGGCTATATTAATGGATAACCAATTACCATAAAAATGTTGTTTTCACATGACCAATCAGGCATACCAAGAGCAATGTATCAAAATAGAATACATTAAACAAAGGGGAATCAACCTATAATTCAAGATAATAATCATTTAAAAAGGTTGATTTCATTAAATCTCAAGTTGAGAATAACCCATATGATTAACTTTCCAGTTAACTATGGCTCCATGATTACACTACCAACAAAATGTGTTTGAATCACTCAATAATAGCAATGGTAGTAACATGAGATAATGGGAATATATTAATTTATATTCATGGGTTAAATAGGATATATAAACCACTAAAAACAACATTATAGGGCAAGTCCTATAAGGTCACAACATATTGCATTTCTATAGGCATCCCTCAGTTACTCAATAGGAAGTGAATAACATAATCATTTCACATACATAAATAAATATTTGAAGTCAAAGAAGTAACATTAACATATGTAAAATTATTCCAACCATGATTATTATATCCTTACAAGTGAAACCACCTAGGTAGCTCTTCCCAACACCATGGAATTCTAATGACCTACATTAGCCATGCTTATAATTGAGGTGCTCAAATACATAGCTGCAATATAGTATCCTCAATCCTTAAATAAGGATGTTACTCATAGTATAAATGAAACACTATAGAATACAAAAGTTGATATCTTTTACATAAGAATACAATTTCAATCCTGAGGGCATAAGCACAAAGAACCCATTGTGCTTTCATAGGAGTATAAAATTTGGAAATATGCATACAATAAAATATATGCCAACTATAATGATATAGTGTTACATTATGCTAAACCAACAAATTTATCATCCCAAAACCTTTCCCATTAATTTAATTTGGGCATCCCATGATACACCCTATTGTACTATGTTTTCAAAATCATAATCCTCAATACACTATCTTGTAATGCTCTTAAGCAATGTGAATAATGTAATCCGAGATAGATTTTGAAAGAGAAGAAAAACTATGTAAATAACAAGAAAATGAATGGTTTCAACAAACAATAGAGTTTCAATTTTCATCTCATCATAACTAATCCAACAATTTCCAACAATTCATTTTTACACCATGCATGTGTGACCATCTAAGGGAAATAACATAACTTAAGGTACATGGCAACTAATTTATGCATGCATTTTATAGACCTTAAACTTTCCATACACCAATCAAGGAAAGATGTGTTGAAAATATTGTCATTGATGTCAAAGGTCTAACACTATTGGTGATAAAGGCCCCATTGCATTTAATAGTGTTTTTAATATTCATATCTTGGATAATGTATGTTAATATTTATTTAATATTAATGAATATATTTTTGGTTGCATATAAGTCAAAAGAGGGCCCATGGAGAAGTCAAAGAGTCATGAGGTAAAGACAAAATAGGAATGAGACACATTTTATCATTAAGAGTCATATTGAGTAATTCCAAGAGTCACCATGTGAAGATAAAAGAGGGTATGGCACATTTTTCCATGAAAAGACACTTTGAGGAATATGAAATTCACTAAGATAAAGATAAAAGAGGAAATGACACTTTTTATTATGAAGGGTCACCATATGACTTTTCAAATGCAAGGATATGAAGGGTCATGTCAGTTTGGTGCCATTTTCCAAGAGGATTAAAGGGTCACAAAGGGTGAATGCCAAAGGTCATTTGGAAAGCTATAAATAAAGGCTTGAGAAGCCATTCATAATATGAAAAGAGTGTGCATGGTTTGTATTTATTTTTAGAGAGATAAAATTAGGAGATATTGTAGAGATGTATCATTTATTGAGTAAGCAACATTGAGAGATAGTTGTGTTTTATACACAAGAGGGGTTGGTTCTCTTGTGGGTTGGTACTCACAAATATTTGGAAGGGGTTGAAGCTCCTGTGGGTTGGCACTCACAAATAGTTGTTGTGTTGGTTTTTGGCAAAGGGGTGGATGCTCCTATAATTTAGTGCTTGTGAACTTTGTGATTTGAGTTGGTGCTCATTCATATATTTGAGATTGTTCTCCATGGTTTTTTTACTTTGGGTTTTCACATAAAAATTCTCTCTCTCTCTCTCTCTCTCTCTCTCTCTCTCTCTCTCTCTCTCTCTCTCTCTCTCTCTCTCTCTCTCTCTCTCTCTCTCTCTCTCTCTCTCTCATGGTGCATATTATTGTTTCAAGTTTTATTAAATTTTTTGAATGTATGATTAAGTGGTTAAAGAAAAAAAAAAAGATTAAGTAAAAGATATATAATATACTGATTCACCCCCCACCCTCTCAATATATTTTGTGCTTAACAATTGATATCAAAGTAAGTTCCTTTTAAAGCATTTTATAGCTTGAAGGTAGATTGGGAAACAATGATGGTTGGATCACATGAAGGCTTTTATACAAATAAGGCACCTTTGTTTGATGGGACAAATTATGTTTTATTTAGCATAAGGATGAAGACTTATTTGATGGCTCTTGGAATTGACATTTGGCAAGTAGTAGTGGAGGAATATGAAGAGCCACAGACACTTGTAACTACTTTGATTAAAAATAAGGCAAGTGAAAATAATTCTAAATATTTAAATGTTATTTTATGTGGTTTATGTGGATTAGAATTTGTTAAAGTTATGCAATGTAAATCTACTCATGAAACTTGCGTAAAACTTGAGAATATTTACAAAGATGATGGAAAGGTTTGGCAAGCTAAGATTCATACTTTCAGAAGATATTCTGAGAGTTTGAATATGGAAGAGGAATAAAATATAGCAAGTTATCTTTTTTGGATTGATCAAATAGTTAATCATATTGAAGGTCTTGGAGAAAAATTATAAGAATCAATTATGATTCAAAAAGTTTTGAAATCTCTACCATTGAGATATGATGCAAAAGTTTTATTAATTGAAGAGATGAATTTAGCTAAGCTAAAGATGGATGAACTACATGGTATTCTTAAAGCATATGAGATGCAAACCGAATAATATAAACCCTCAAAGAGAGAAGCTACTTTCAAGACATTAAATAAAGATAAGGCTAAGATTCAAGAATCAAGTGATAGTTCTAGCGATGATAAAGATGACAACAGAGATCTATTCATTTGCAAGACAAAAAAATGCACAAATAAATATCAAAGAAAATTACCTTTTAAATATTTTACTTATGAAAATATTGGAAATTTTGTAGCTAAGATCTCAGATAAGGGTAATGGTGGCAATGAAGAAGGAAAGTCTACATACAAGAAGAATTTCAAAGGAAAACTCAAGAAGAAATTCTAGAAGAAGAGTTTGTATTATAAATATCCTAGTTCATTCGAAGATAGTAGAGTCAATGATTTAGAAGAAGAGATTATATTCATGGCCATACATGAAGATGCCTTCACAAGCAAAAATATAGATGATCAAGAAGAAGAACATGATGAAGCTGAAGTGAATCTAGAAGAACTCATTTGTGCTTTAGACGAACTAAAAGCTCTTGGGAAGAAGATTTTAATATTAAAGCTCGGGTTCAAGAAAAATGAAATGGAGTCAAAGGAAATAATTGAATATCTACAAGCACATTTTGAAGAATCTAAGAAGAATGAAGAAGATATAAAGACATAGTTTCAAAATGTAAGCAAAGAATGTGAATGGTATGTTATTGAAATTGCTTCTTTAAAAGTAGATCTTGAGAAACTAAATAAAAAGTCAATGATATAGTATAAAATGATTCAAAATTTGAGAATAGCACTAATATGTTAAATAAGATATTAGAAATTCAAAGATCAATGTCAAATAAGATAGGTGTCGTATTTGAAAAGGAGAAAGGGGAGGCCACTAATTTCATAGATAAGGAAAAAGGAAAGAACTATGTTAAAGCTCTTACAAAAGAGGAAATCAGAAAGGAAGAAGTCAAGAATATAGAGGACATCACAAATAAAGAAGGCTGGAAAGCACAGAGCTACAAAATGCAGTCAAGTCAGAGATACACAAATAGGTCCTATTTTTATGGTTATTATTTTTATTGTAATGTATATGGTCATAATAAAATAGAATGTCAAAAAGGGCTAAAATTTTCAAAAATAAGGAGAAGGATAGTCATGCAGATTCAAGTAGAAGCCATAACTCTTTTGCTCCTCTATCAAGCTTTAATGAAGAGGCCATAATATGTTACAAGTGAAATAACTTTAGATACATAGCTTGGTACTATAGAAGCATGTTTGAGTTAGTCAAGAAGGACCAAAGTTTCAAGGCTCCATTCATCAAGAAGAAAGTTTAGACATGTTCATGGTAGAAGAAACAACTTAAAAAATCTATGTTGGTGCAGAAAGTTTTCCATGTAAGAAATGAATAAAATCTATGGATCATTGATAGTGGATGTTTGAGGTAAATGACAAGAGATAAAACCATGTTTATAACCTTGAAAAACATTGATGGTGGCACAGTTAAATTTAGAGATAATACTACTACAATAATTCTAAAAAAATGTACTCTAAGTTTGGATAATGGTAGAACTAAAACTAAAAATGTTTTGTATGTAGAAGGTTTTAAGAATAATATTTTGAGTGTAATTCAAATGTGTGATCAAGGGTACACACTAAAGTTTTATAAAGAAAGTTGTAAAACTAGGAGAAAAGATTCAGATGTGTTGGTTATAGATGTTCAGAGAATATGTAATAATTTGTATATATTATCCAACATCAAAGGTCAAAGATGTTGTTTGAGGAAGATTGAATAAATTTGTCTATGGCATAGAAGAATAAGACACATAAATTATGAAAATCTTGTCAACATCAGCAAGAAACAAGCAATCAAAAATCTTTCAAAAATTACAAATCCATCTGACATGCTTTGTGAACCTTCTCAGCATGAGAAGTAGGCCAGAAGGTTGTTCAAAAAAAAAGAGTACTCAACCACTCAGATGCTAGATATTTTTCACACTTATCTATGTGGACCTATGAAAACTCAAAGTACTCAAGGTTAGAAATATTTCATGTTTCTTATTAATTATTTTTACGTATGACTTGGGTAATGTTTTTAAAGAAAAAATTAGAAGATTTTAGACATTTCAAAATATTCAAAGCATTAATTGAGAATGAAAATAGTTTGAAGATTAAGTGTCTAAGATCAGATCAAGGAGGAGAATTCATGTCAAATTAGTTTTTTGAGTTTTGTGAAGACCGTGGAATAAAGAGACATTATTTAGCAGCCAAAACTCCAAAGCAAAATAGAGTAGTTAAGTGGAGAAACAAAATAGTTTAGAAGATGGAAAGAAAAATGCTAAATAAATCCAAGATACTAGATAAAAATTAGAGAGAGGTAGTTATTATAGTAGTGTATATTCAGAATAGAGCATTATTGAGAGTTAATAGTGACAAGACTCCTTATGTTCTATGGAAAGACAACCCAGCAATAGTTGATTATTTTTTAGTTTTGGTAGTAGATACTTCATAAAAAGAACTGATAGAAAACATGGTAAGATTGAATCCATAGTAGATGAAGTATATTTCTTGGTTATTCTTGAAAATATAAAGCTTATAAATTTTATAACAAAATAACCAAAAAAATTGTTGGAAGTGCAAGTGTCACGATAGAAGAAGATGGAACACAACGAATCAGTGATCTAGTAGACATTCTTGAAATCATTGAAGAGGAAGATTTTGAAGAATTAGATGAAGATGAGAAGGAGAAAAAGGAAACCAAAACCCCATCCAAATATGTCTAGAGAAATCATAATAAAAGTGACATCATCAGGGACATAAATAAAGGAAATCATACTGAAAGAATGATGGTAAGTGAATCTGAGTAAGTTGATTTCTCTTTGTTATCCAAAATCCAACCTAGAACTTTTTCAGATGATATACATGATAACCATTGGGTTAAGGCAATTGATGAAGAATTAAATACGATACAAAATAATGATACTTGGGAATTAGTGCCTAGACCAAAAGATCACAATGTGATAGAAACAAAATGGTTTTATAGAAATAAGTTGAATGAAAATGGAGAAGTGACTAAAAATATAGCAAAATTAGTATGTAAAGGATATGCTTAGATTGAGGGAATAAATTTTGAAGAATATTTTTTACCAGTTGCAAGGCTAGAGCTTATTAAAATGTTTTTTACATATGCAGTGTTTAAAATTTTCAAAGTGTTTCATATGGATGTCAAATATGCTTTCCTAAATGAGAATCTAGAAAAAGAGGTCTATATTGAGTAGCCTGAGGGATTTATTCTCTCAAATATTAGCAGACATGTATGTAGATTGATAAAAGCACTGTATGGATTGAAAAAATCTTTAGAGCTTGGTATGCAAGACTTGATAAGTACCTACAAGATCAAGGTTTCAAGAGAGAATTTGCTTATAGTAATCCTTACATAAAAATAGAAGGTAAACATCAATTGATTTTTGTGGTATATGTTGATGACATCATTTTTGGATGAAATATTGAAAAGATAACAAAAGAATTTTCTAATAATATGAACTAATAATTTTAGATGTCTATGCTTAGAAAATTGTCATATTTATTAGGATTGGAACTATTTGAATCAGATAAAGGAATTTTCATATCTCAAAGTAAATATGTGAAGGAAATGTTGAATAAATTTGACTTTGAGGATTGTGCACCAATTGGCACACTAATGTGTACAGGAAATAAGGTGAGTAGGGATGAAGATTCACCTATTATAGATCAATATTTTTATAGATCTATGATTAGACATCTTTTATAATTGATAGCATTGAGGCCAGACATCATGTATGCAGTAGGTATGGTTGCAAGATATCAGTCAGCTCCAAAAGATAGTCATGCTCAATTAGTGAAGAGAATATTTAGATGTATCAAGGGGACATTGGATTATGGATTGTGGTATTCCATAGGCAAAGATTTCACTTTAGTTTCTTATATAGATTCAGATTGGGCAAGTTGTTTGGATGACAAAAAAAGTACAAGGGGAGGAGCTTTTTTCCTTGGTGATAGCTTAACATCATGGCTAAGCAAAAAGCATAATTCAGTATCACTTTTTATAGCTAAAGTAGAATATATTGCAATGGTATTATGTTGTACTCAATTGCTTTGGATGAAGCAAGATTTGAAAGATATAAAGGTAAAATATGATGAACCTATTTCTGTTTTTTGTGACAACACAAATGTTGTTAATATTTGAAATAATAGAGTGATTCATTCAAGAACAAAACATATTCCTATTAGATATCACTTATTGAGAGATAAAGTTACATATCAATAGATTAAGATGGAATATATTAGTATTATAGAGTAGATTGTAGATATTTTCACAAAGGCACTATCAAAAGACACATTTGAGTATCTGGAGGAGAAGTTGGGAGTAATTTCTTTTACTTCCTTCCATTGAGGTTTAGCATTAGTTGAGGGGGAGCTAAGTGCTATCCCTACGTAGGCCCTTTGCCATTGATGTCAAAGGGGGAGAAGAACATAAATAGGTACAAATATAGGTATAGGTATAGAAAGAGGTACAGGGAATAGGTACAGGTTGTTATAGTAAGGGGGAGTTATTGTATGTTTTTTTAGATGGCAGTATGTGAAGGTTTTAGGATGTGGCAGTTTCAGTTTGAGGTTACCATCAATGAAAAAGGGAGAGATTGTTGGAAATATTATCACTGATGTAAAAGTCTAGCATTATTGGTGATAAAGGCCCCATTACATTTAATGGTGTTTTTAATATTCATATCTTAGATAATGTGTGTTAATATTTATTTAATATTAATGAATATATTTTTGGTTGCATATAAGTCAAAAGAGGGCCCATAGAGAAGTCAAAGAGTCACAGTGTAAAAAAATAGAGGAATGGGATGCATTTTCTCATGACGAGTCATCTTGAGGAATTCTAAGAGTCACCATTTGAAGACAAAAGAGGGTATGGCACATTTTTCCATGAAGGGACACTTTGAGGAATATGAAAAGTCACCAAGATAAAGACAAAAGAGGAAAGGATGCTTTTACTTATGAAGGGTCATCATATGACTTTTCAAATGCAAGGATACGAAGGGTCATGAAAGTTTGGCACCATTTTCCATGAGGATTGAAGGGTCACAAAGGGTAAATGCCAAAGGTAATTTGGAAAGCTATAAATAAAGGCTCGAAGAGCCATTTGTAATATGTAAGAGTGTGCATGGTTTGTATTTATTTTTGAAGAGAGAAAAGTAGGATTTATTGTAGATTTCTATCATTTATTGAGTAAGCAACATTGAGAGATAGTTGTGTTCTATACACAAGAGGGGTTATTGTTTGTATGGGTTGGTGCTCACAAATCTTTGAAAGGGGTTGGTGCTCACAAATAGTTGTTGCGTTGGTGTTTATCAAAGGGGTTGGTGCTCTTACAAGTTGGTGCTTGTGAACTTTGTAATTTGAGTTGATGCTCATTCATATACTTGAGATTGTTCTCCTTAGTTTTTCCCACTTTGGGTTTCCACGTAAAAATCTAGTGTCTCTCTCTCTTGTGTGGTGCATATTATTGTTTCAAGTTTTATTACATTTCTTAAATGTGTGATTAAGTGGTTAAAGATAAGAAATCAGATTAAGTAAAAAATATATAATGTATTGATTCCCCCCCCCCTCTCAGTATATTTCATGCTTAACAAGATGATGCCAAATGCAAGACATAAAAATAATGCAAATATCAATGTTACCTCTTATCATTGCAAGAACCACCTCTCACAACCACCCTTTCTCACAACTTAAATCTGAATCTAAGCATTATAGCTAAGAATAGAACAAAAGTAACTTAAACATTATTTCATAAAAAAAAATTTGGTTTCTCATAAAAAAATCCCAACCGACTAGTTGTACACTATTCTTTCCTCTTTGCTTACTTGCATACAAAGCCTTACAAACATATAGACCGCAAGACCAATAACATTGGATCCATTAGGTGAGCATTACATACTTAAATGACATAAACATTTTGTGAATACCCAATGTGAAGATCAACCCAAATGTTAATTATTAGTGTTATGCTATCATAATTTGTCAAATAAACTAAATCTTGTCATATCAAGAATAATCAAAGCTCAATCGAAAAGCCTAAATATTACCTTTCCACTTTAAATAACAACCTATGCCAGCGTAATCATAATTTAAACATATGGTTTTATGTAATGAAGTTCCACACACCCTTAACACTATAGTCATGGTTTTATATAATTGAAATAGAATTCAAATATAGCTTATATCAATTTTTAACCTTTACATAGAATGATATTCAACCATGAAATGTAAATTATCAATTTTTTAAACTAAATGGGTAATCTTTATACAAGATGGTAGACTCCAATTTGGAAAATTTACTACCTCTACATGATGTAAGAAGGGTGTACATGATTTTATGTTAAAACTCAAAGGTACCAATATGCAAATTTTTAAAGGAATTTACCAAATTATTACAACCCAAAATTTATTAAAATTACACCAAGTAATCATTCGGGTATATTGGTACCAAGTAATCATTTAGGTATAATAAAATCCATATGTCAATCAAGCTAAATAAAAAAATGTAACTAGTGAACTCCTTCATGAAAATCAAAGCCCTCCTCATACAAACACACACCTATAAACCCTCTTGCACCTAGTCGTAGCATAGACTCATGTAGGTATGACAAGGCATACCTCCATCAATGTATTCCCCAATAGGCCTCTCAAAGGAGCTCAATAAAACTAAAATAAAATTCATTCAATAGAATGTAAACAAGAAAACAAATATTCACATGCCTGAAATGTGTAAAATTCAATTTTTTATTTGGATATGTACTCCATTTATGAAGCCATACAAGCAAAAAAAACATCCACTCAAACCCCCTATACCCATCTCTACCTCCTTTATTTTCATTATCCTCTATATTCTCCTTTGAGCTGATCTTATTTCCCATATTTCTCCTTTCCCAACACTATGGCCCCAATACATAGGCTTGTAACTCCATTATTTCATTTTTCAAGCTCCCTAATTCCCCCATGGTACTGAAATGTGAAAATTTGAACTCTATAAATCTATTATTCTCTTTAGTTCCCCATCACCACCCTTCTTCAAATCCCATCACCAACTTCTTATACTATATTCCCTCACTAATGCCTCTCTTTCTCTATATTCAATGATCTAATGAAGATGGACCATCGACCCACTAATCAAAACTTTCATGCTAAATTTAATTATTCTCTTCAAATTCTCAACAAAATTTTCAATTTGGAAATAAAGAGGAAGCATATATTCATTCAAATGCTTTATGTTATTTCTAGACCTATGTTTATGTGCATTCCACATAGTTAGTGGGCAATGGAAAAAACCAATGTTCCTTTATTTTATTTTAACTTGTACTCACACATAGGCATCCAAGACATCTTATGCCAAAATCCATAACAATCGATTAACAAAGAAAAGAACATAATATTCATGCCATACATTTGTTATTTATCTACTAAACAAGGTATGTGTTGAATTCCATGTTGCTCATGGTTAAAGGGGAAATATAATACTTTTTAGATTTCACTTGATTCTGTAGAGGTGTTCAATGGGACTTTAAAGCCCAAATGCCATCACATTTAACAAATAGTTTAAAATTCCTTTCAACGCATGATGAAAGTTATAAAGCCTAAGTTAAAATGATATGTCCTTCAAAAGTCATTTCACAAAATGGGACTTAAACAATTAATAATTTAATAAATAAAATTCTATAAATGTTTGAGTGTTCATGCCAACGCATGAGGTTTAAATATTTTAGCCACCTACTTAATTTCATAAACCCTTGCGAATGCATACACACTTTTATATTTATATTTTTAAAAGTATATGTATGTATGTATGTATGTATGTATGTATGTATGTGTGTGTGTGTGTGTGTGTGTATATATATATATATATATATATATATATATATATATATATATATATATATATATATATATATATATATATATATATATATATATATATATATATATATAACATAAATATACACAAACACACACACACACACACACACACACACACACACAGACAGATTTATATGTAAGTGAATCAGTAGATTTAAATTAAAATGATTGGTCCAATTCTGATCCTGAACTAGATGGATAAAAAAATTATACCTCAACAAACCAATTATATAATGGCACTACCAGTGTGAACATGGCACTATAAACTATAACAGAGGGTATGGTTAGCTCTGCCTGAACAAGGGTGAGAGGACATAAGGGGTAGCTTACTCACATAAAGTGATACTATAATTAAATCTCCATGGGGATTTTTGGCACACAAGAACACAAATCTGACTAGGGCATAACCAAACTTGTTCACTCCACCTAGGAAGGGTCATCATATAGAATGAAAAAATGCACTAGGGAAGACACAAAATACTGAAGATATATTGGGATGTGATTTCAACCTTCATTTCTAAATAAATTTTCAACAATAGAGGGCCAAATGGAACACTAAAATGTTAGGATTCAAAGAACAAAACAAAAATACATTTTATATATGCAAGATTTATGCATCTGCAGGTAAATAACACTTAACATATGTAATAGGATGTATTATTTGTAGGGTAGAACAAGGTATGATAAGTTAGATAGTTATAAACTAGTGGTGTGGTGATATGGTTTGTTAAATAGAAGGAATTATTTCAACATACATGACATCATTAATTTGCAAAGGTGTAGAAGACTAAGATATAAACCATGGAAACTAATAGGAGTGATTTTTGTCCATTGGCACCAATGCAATGCAAATACCCAAATGATTCCTGATATCCTAAAGCATAGACTGAAACTAGAATTTTAAATACTTTTTCCTATTAAATCCATAAACCTAGGGTGCCCTTAAGAGGTTATCAACAAAATATTTACAAATCACAATGCAAAAAAGGGTATGTAACCTAGATCTATGTTCAAATGAAAACTATTCGTAAGCAATAAACAAAATATTTTATCAACGTAACTTGTAAAAAATTATTGCATTTAATAAATAGGAAAGAGTAAAAACCATAATTATTTTCCATTATCTTTAAATAAAATGTTACATACATCATTGTTTCAAAATGCTACCATGGGCACAAGCATGGTGAGTTTAATCCTTAAATAGGGGATACATATTACAATTCTCTTAGAGCTTGTTGATGGTTTTAATACTATAACCACCTTATCAATAGAGACAACATTCAAACACAACAATGGATCCTAAAAATCAAAGAGCCTATACCTAGAGAGATAAAACAAAAACAAACCTTAGAAAAGAGGAGAATCCCTCTTTTTATACAAATTTTCTCACCATTTTTGCTTCAAGAATATGTATTTCAATTTGCAATATTCAAAAACATGTAATCAACTCCCAAATTTTCACTAAGATGGTTCTAGTTGGGATATGCTCTATCATGCCTAGAATCTTCATGCCTTTATAAGGAAAATGATTATTGTAATTTCCTCTACGTGTAATGACGAAGATTTCAAACAAAACTTTAATATGCTTGGCTGGAAATGTGTTTCATTTGAGATTGAAGGAAAATATTCATTTTAAAGATAAACAAACTCTTTGTCTTCATTTTCAACTACCTGAATATGTCTTTGACCACTCATTTACAAATTTGGAATCTCTTGGACATCTACCCTTCCTCTTATCCATGCTAAACAATACCTCTAGCCTTATAATCATGGCATTAGAATACTCCAGGTACATGGCCATTTGAATGATCTTCTTTGGAATGGCCCACCTTGACCTTACAAACCTACAACATTTTTCCCGTGGAATTGTTTGAACAAGAAAAACATAAGAAAAATCAAGACTTAACTCATTTTTATCTTTTTATCTTTTTGGCTCCAATATGCCTTTCAACACATTGTTTTTTTTGCATTTGACTTTTTAGGCTGGCCATAAATCTTGTGTAGATATTAAGTGCATTATTTTTCACTTATAAGCATTATGGGGAACTCTGTGTTTAATTCACAATTTTGCATTTCATTTGTATGGTGGAAATATAGAGCTCCACAACACATTTGCAACTTATAGATTTGTAACTTGCAATTTAAAGTTGTAGTTCCCATTCAAATTTCCCTAGATGGACTTGGGAACTTCAAGTGTAATTTACAATTTAAAATTTTGAAACTTATAATCTAGAGTATCACTTCCCTTGAAAATATCCCTCATATAATTCTTAATTTTAAGCCTAATTTGTAATTTGTACAAATGCAAAA
This sequence comes from Torreya grandis, assembly GCA_037957365.1. Classification (NCBI taxonomy): domain Eukaryota; kingdom Viridiplantae; phylum Streptophyta; class Pinopsida; order Cupressales; family Taxaceae; genus Torreya; species Torreya grandis. Next base: position 1,020,232 of record JARHVA010005497.1, on the reverse strand, counting down.
TTGCAATTGGATTGGATATTTCTACCTTTAATTCCTTCATGTTGACTTTCTTATGTTAAGTTGACCGGTGGGATTTTGCAGTTGGACCACATATTGAAACTTACATTTGTATGAAGTATTTTTACACATTTCTTTTACCATTCACATTCCGTAGACTTGGTAACTCTTCATGCATTTTTTAATTTGTTCAAACTTATTTTTTGACCTTAAAATTCCATCAACCTTCTCCTTCCATCATTTTTTTCTTTTGCTACATTGATCGGAGGGTGGTAGAGATAGGAATGCATATTACAAGTTGGCAAGTGACAAATGAAATTTTTAATTTCCCTTGAAATTTTTAGCAACACATATTTACCTAGGTCCACACATTACCTTGGCAATAGACATTAGAGTCTTACAAACAATTTTCATATTAGATTTCCAAATGAAAACATTCTACCTTTAGACTACATAGTTTTCTTGGTGAGTATATCCATACTTGGATGCTATTATTTTTCTTTTGGTTCATGGACAATAGCATAAACTACTTTGGGACTAATATATTTTAATCCATTAGTTATTTGTCCTCGTTAAAACATAGCTACCAACCATGTGTTTTTATCCCAATTTTTCCTCATCCATCCTAATGGGAATATCTAAACAATCACTTGAATGCAAAATAACCCCATCTCTTATCTCATAAAATTTCCTAATGCCATCATCTCCTCTAACCATAATAGTATTCTCTAGCACAAACTATCCTTCATTTGGATTCATTTGTTGATCTTCGCCAGCTATTGGATCTACTTGAGAATCCTCTCCTACCATCTTTAATCTTAACTTGAATGTTCTTTTGATTACCTCATATTGTTTTCTTAGCTATCCTTGTAACATCATCCCCTTTCCTAAGATTACTTTCCATGAATAAAACCCTACCATATATAAATTATTTACTTGATAAATCACCTTCATCAAAAATAGGTTTACAAAAATCCATTTGCTAATCACTATTGATAGTTTCACAATCACGATAACCACTACATAATGCTCATGAATTTACACTCTCACTTTGAGGATTGCTATAAAAATAAGCAGTGTTTCTCCTTGTATTTGAATCATTAGTAAATAAAGAAAGACTACTTTCATGAGAATTATCTCCACCTTTTAGCACTTCAGGATACCTCCCAAGTTAAATTTAAGTGTGCCATCTATAACTAAGCACTCGATATCCTAGGAATTTAATATAATGGAACCATTTTCCCTTAAATTAGTTGATCCTACATTTGATATAATTTTGAATGAATCTCTTATGTTCTTCATCAACAACAACTTTATTTGCATATTAAAACCATTTTAGAGATTTACCTTCACTAGTTTTATCATTGGCGAAAATACAAAGGTTGTAAACCATTTGAATAGATTAGGGTTTTTTTATATTAATGAATATAAGACCATATTTACCTTGAATAATCATGGGCTCCTTTGCATCAATATTATCACTTATGTATATCTATTATTTAATGTCCATACCCCACTAAGTCATTAGTTGGATTTGGAATTTTTCATACACAATATCTGGACTAATCATCCTTCTCAAGATGCCACCTGACCAAATATTTTCAAGTGTACCTATTCTCCTAGCTAGGAGTTTGAATTTTTCTCCTACCTCCCATGCAATCAACATGTTCTTCCAGAGGATCTAAAACTTAGTCAATAATTTATAATTTGTCAATTTATAAGGTGCAATTTACATGTGCTATTCCCCACTATCTATCCCCATTGGGATCCATAAGTTCATAAACAATTTTCAAGTTAGCAACTTTCTAAATTATGTCTTATCTCCCATTTTCCACCATTGACCCATTTTCTACCTTTTCCTACAAGATCTGGAAGTTTATAAACAATTTATAACTTGTTTTATACAAGTGTCTTTCCCTGCTTAGAAATTCTATGAGCTTCTAAGTTACACTTTCAATTTGTGCCTTGGTCAAACTTGCATTTTGACATTAAAACTCCACTAGCCATTTCCCAGACACACATCTCTTCCCAAGCCTCAAACTTTTGAACTTTTCTTTACTTTTTACCTTTCATGTGGCATAGGTTTGATATCATCGGGTTGAGTATTTTCTTATATTTCCACATGGGCACATGCAACATATTATTACCTAGCTATGTGGTTTAAGGCCTTTCACTTTTAATTGTTAACTCCACTTAAACATCTAATTGATTTTTTTTGAAACCTTGCCTTATTTTTTTTTTAACCTTACATTCCCAAGTGGGTCTTGATACTTCTTCAAACCTATATTATAACGTGGACCCTTTGATTACATTTCGAATGTGGTATTTTTTAAAAACTCCATTTCTTAATTGTTGCATTTTACTCCAACCTTTCACATGGACTCATCCACTTACAATAGGTTTCAGAGTTGGAAGAGCATATTACAACTTGTAAATTTGAAACTTGTCTTTTACATGTTTTTTTCCCCACACAAATGTCTATTGATTTCCTTTGTTGGGATTTTCCATTGGCTGGTGGGAGTGGAAGAATTAACCACAACTTTCACTTTTGATAATTTCTTTTGGCATGTGCAATTCCCATGAGGATCTCCATCTATTTTCTTCTCTCTTTTTTAATTTGCATTTTAACCCTCAAAATTCCAACATAATTTTAGACATATTTTTTAATTCAGTCAAAATTTCATTTTGACTTCAAAATTATACCATACTCCCAAGCTTTTTATTTTAGCTTCTCTTAAGTTTTGACTTTTCCATGTGGTTTTATTTTATTTGAAAAATGTTACTCCAAACTTTACATGTGTACCTCTCATAAACAAGAATGAGTTTTTTACGTGTTGACTATCTCCTTTTGGTGACACATGGGCATAAGAACCTCCACATGGACTCTCACAGTCAATCTTTATTTTGAGTTTACACCTTGGAACCTCATTAAAAAATGAAAAAATTAAAATTTATCTGGAATGGATGTCTCACAGGGTTCACACAACTTAGTTGAATAAATAGGAGTTTCTATGATTTGATTGTGAAAATATGACTTCATAACTTCAGACAAACACTTGCAGATTAGAGTAACATCTAGATAATTTAGGCATTAATATTCAATAAGGGCATAAATGCTTCATGAAATTTTGGACACTAATACGGGCTCTCACCTGAGGATGTACACCCACTACAAGTGTGCAAATAACCCTAAGGAAAATGACCAAGTGCCAATCCATTAGGCCATAGAGTCAAAAAATGATAATTTGTACTAAACACTCATGGAAACTCAAAAAATAATGTAGATAAACAAAAATAGATCAAGAAGATCTAAAAATTAATACATGACAAAAAGGCCAAAAGGAACTATACAAACAAGGCCCAAAGTAGAGGGGAAACAAAAAATAAATTAACAAATCTATACACTATATAGTACTATACACAATCATGGACTCAATCTAGGAAATGTTTCAGATGTCTTCCATTAACTAGCAGCTCTAGTATCTCACCATCCAAGTCTCTGAGGAAGAATGTGTGTTCCCTAATCTGATAGTCAATAGAATAAGGGCTCATCCACAAGGCATCAAACTTGACATGCTTATCTTTATCCTCATGCCTCCTACCCCAAAGTAAAAATAGATCACTTACTTGAAAATTTCTTAGTTTAACCTTTCAATTGAATATTCTCTTGAGTCTTTATTGGAACTTGAGGTGTCTTTCATAATATTGTATTCTAGTTTCATCAAACTCAATAATATGGTTCATTCTACTTTCATAGTGGTTAATTTTCTCATCTTCCTCCAGATGTTTCCAAAATTGATATTTTGGGAACTATAAATTTAATGGTGAATTAGCTTAATCTCCATAAATAAACTCAAAAGTGATTTTTCTTATAATTCTCTTAGGCATGATCCTATCAACCTATAAGGAAAACTTAAGTTGTTCACCTCACTTCTTATTTTCTTCCAAAGATCATTTAATGATTTTGAGCAAGTTATTATTAGTAGATTATGCTTACCCATTCCCCTAAGGGTTGTGTTAGTGCCCAAAATTTCACTAAATAAATTGATCCCTTTTTAAGTATAGATACCTAATTTTTTTAGCGCACTTCATATTTAAAGTGTTTATTAGAGGCCAAGTGTCCTATAGTGCTATGTCAAAATCCATGTCTAAACATCTCAAAACCCTTATTCCAATTTCCTTAGATTAGGCTCTTTGATTTAAATTCAAATTTGGTGGGAACAATTTATGTGGGAATGCTTTAAAAGAATTCCATGCACATGGCTTAATATTTATACTAACGTTTAGTCATATTTATTAACATGACCAAACCTTAATCTAAATTCACATTTGGTCCCTTTTATATCCCATGGCCCTTCGTCTCTTTTATCTATTATCATGGTCTAGATAATGCTTGGTCTCTTTTTTATAAACATAGTTCAAATTCATATCCTAAAGCTTCTATCATATACAATAAAACCTTACGCTAAGACTTTACCTTATGTTATTTATTTCCTAAACTTTGACTTTTTTTTTTTCATTGTTAACTTGGAGCCAATCACAACCAACCAAGAAAATCAAAATCAAATAGTGAATGTTAACTCAGGGAAAGATGATATGATAGTGCATGATATAAGATGAAAAGTCAAAAAGACTTAGGACAAACACATAAGTGAAAAGTGTCAACCTAACAATGCATAGTTAAAAGCTTGAGCATGTTCCCATCAATTGACAATACACAATAAAGAATACAAACCCTAATCGATGGTGAGAAATAAGTCAAGAAATCAACAAATCCTTGGAGGATTGAGAAGGTAAGAAGTGTCACCATAATGGGAAAGCAATAATAGATCTGATGATGAGTAGGGGTTAGCAAGTTAAATATTCTCTTAAAGGATGCGTTAAGGACAAATGTCTTAATCTCAGTGTGTGACTAGACAAATCGATGGTTTGTGGTTGATTATGCTTACAATAGATCGATGACATGAATGAGAGAAGACTTTTTAAAGGGTTTGGGTTGAATGTGGTAGTGACATGTGTCAAAATAATGATGAACTAGATATAAATCAATAGTCAACATTTGATCCTAGGTTTAACAGATCAATAGAACATTTTTAATATGAGAAAATGATATTAATGGCATGAGATGAAGGTGGACATTTCAATAGAGCTCAAAGAAAATGTGGAAGTGACAAGTGTCAAGCCCATGACTCATGATTAAATTTTGATCATATTTTGAAGATCCAATTGTATGATTGAAGAGTTAATAGTTTAATAGGGAAAGAGATGTAATGAGATATTTCCATAGTATGTGATAGAATTCATGTAATCGATATTATTGGAAAAGTACACAAGGAACCCATAGAGCTACCAAGTGGTAGGATTTTGAAGGCCCAAATCAAGATCAATGCCCCATAATGAAGTTAAGGCCTAGAGACTCTTTAAAATATTGATAGTGTGTATTTGATCAATATTCAATATTACATGAGAAAGCAACATGTGTCTATTTTGGAGCCAATTAAGTAGCTTAGTCATTTGTAATCCACACAAATGCCTAGTTGGATCCAATATGGTGTGCCATGTGTCAATATGTGGTAATATTTGGCTTAAGAGTTAAAATTGATGACTCCTTCATGGATGGCCAATAATTCAAAGCATACTAGAAGGTCTATGGGCCATTTCAAAGCATATTTTTGGCCATAGATAATTTTTTGCCTCTACTTTAGCTAGATCATGTCAATGCCATCATTACAATAGTAGGTCATTCCATGGTGTGTATAAGAGGAAAGGCAATTGTCTAGGAGGTCCTAATTATGCAAGTAGGTGGTTAAGGGCATCTCCAGATAGCTACACATGAGGGAAAAAAATTTGGCTTCCACCACAAAATTTTGCCTTACATATAATGTAAAAAGGCATGTCCAATCAAGAAATTAAAGGGTTTGTTGAAAATATTTATCATTCCTTGTAGAGGCAATTAGAGTAATGATTTTTATTTCAAATGGATGAAGATTTTAGGCATGGTAAGGAATATTTTCTAGCTGGGAGCATCTTGGCATAATTTGGAGGGTTGATTTGCAATTTTTTGAAATTATAACCCATAGTCCTAGATTTGAAAAAAGTGCAAAATGTATAAATAAAGGTCTTGTCTTCTATTTTAGAGGTCATTTTTGGTATTTGTTTTTATAATTTTAAGTTCTTTAAAATTTTGGGATCATGGTTGTGTCTGTATTTTTCTTCTCTTGCTAAGGTGGTTGTAGTTGTACAACCATTAGTAAGCTATGAGAGCATCTCTATACTTATCCATTATCCAACATGGAGAAAGTCCACCATTCTTGTCTGTATGGTAGCATTTTGAAATATTGGTATATTTAATATTTTATTTCAAGTTAATGGAAAATACCTATGGTTATTTACTTTATCCTATTAATGAAATACAATGAGATGTTTTACATGTTATGTTGATTGGATGTCTAGTTTTAAACTTATGTATGGTTGTCATCTTAGGCATGGATCTGGCTTATAAACCCCTTTTTTGCATAGAGATTTAGAAATATTTTATTGAATACCTCATTAGGGCACCTTGGGTTCATGAATTTAGCAGAAGAAAGTATTTTAAATTCTATTTTTAGTGTATGTTCTATAGTTTTAGGGATCATTTGGGCATTTGCATTTTATTAACACCAATGGATTTAAATTTCTCCTTGTAGTTTCCATGGCTTGTATTTTAATTTTGCTACATCTTTGTAATAGGTGATGCCATATATTTTGAAAGAAACCTTGTTCTTTGAAAAACCACTAGCACACCACCCCTTTCTATTATTAAGAAGATATCCTACCTTGTCCTACCTTAAAAATAATACAAACTTGTTACATATCATAGGTGTTATTTGTCTGGAAATGCTTAAGATCTTGCTTATATAACACGCATTTACATCTTGTGCTTTAAAGATTAGTAGTGTAGTCTTACATCCATCCCTATTGTTAAAATATATTTATAATGAAGATTGTAAGAACTTTTATATCTATCTTCGTTACCTTGTATGTGATCTGCATCATTTGTTCATCCCATGTTACAACCCTTGTCGAGAGGATTTAACAAGTTTGTTTATGCCCTAGTCACATTTGTGTCTCTTTGTGATGAAAACCACATGGAGGTTGAATTGTATAATCTCTCCATGTGAGAAATATACCCCATAGGTCTTATCACCGTAGTTTAGGTAGAGCCAAAAGTAGCAAGGAGATGACCATACCCTTTATCGATGCCTCTTAGTTATTTCTTACATTTGGTCCATTCTAGATGACAAACCCTTCCCCGACTATAATGACATACTAGTGAGTTGTGTACAACTGGGAACCAACATGTTGTAATTAGAAGCATATGCTCTCTCAATACCCTACTCTTTGCATAATACCACCAAAATTTTCTCTTTAAAGCTCAAGGCATTAACAGTACTACCTTAATAGGGACAACAAATCTACAAATAATCTAATTTAAAAAAAGGTCCATAACCAATTAGTGTGTAGCCTTCATTTTAAGGACCACTTCAACCCATTTTTTGAAGTATCCAGTTGCAACTAATATCCATGTATGTCCATTTCTTGACCAATTGCTGATTTCTATAATGAAATCAATTCCCGATTACCTAAATGGGCCTTCAATCATCATAGGTTTCAAGGGAAGATAACCTAAAGCTTTTAGCCTCATAAAAAATCACTAATGTTTCTCACATCTTCCAACACTCTAAACAACATCCTTGAATAATTATTTCCACCAATAACTAGTTCTAAAAAAATTATGAGCTATGACTTTAGGTTAAAAGTGACAACCGCATACTCCATTATGAAATTCCTTAATCAAAACAATAGTTTGTTCCTCTACTAGGCAACTTAGGATAACCCCATTCATATTATTCCATGCTATTCCACTTTCATTCGAGAGGAATTTCTAAGAGATAGGATTAAGAGTTCTTCTTTGGTTTTTATCCAAGTCATGGGGACAGTTAAGATTTTACAATTAGTAAATAATGTTTTTATTCTATAGAGACAAGTTAATTTGAATTAAGGAATCATCAACATTAAAAACAATAGTGTTTACCTAAACAAATTAAAAATTGGTCTCAACAATGAGCTTGGCTAGACCCATCCCTCTCACTATTTTGGTGGTCTGAATATCCATGTCATAATTTTATAATTTATTAACCCACATACATCTCTTGATGAATGCTTCATTTTAAGCTATATGTACATTACCATCATATATAGGACATATGCAATAATATTTGAACTTAGAATGTAAGGTCTAAATGTTTTAACAACCTTTAAGAGATTGAAAGCTTGTTTTTCCATAATGGTGTAATTCAATTCAAAACCTTGCATCGCCTTACTAAAGAAAGCTATGGACTGCTCATGACCATCTTCATTATTTTACAAGAAGACAACAACAATAATATTATCAAAAATGAAAAAGATAAAAATTTAAAGGCTTTAGTGTAATTAGGACTGGCCAATATAGAGGCATACTTTAAATCTCCTTTTATGTCATTGAATGATGGCATAGCCTCTTCTTCCCACTTGATGATTTGTTCTTTCTTCAACATGGAAGTGATAGGAAAAGTAATCTCTACAAAGTAAGACAAACTATCTTAAAAACTTGATTTTTCCAAAGAAATACAAAATTCCTTTCCTAGAATGTAGGATAGGCACTTTGACAATATCTTCCACTCACTCAGGATCAATCATGACACCATCTTTAGATACTATGTCTTAGTAACTTAGACTTTTAAACTCTAAAGTGACACTTCATAGGATTAAGTGAAATTCCAAACTCCCTAAATCTAATGAACACTTTCTTTAGATGCTCCAAATATTATTTTGTATTCTTGGAGTACATAGAAATATCATCTTGATATACAACTATGAACTTTTTAATTACCCTATAAAAGCAACATCCATAGGTCACTAAAACATTTCACCAATAATCATTGACCCTAAAATCATCCTCATATAAACATATGTGTCCTAAGGCATTGTAAATTTTGTCTTGGGTCTATCATATTACTTCACCACAACCTGGTTATAACCTGAGAAGCCATATAATTTGGATAACATTTTTTATCCTATAACACTTTGCAGCAGGTTATCCATATTAGCTAGGGCATAATTTTCCTTCAAATAAGCTTTTCTCAAATTCCATAACTCCAAAAACAAGTGGATGTTGTCATTTTTATTTCACACAGGACTAAATTTTCCACCCATAATGAATACCTGATGGGATGAATAATTCCACCATCCTTTAGCTTCTTTAACTCATCTGGCATCTTGGTGACTAAGATAGGGTTAATAGGTTTTTACTTCTACCTGAAAGGTTTATTGTTAGGCTATAATGGGATGACATGTTGAAACAAATATTCCCTATATCTTTTCAATTTAGAATAAGACCAAGCTAAATAGTCCTATTACTTCTTTAGTACGTTTGATTTTTAGTTACACTTAGGTGAGTACACAAAAAAACTTTCCTATGATTTCTTTTAGAGCAAAAATTGCATTTAGTCACATCTTTTAAAATAAATTAGTCTATATTCTTAACTCTATCCACTCCATCAAAATATGATTCTAAACATACCAATCCCCTAGGAAGTGTGTTTATCTTTAGCTAAATAATATCTTTTACAATCAAGGTTTCCTTCCCATTGCAAACCTTAACCATAGATTCGAAGCCTATGCACTGATATTGAAAGTTAAATTCAAAATTATAACCCTTCTAATTTTATCATCATCATCAAAAACTTTCAAATGATGAGCTTTGTCTAGGATTGAAGGCCTAGCAAACACCTCCACTTGATATTGATAATGAGGGTTCATGTTTGCAACATCAAACTAGGTACCTAGCCCTACAAGTTCATAATCTTCTTCAATAAAACTTCTATCATGATATAAAATATTGAATACATCAAATAAATCTAAAAAATCTCAAGTAATATTTCTATATTGTTTCAACCTTTTATTTTTGGTGGCATAAGCATTGTGGACCTACTTAACCACTAGATCAAAATCACCCATTACAATCAAACTTGTAATTCCATTTTTGTAGTTAATTCATAAGGCAAGCAAGAACGCCTCATACTCAATAGTATTATTCGTGCACTCAAAGGATAGTTGAAAATAAAACTTGAAACATTTACAATTGGGGGCATAGAATAGAACCCTGACTCCATTCTCAGGATTGAAGAAAGCCTTATAAAATGTCATTCTCCAAACTTCACCTTTGTTGTCAAACCTAGCATAAAGAACAATAGGTTGTTTAAAAATGTCCACATTCCCAAAGAAGATACCCAATTCCACATTTGTGTACAACACTTCATTTAAACCATGTTTTAGATCTTCAAGTACATTAGCATCTTAGGCTCCCTATGAATTTTGACCATCCTACCCTCCAAAGGATTGGTGTCATAAAACAATTCCATTTGTACAATTACACCCATGTTATCATCCCTTTTTCATGACAACAACATCCCCACATAGGTTGGTAGTCCACAACTACCTCATCTATATTCAAATAATTACTTGGATGCACATCCAATTTCACTACCAACCCTTTGAGTTATCCCACAACTAGTGCCTCTCATTAATCCATGGTATAACACTTGCCAAAGGCTGATTTGATCTTCATTTAGAGCTTATTTAGGATACCCAGAAACATCACATTGTAATAAGCTCTAGAATCAAACATAAAATTGTGAACAATTAAGCCATTGATCATCAAGGTTATGTAAAATAAATCCACATTCAACCGACTATCTACTAATGTAATCCTCCAAAAAAAAATTGGGAATGGTTCAATAACCTCTTTTGATTCTTCATCATCTTCTAGGAGTGTTTGGGGTGAATTTATTTCATTTGTATCTATATTCTCACCAAATTCTAAATATTCAAATCCCCTCTTCTTTTGTTCATGTATTCACAATAACTCAACAAGTGGTGCATTGATTTTTAGTTGGCTCAATACTTGGGCCACATCATACACACTATACTAAGGAAGAGGAGTATTAGTAAGAAGGGTGACAACACCTTCAACTAGAATATAATCACTTAAGTTTTGAAGTGGAATAGGTTGGCATCAATTTTCATGTTTAAAAATGGTATTCAAAGGTGGGTTAGTTCTAGCATTTTTCACACCCTTGGGGATACTATATATCAAGCATACTCTATTCTTGGCTAGAGCACCTCTTAATTTGGAAACTTGGGAAACATGTACTTGTTTAGAATAACTTGGGATTGTTGTATTTTTCTTTGCTTCCTTACTTGCATCCCCTTCCCTTGGATTTACAGAGTTTGTGTCTGGAGGAGTAACAACTTATTTATTGCTTCTCAAGCTATGCTATTTGTCTTGGGCATTTATTACATTAATTAGCAGCTGCATGTCGTTAATAAAAGGAATTTCCCTAGCATATTTCTTAATCATCATAGAATGTAAAAATTTGAAATCATGATTGGGAAACTCATATTTTTTTTTCATATTAACATAACAAGCAAACTCAAAAGTTAGGACACATACCTTTTTAACTACACTTCAAAATTGATCAACACTAGTACCATTTAACAATTATGTAGAGGCAAACAATTTGCTTTGGGAGATTTGATAATTAACCATAAATATATAATCATCATCATCATATGTAGACTCAGGTTTATCTTCATCTTCATCAATTCATTCATCAATATCAGTTAGAGGATGTGGAATGAAGAATTTGTCACACCATTCAATGAAAAGGTCACAACCTATAACATTGACTTTGGCTTTCAATGGATCAGGCACTTCCTTTCTAGCCCCTCTATTCTAATTTCTATCATCATGTGCAGGTGTCTTTCCTATATCAATATCCCTAATGTGGAAAGTAGGCTCTCTTTTACTTTATTTGGATTTGGATCCCTCTCCTAACTTTTAGATCTATGAGGTAGCCCTTTCTCATCTTTTGCCAACTTGTAGGACATTTTCTTAACAAGGAGGCCAAAGTCTTCATGGTTTCCTCAAGGTTGGTTGTCTTAGTGGACTAGATTTTTTTTGGATTAGCCAATTTCACATTAATCCACTTGTTCATATATTAACCCATGTCTTTTACATTATTATCAATTTGGATGGCCATATTGAATGCCAATCTAAGGTTTGTAGAAGCCATGTCCTTAAAGTAGTACTCAACCTTCTTATCAAATGCATCACAGTATTTAATTAGATAGGTTGTATCACTAGGCCAAATATTCATAAGCAACCTCATCATAGTCTTGTTTAAACTTGTATTAAAATCTTGTATACACACATTAGGGTTATTTTTAATGTTTTCAAATCCTACCTACAAAAAACATAGGATGAATCCTATCACCATACTAAATTTTATAAACATTCTTCATTTATTCTCATGAATTAATGCATCCACAGGGAAGGGAATTGAACCACTAACATGCATCTTCTTCCAACATGTGCAAAAATATCTTAATGAAAAAATCCTCATGCTCAACCTCATAATCAACAATGATAATATGAAAATCTCTCAAATGTTGATCACCAATCATTGCATTATTCCCTTGAAACTTAGGGAGTTAGTTCCTTACTTAATTTGGTAATTCATTATATAACCTTCCATTTTATCAAAAATAATTAGTCTAAATATGGGAATCCTAAATGTAGAATGCTCATTCTCATCTTAATCCCTGTGCCTCATGATTTATTCAATGATTGGTTCAAGATCAAATGGCAAAGGGTTATGAGGGGGTGAGTGAGGTGGAATTTTTAGATCAAACTTATATGAAGATTTAAGTGGTTGAAAATATTTTGGGTAATAAATGGGACTATAAGGTTCTAAATTACTAAGATAACTATGATAATTTTCAATACTTGGGAGTTTAAAAAATAAAAGTTAAAGCGTACCAGAATTTTGATAGCCTAAATATTCCCTAGTAGCTAAACTTTATCCCTTAATGGGCCTCCAAACTTGTCTCCTTCTTCTTTGATGAACAATTAAGGGTGAGAAAAGTTGTTTTGATGAGTCACCTTTAAAGGATGACCTCAATCCTTCTAGTTTTAAAAATAATGTAACACTCAATTCTGAATGAAGATATTAAAAGTGGGCATTGATCTTCCTTGAAACCAAATGATAATGTTGGAGTAGCCACTAGAATAAAACTTATAGAATATAAAATATAATGAACAGGTTGTGACACATGCTAAAATTAAATTTTGCTTAAGATTATTGATGAGATAGAAAGAAAAGATACTGTAAATTCAAATTTATGTTCAAAAGGGAAATCAATTTCCAACATGAACAAGTTATAGTGCTTTATAATAATTCAACAGATGTTAATTTATTAAATATTCCAAATTTTGGGTAACATACCCAATGGAGTGTTGAACTTATTGATGGCCTAAAGTAGTAAATCACACTAAAATAACCTCAACTTTTATAGTCATGAAAAAATATGAATAAACTTTGTCTAAAATTACACCTTTAAGATTACTTGCATAAAATATTCCAAGGTAGAGAACTTCATGGAATCTCAATTATTAAATCTCTTTGTAAGTGTCTTCGACAACATGGGTGACAAATATTATGTCTTCGATAATGGTGCTAGTTGAGTATTGTGTCATTAATAGCACAAAGATAGTGGAAATATTACAAATATAGGTAGAGAACAAATATTCTAAGCTAGAAAACTTTATAACCTTAATAAATAGATCCCTTTGCAAGATTCCCTGGAAACACAATTACCACAGGTGTCTTTTCATTACTTAGAAATGGTGCTAGTTTGGTGTTGGTTCCTAGTTGTATACCTCTTTCATTCAACCTTGCACACTTTAAGAAAATGGCAAACAAAGATGAAAAATCATGAAATATGTCATTATAGCTAGGGAAGGGTATGGAATCATGATGGACCGAGTGTAGATGATTGAAAAACACTGATATAGGTTATGGTTAGCTCCCTACTACTTTTGGCTTTGCTTGAACCTAGGTGAGAGGACATAAGGGTTAGCTTGCTCACATGGAGTGATACTGTATTTCAATCTCCATTGTGATTTTTAGTACATTAGAACACAAATATGACTAGGGAATAAACAAATTTGTTCACTCCACCCTGGAAGGGATGTCAAACAAAATTAACAAATGCACTAAGGTAGATATAAGCTACTCAATACAGATGGGGATATACTTGTAACCTTCATTTAGAAATAATTTTTCAATAATAGAGGACCAAATGGAAGATTACAATGATAGGCTTCAAAGCACAAAACATAGAAACATTTCATATATGCAATATTTATGCATCTATAGGTAAATAACACTTAACAAGGTAGGATGAGTTAGATAATTATAAAAGAGTGGTGTGGTGATGTGTTTTTTAAAGCATACAAGACAACATTAATTTTCAAAGGTATAAAATACGAAGATGTAAGAAATGAAAACTACCATGAGTGATATGCATCCATTGGTGCCAATACAATGAAAATACCCTAATGATTCTTGAAATCCTAAAGCATACACTGCAACTAGAATTTCAAATATTTTTTCCTATTAAATCAATAAACCTAAGGTGCCTTTAAGAGGTTATCAATAACATATTTCCAAATCACAATGCAGAAAGGGGTTTATAACCTAGATTTATGCCCAAGATTTATAACCATTCATAACCAATAAAAAGATATATCTAATAAGTAAAACTTGTAAAATATATTATTGAATTTCATCAATAAGAAAGAGTAAAAACCACCAAAATTTTCCATTATCTTTAAATAAAATATTACATATAACATTATTTTAGAATGTTGTTATGGGGACATGCATGGTGAGTTTGATCCTTGAACAAGGGATACATATTAAAATGATCTCATATATTTATAATGGATATACATCTATAACCACCTTAGAAAGAGAGAAAAAATGCACACACAACAATAGATCTTGAAAATGAAAGAGCCTAGACTTAAAGAGAATAAATAACAACAAACAACTACCTTAGAAAAGAGGACAAGCCCTATTTTTATAAAAAGAATTGCATCCTTTTTACTCCAAGAATACATGTAACAATTTGAAATATTTCAAAACTTGCAATCAGATCTCAATGTTCCCCCAAGATGCTACTTGTTAGAATCTTTTCTTTGTCACACCTAGAATTTTCATGCCTTTATAAGGAAAATGATTCTTGTAACTACCCCTACATGTAATGATGAATATTTCAAACAAACCTTTGATATACTTGGATGGAAATGTGTTTCATTTGATCTTGAAGGAGAATATTCATTTCAAATCCAAATAAACTCTGTCTTCTTTTGTAACTACCTAGACATGTATGTGACCTCTCCTTTGCAAATTTAGAATCTTCTGGACAATTACCCTTCCTCTTGTGTATGAAAAAGAATAACTTTGGCCTTGTAATGATGGCATTGGAACACTCTATATCCATGTTGATTTGAATGATCTTATTTGGAATGGCCCACCTTGACCTTATAAACCTATATCATTTCTCTCATGGAGGTGTTTGAACAAGCAAAAAATGAGAAAAAATGCAAGACTTAACTTATTTTTACCTTTTTTCATTTCTTCTCGAATATCCTTTCAACACTTTGAGTTTTTTTCATTTGAATTTTAAGGGTTTCTGCCAATCTTATATGGATATTAAGTGCATTAATTTTCACTTTTTATCCTTATGGGGAACTTTGGGTTCAATTCAGAATTTTGCACTTCTTTTATATGGTAGGATTCTAAAGCTCTATAGTGAATTTACAACTTAAAGTTTTGAAATTTGAAATTTATAGTTGTAGTTCCCCTAAAATCTTCTCCCAATAGAATTGGAAACTTCATGTGTAATTTTCAATTTCACAACTTGCAATCTGGAGTTACAATTCCCTTGAAAAGTTCCCTCATGGACTTTGGAACTTCCATCATAATTTTAAATTTGCACAAATGAAAAATTACAATTGGCTTGAAAAATTTTGCCTTGAAATTGTTCATGTTGAATTTATTATGATTAGTTGATTAGCAAGATTGCAAGGTTGGATTGTATATTGAAATTTTCATTTGTATGAAGTGCATTTTACACATTGCTTTTCATGTTCACATTTCCATAGACGTGGGAACTCTTCATGCATTTTATAATTTGGTCAAAATTATTACTTAACCTTAAAATTCAACTAGCCTTTTCTATTTATCCTTTTTTATTTTTCTACATTCATCAACAGGCAATAGAGATAGGAATGCATATTGAAAGTGGGTAAGTTCATATTACAAAATACAATTTGACTTTAAATATCTGCCAAGACCTATTTACCTACGCCCATGCATTACCTTCACATTGAAATTAAGAGTCTTAAAATTAGTTTGCATATTACATTTCCAATTGAAAACATTTTGCCCTTGGATTGCATAGTTTTCTTGGTGAGTATATAAACATTTTGATGTCATGTTTCTGCTTCTAGTTCATGAATAATGGCATAAATTACTTTGGGATGAATAAATTTTAAGCCATTAGTTTTTTGTCCTTATTAAAACATAGCTACCAACCTTACGTTTATATCCTAATTTTTTCTCGTACATCCTAATGGGAATATCCAAATAATCACTTGAATGTTAAATAACTCAGTCTCTTATCTCAAAAAATGTCCTCATTCCATCATCTCCTCCGACCATAATAGTATTCTTTGGCACAAAATTCCCTTCATCTAGATTCATATGTTGACCTTATCCATCTATTAGATCTACTTGAAAATCCTCTCATATAGTCTTTAATTTTAAATTTAATGTTCTTTTGATTACTTAAGATTGTCTGCTCAACTATCCTTGCAACATCAGCCCCTTTCCCAAGATTACTTTCCACATCTAAAATCCTACCATATGAAAAATATTGACTTGATAAAGCCTCTTCATCAAAAATAGGTTTATAAAAATCTATCTACTCATCAATATTAACATTTTCACAATCATGATGACCACTTGTTGTTGCTCATGAATTGACACTCTCACTTTTAGGATTAATAGGAAAATAAACATAGTTTCTCATTGTATTTCAATCATGGAGAAGGAAAGGGTGTCTACTTTCACAAGAATTCTTTGCACCTTTCAACACTTCAAGACACCTCACATGTTTAATGTGAGTGTGTCATCTGTAACATAGCGCACAATCTCCTATGGATTTAATGCAATAGGATAATTTTCCCATAAAGTAGCTAATCCTAAATTTGGTACAATTTCAAATGCATCTCTTCCATTCTCTAGTTTCAACAGACTCAGTTACACATTGAAACCATTTCGTACATCTATCTTCATCGATTGTAGCATTGGCAGAAGCAAAAAACTCTGAACCATTTGAATAGATAAGGGGTTGTTTATGTAAATAACTATAAGATCGTCCTCACCTTCAACAAGCATGGGTTCCTTCGTAGCAATCTTCTCACTTTTGTAGAACTCTTATTCAATGCTCGTACCTAGATGAGTCACTATTTGCATTTGGCATTGTTCTTATGCAACAGCTAAAATGTTCATCCTTCTTGAGATGCCACCTGACCAATTATTGACAAGCATACCTATTATTCTAGTTGGGAGTTTAAAGTTTTTCATACCTTCCATGTAATCAACATGTTTTTATATAAGATTTGGACCTCAGTCAACAATTTTTAGTTTGTAAATCAATAAGGTTCAACTTACATGTGCTTTTGCCCACTATCTATCCCCTTTAGGATGTGAAAGTTCATATATAATTTACAAGCTAGCAACTTACTAAGTTGCATCTTAATTCCCCTTCTCCATCATCGACCCCTTTGTTGCCTTTTCCTATAGATTCTAGAAGTTTATAAACAATTTTCAACTTGATTTTTACAAGTGTCTTTTGTTACATAGAAATTTTGTGAGGTTCTAAGTGGCATTTGCAATTTGTACCTTGGTCAAACTTACATTTTGACATTAAAACTCCACCATCCCATTCCCATACCTATGTGCATTCACAAGCCTCAAACTCTTAAACTTTGAATTACTTTTTACCTTCCACATGGCATGGGTTTATGTCATGGGGATGAGTATTTTAATGCATTTCCATGTGGGCACATGCCTCCATGTTGGTGCTTAGTTGTGTGTTTTAAGGCCTTCACCTTTTAATTGCTACCTCTAGTAGACATCTTAGTGCATTTTTTAAAAACCTTGTCTTGTTTTATTGTTTGACCTTACATTCCCATGTGGGTCTTAATATTTATTCAAACCTCTTTCCCAACGTGGAACCTTTACTCACATGGCCAATGTGGTATTATTTGAAAACTCTATTTCTTAATTGTTGCATTTTACTCCAACCTTTCATGTGGACTCATCTAATTATAGTGGGATTCAGAGTTGGGAGAGCATATTGCAACTTGTAAATTTGAAAATTACTTTTTATATGTTGTTTTTCCAACATAAATGTCGGTCGACATTTTTTCTTGCAATTTTCTATTATCATGTGGGAATGTGAGAATTGACCACAACTTACAACTTGTACTTTTACTAATTGCTTTTAGTATGTGCAATTCCCACCAGAATCTTCATGGATTTTCTTCTCTCTTTTCAAATTTTCATTTGACCCCTCAAAATTCTGGTAGAACTTTAGACACATTTTGTAATTTAGTCAAACTTTTATTTTGACTTTAAAATTCTGCCATAGTCTCATGATTTTTATTTTAACTTGTCTTATTTGTTGACTATTACTCCAAGCATTCCATGTGTACCTATCATCAATGGCAATGCCATTTTTACATGATGACTATCTCTTTTTGGTGCCATGTGGGAATAAAGACTTTCATGTGGACTCTCTCAGTCAAGCTCAATTTTGAGTTTACACCATGCAACCTCATTAAAACATGAAAATATTAAAAGTTAGTTGAAACAGAGATCTCATATGGATGACACAATTCAGTTATGAAAAAAAGAGTTTTTATGACTTAATTATGAAAGTAAGAATTCATAATTTTAGATGAACACTTACAAATAAACGTAACAAATAGAAAATTCAAAACATAAATATTCAACAAAGACACAAATGTTTAATGTAATTTTAGACACTATCATAAGTCATATTATATACCATAACATGTGTTGTTTTATGTGTTGACATTTTACTTGTAAAATGAATTCATATTAACTTGGTCCATTTTGTTGGTGGTCGAATCTGCACCATGCATTTGTGCAATTTTCTAAGGAAATAATGCACTGTGACCTACCCACGTGGAGACCCAATGGTCAAATGCAAGTAAATACAACAGGGTTTTAAACGCAGCTGGGTGTCAACATGGACGATATATGCCTACGTGGACATGTTTTAAACACTCAAACCCATAACCTTAGTGAGTGCCATGATGGACTACACATTTCAAATATGAGCCCGTGCCCTAAGAAACCTACCACGTGGAGAGAGTCAAATAGCTGAGTATTAAACCATGTCTTTAGTTTTCAACAGCCCACGTGGATGGAAGATAGACAGGAATTAATTAACGTCAGAATTTGGTAAAACGTGGGACCACATGAAAGATTCATGATGAAGATTTAAATCCACAATGCAATTTTTAATTTCTGACAAATTACAATTTACTTGTGAGGTTTTGGATCCTACAGCAAATGGCAGAGGCATGGTAGTTGGTAGAAATGTCACCTTTGACTGCGGGTTGACCGACTTATAAATTGGTACCAAAAGCCCCACAAGAAATATCACGGGAGAAAACACTTGCAAAAATCACTTGTGAAAAAGACAAGTTGCAATTTGCTGTTAAAGCTCCGGATTATGGTAGAGGAACACAAAAGGTAAAGTGGTAGAGCAGTGGAGCTGAGGTAAAGTCCAGCAACGACCTACGGGCAAGGAAGGAACTGCCAGATGTAGTTTGGTTTTCAATGTTAATGCCTTCATGGCTAGAATAGCTGCGTGGGAGAAGTAAAGTGAGAGGAGCAGATCCTCATCGAACCCAAAGAGATTTAGAAACTCAGATTCTATCCCAGATGCAATATATTCATTCAGATCTGAGGATGTCATGGTCTTTCTCCTTTTACTGGTCCAAACACTTTGCATTGCACCATCCATCAATATTAGGTATCCCATTGTCACTCCAAAAATGTTAATCATCTCCAGTCAAGAATCGGTTTGGATCTGTTGATGGTGCAGATTTCCCAGTTCTTGATAGTCCAAAGAAAAGACTCACATCTCCATCCTTTCCCATATTGTACCTAGAATGAAGAGATAAAACTCCTTTCTTTAGCATTAGGAGAACTGTTTGCATTGTATATGGTAAAATCCCGGGTCCCAGTTTTCTCCAGCTCATTAGGCATAGGATGTATGCACATGTTATGCATGATTAAGAATGATATGCGGCAATTCTAAAATAGGGCCTCTATGATGGTTTTGGTCCAGATGAAACTCGGGATTTAATATTTTTGTACCTTTTCTTTAAGCTCTCAGGTGATGAATATGATGGATTCCAAAGCGGAAGATCCTTTGTCTTCCACAGGAAAGGAAAGAGAAAGCAAAGATCCACGAAAAGATGGCAATGGAGATGAAGAGTTTTTTAATTTAGTGGATAGAATTCAAGTAGTGAATAGACTTTTTTAACATAAGCGAATGGACTCCATTTCTGCTAAGGAGATTTCATTCAAGGAAGAAAATGTGAGTGCTGATTTTATTAAATGCAAATCCCCATCGATGCCCTCATTCGAGTACAATGACTTTTCTAACCTACATTCAAATCGTAGCCTGTCTATAAAATGGGATTTGAGTACTTGTATCTAACAAAAGTCTTTGGCTTGATTGTGGTCAAAATGGATTGAGGAACATCTATCTATATTCATGACACACACACACACATATATATATCTTGGGTTCCTCAATGTAGGAGAAGACGTACCTCTAGATAATGTTGTTTATATATATATATATAAAGGGTTCCTTAATGTAGGAGAAGACGAACCTCTAGATAATGTTGTTTTCAATTAAAATTTTATGTGGCAATGGATAGCTCATGAATAATGAAGTCCAAAGCTTGAGAAGGGATCATCGAGAAGAGT
The DNA here is from genome assembly GCA_037957365.1 of Torreya grandis. Taxonomy (NCBI): domain Eukaryota; kingdom Viridiplantae; phylum Streptophyta; class Pinopsida; order Cupressales; family Taxaceae; genus Torreya; species Torreya grandis. The sequence goes on along the minus strand of JARHVA010005497.1, from coordinate 999,203 downwards.
TACAAACATGTTTCTTCCATTTACGTATATGCCTAGTAAAGTTGAAACTTTTTATCTATGAACAGTGGAAAAAATGAAGACTAAGAGCCTCCATCAAAGTTTGCATTGACAAGGAAAATCAAGGTTCAAAATTCTATTGATCTTGTTTATTTGAAATGTCCATGTCTATAGGTTAATACATATTTCCATTGATGACTGGTTATTATGTATAATCAAATAATTCCTAAGGAGAGGGATGGGCTTCTGGAAAAATCTTATATAGGGTACTCTGATAAACTAGGTTTGAATGGATTTAGGTGGGGAGTCAAAAAATGGCAGTTTCAAAAGTTGCAGAGAAGGATCCCAAAGTCGTTTGAAGATTTGTGTGGGAGAAGCAACTTGTAAAATGCAAGTCTTCAAAATGCAATTTACAAATTATGGTCAATTCTCTGAATTCCACTAGTCAAAGCTAGTGGAAGAAAAGTTAACTCAAGAGCAGGTTCAGGAAGAACTCAGGGAGGAATGCAATTTTACAAATTATAAATTGCACTTGAATCTATCAAACCCACCAATCAACACTAGTTAACATGAGGTCCTAGCGCAAAAGGGAACTTTCAAGGCCAATTGTAATTTTGCAATTTTGAAAATTGCAAATTGTAGTTTGAGTTCCCATTTTCCTATGGTAACGTTGAAGGCCAATTGCAATTTTGCAATTTTATCAATTGTAAATTGCAGTTGGAGTTCCCATTTCCTTATGAGAAATTTCATGGCCAATTTTAATTTTTCAATTTTACAAATTGTGGATTGCAGTTGGATTTCCCATTTTCTATGGGAACTTTTGAGGGCAATTGTAGTTGGAGTTCCCATTTCCTTGAAAGAACTTTTGAGGGGAATTGCAACTGCAATTTGCAATTTGAAAATTGCAAATTTGTTGTTAAGTTCTATATTTCTCCAATACAAAGTGCAAATTTTCAAATGGGACACAGATTTCCCCAAATGGCTAAAAAGTGAAATGAAATGCATTTATGCATTAAATATTTTTTGAGGAAACCCTAAAAATCAAATGTGGAAAAATTAAGTTGGTGCCCAGAAAGTAAAAAGGTAAAAATAACATAATTTTTGCATTTTTCATGTTTTTGCTTGTTCAAACACCTCCGAAGGAGAAATATTTCAGATTTGCAAGGCCAAGATAGAGCATTGGATGAAGATCATTCAAATGGCCATGGAAATAAAATATTCCCATGAAATCATTGCAAAATAGGGTTGTTCTTTGTCATGCATAAGAAGAAGGGCAGCTATCCAGGAAGATTCTTGTTGTATAAATGAGTGGTCAAAGGCATGTCCAGGTAGTTGCACAAGAGGATAAAGGGTTTGTTTGGCCTCCAAGGTGAATATTCTCCTTCTATCTGAAGTAAAATGCATTTATATCCAAGAAATAATAGGGTTTGTTGCAAATATTCATTATTACTTGTAGAGCCATTTACAACAATCATTTTCCTTACAAAATAATTAAGTTTCCAAGCATGACAAAGGGCATATTCCAAATGGAAGCATCTTGGCAGAAATTTGAGGGTTGGCTGTAATTTTGCAATATTGTAAATTACAACCCACATTCTTAGATTGTAAAAGGTGGTAAAAAATGTATAAAAATGTGGCTTGTCCTCTTTTTAAAAGTTTTTATTGGTTGTTAGTTTTATCTAAGTATAGGCTCTTCAAAATTTTGGTGTCCATTGTTGTGTGTATGTATTATATCTCTTGATAATGTAGTTGAAGTTGTACAACCATTAGCAAGCTCTGAGAGCGTGTTTATGTCTCCTTTATGATAAGAGCAAACTCACGATGCTTGTCCCCATGGCAACATTATGGAAAAATGATGTATGTAAGGTTTATTTTCAAAGACAATAAAAATACTAGTGATTTTTTACTCTTTCTTATTAATGAAGTGCAATGATATGTTTTAATATGATGGTGATTTGATATCTCATTCAATGCTCAGTAATGGTTGTCATCTTTAGCTTAGATCTAGGTTATATACTCCTTTCTACATTGTGTTTGAAAATATGTTGTTGAATAACTCTTTAGGGAACCTTGTGTTTATGAATTTAGTAGTAAAACGTATTTGAGATTCTAAGTGTAGTGTATGTTCTAGTTTCTTAAGATTCATTTGGGTATTTGCATTTCATTGGCCCCAATAAATGCAAACCACTCCTGGTATTTCCCTTATCTCATGTCTGAGTTTTATGCATTTTTGAAAAGGGATGATGTCATGAATGTTGAAAGAATCCCTATTGTTTGAAAAACCACCACCATGCCACTCTTTATAACTATGTATTGGTCCTACCCTATCCTACCCTAAAATATAGTTGTTGCATATGTTAAGTGTTATTTTCCTTCAAATGCATAAATATTGCATACATAACATGCATATATATTTTGTGCTTTGAAGCCTAGCATTTCAACCTTCCATTTTACCAGATGTTATTAAAAATTCTTTAGAATGAAGGTTGCAATCACATCCACATCTATCTTCAATAGCTTATATGTGACCTAGTGTATTTATTCATTCTATGTGACAACCCTTACTAGGTGGAGTGAATAAATTTGGTTATACCTTGGTCACAGTTATGTTTCCTTGTGCTAAAGCTACTTGTATCACTCCATGTGAGAAAGCTACTTGTTAGGTCCTCTCACCTTTGTTAGGGCAGAGTCAAAAGTAGCAAGGAGCTGACCATACCATCTATCAATGCCTCCCAATGATTGTCTACATTTGGTCTATCCATGTGCTAAGCCATTCGATGGCTACAATGACATATCAACAGGTTTACCATCCACATTTACCATTTTTATCAAGTGTACAAGGCCAAGCAAAAGAGGTTTATAATTGGGAACCAACACTCTACTAGTGACATTGCCAGAGACTGAAAAGATACCCATAACACTTGTATTACTAGGGACACTTGTGTTGCTAGGGACTCTTGCAAAGAGCTACAATAAATTAAAGGTTTGAAAAGTTCTGTACCTATTTTTATGTTATCTTGACTATCTTTGGTCCATCAATGCCACACCACTCAATAGGTGCCATTGTTGGGGATAATTCTTATCACACGTATTATTGGGGACTCTTATAGAGAGATGTAAAAAAAATTAGGTAATCAAATTCTCTACATATATTTGATGCAAGTAATCTCAATTGTGTTTTTAGACAAAGTTTATTCATATTAACTCATGTGTTTGAATGTTGATGCTATTTGAGTTTGATCTTCTATATTGGTCATCAACTACCTCACATCTGCTAGGGACATGCCAAGACATGAGAGATTTGATAAATTTCCTTGTGTTTAATTTGTTGTAAATAACTGTAATTTTGTCGTGTTTTGAGAAGGCTTCCCCTTTTTGAATATGAATATGAAATATTTAGTGTCCTCAATTTCATACATCATCACTAATTTCAAAAAGATATGGTTTTATTATTTATCACTATGTATTTGTAAAATGCTATATTATATAAGTTTACTTCTAGTGGTGACTCTAAAAGTTCATCTCGTTTCAAATAAATATTAGTTCCCATGTTCAATTTATTCATATTTAGGTGTTCTTTTACTTGTAAAGCTAGAAATACTAGGGTCATCCTTCAAAAGTGACTCATCAAAATAGTTTGTCTCACCCTTGAGTGTTCATCAAAGTAGAGGAGACAAGTTTAAATGCCAATTAAAGGACAAATTTAAACTACAGAGAAGTGTTTGGGCTTTAAAATTTTGGTAAAATTAAACTTTTTTTTGTTGAAATTCCTATTTATAAATTTTATAATAGATCTCCTAGTAATTTAGAATCATACAACCCAATTTATTATCCAGTTCCTTATCAACCATTTGAATCTTCTCCTAAATTTTATCCTGCAATTTCATGTCACTCACCCCCTCACAACCCTTTACCATTATATCTTGAACCCACCATTGAATCAATCATGAGGTACAATGATCAATATGAAAATGGGCATCCTACATTCCACATTCCCAAATTTAGACCTATTAATTTTGATGAAATGGAAGGCTATCACAATGATGTCTCAAATGAAGTAAGGAACCACCTTCCTAAATTTAAATGGAATAATGTAGTGACTAGTGATTAGTACTTCAGGGATTTTGAAGCAAAGGGCTTATCCTATCTATCATTCAATGAATGAAACAAGAAATAAAATAATCTCATTTACTCTACTGACCTCTGCTTCTATCTCTTAGCCCTGTCTCACCATTCTCTATTTGGTTTCAAGGTTTACCTCTCCTTTGTATCTTTGATATATGATACCTCTTCTATTAGTTTAAAATTAAAATACTTCTATAACCTCTTAAATCATATAGCAAGTATTGGTTTCATGTCCTTTCATCATTAGCACACATTATCCTCTTCTTGAATACCAAAACTATCACTTCACTCTCTCTTTGTGTCTTAGATTAACATACACTCTATTCATATATGTAAATGGTTCACTTATTGGTTCAATATATCATATTTTTATTCCCAACTCAATCCACAAACCCTACTTTGACAACTCTTCTACAATACAAGAAACTCTCTCTTGATGCAAAGTTTCTACTAGCCTTTTTAGGGACTTCTTTCTTGTATGGATGTATACAGATAGATATATATAAACTATTATCTGATCTCAATACCCTTTATCAATTTATATCTTCACATGAAATTATAATGCCCAACTCTACATGTAAACCACTCTTCAGATCCAATGTTGTTCACTATTAAGGACTTTTAGGTCTTGCTTACAACTTTGTATACATAGTCATAAATATATGCATGAAAACATGCTCTTCAAGCACAAAATCCTCAAACTATCTTAACTTACCTTCGCTCCAATATTAATACCAAATTTTAATGTTTTTCATTGGTGGATTCTCCTACAAATCACATTTTCTCTTTAAAACCTTAGAAACAGGGGTGGCTCTATCTACAAGTGTTTGAGAAGGGTCTAAAATGGATTTAATGCTTGTATAAGATATCAAATGACTATAATGTATCTTCAAAGTATATAATACTAAATTACATCACTTCCAATTAATTTTTTTCATTCTTTTGTCTCTGTTTAAGGTTTCTTGTAAGATACTCATTTGACTATATATAGATACAGGACTATGTATATAGAAGGAGACTCAAATGTTGTACTTAGGTGATAGATAGATTATATACCTATGTCAAAATTTTCTTAATCCTTCTTAAAACTCCAAATACTTTTCTCCAACCATTTTCAAGCTTCTTTACAACTTGGACTCTCTTTACATTGGGTTCTTTGAAGACAGTGACTTATTACATAGTGAAAACTACACCTTTGAGTGTGTTATTTCATGATACTATTTACACACCTTGAAACTCCTTGAGTCAGATTAAAAAAATTAAGATAATGGTACAAAAACATACCAACATATAACATTAATCTTTCCTTTCCAACTACCAATAGTGAATACTCATACAATTTTCTCAACATAAAATCTAGGGTTAACAAGGTATTCAGGCATGTGCATCTTTTTAGGAATTAGGTTCAAAATGACATTAAATTATGTTGAATCAATTAAATAAAAATATGAAAACCAACTTACCATTCAAATTTATCTTTCAAATAATCTTCCATCAAATTCTTGTTTGTACACATGGCATTTTCTCAATCCACCTCGACATAGAAACACATAACATGGTGTGTTAGTTATTCCTTTTATCAAATAATTATCTAAATATTTACTAAAAAACATGTTTCTCCACTTAAATATATAATGATATTCTAATAGATGACCACTATAGGTATACACCAAACCATTCACACATGTAGGTTTTCACTATACAAAGTAACTCAATCTCAAAGAACATAGAATAATCATGAAATAGGATCTATGTTATGAAAATCAAAATTATTTCATTCACTTATTTTTTGGGGTTTAAATATTCTCCTCTAAAACTGACCCCAATCTCCCTTATGAATCTTGAATAACTCTTAACCAAAAAAACTATCTATATAAAAGATGCAAAACTCTTATTACTAACTCTTGTATGTTGAGAATGAAGAAGATACCTAACCCAATCAGCAAGGTGACTCATCATATGATTCATGTGGGTGTCAAACACTCTCGATCCCTTTATTATACCCTAACCACAAAATTTCAAGTTTAGAACTCTTGTACAAGATTGAAACCTCCAAAACCGTTCATTGTAATTTGAAAATTCAAATCTAAGTTTTTGTAAGAAAATGCAAACACACACCTAATTCAAATTTTATAAATACCTATCACCTAAAATTTATTCCTATAGACTCAAGATGACTAATAACACTTGGCCAAGACTTGAAATATGATAAATTTTCAAATATATACATTGATGCAATGATGCTCCTTCATCATACTATTGAGGAACGAGGAAAAAAAACTTTCCCATGAAAGTTATAAATGATCTATCCATCATGTTCTTTGTAGCATCTTTCTTCCAATCTCATGTCTACCTATATCCCATAGCTTATTTCAAGCATATATGCCTTTGTGATGCTTGATCAAACTCAATATGTCTCTTCTTTTCTTGTTCTCCTTCCTGATTTGCATTTTCAATCTAATCATGGGCAGCTACTATTCATTTCTTTGCCTCTAATAACCTACACATGGAATAAATGTGTCAAAAAAACCATTCTTGGCTTTCTCCCTTTGAATTCTTCTTTTTATTTGATTGCCAACTCTTCTTCCTCTTTGTTCAAGATTGTCTCCAATGTCCATTCAGTTGTGAAGATAATCTCTTTTTCTCCTATGAAACTCAAATCATCTGATCCTTCCATGATATGTTTCCATATTTGTTATTCTTCTATTGTGTACTCATCCTCATTAATTTTGTCTTCAATTTGTCTCAAACAAGAAACTTCAACTTGCTGCCATGAAAACTCTTCAAGCACTTCAACTTGTGTTTCTTCTTCACACTCTATTGTTGTCACATCATATGTGTCCAACACTACATTTGGCACTGGTGTACCTTCTTTTCCTTTATCTATCACATTCATTAGTTCCAAATTACTCTCATACAAATCATCCTCCACAACATCTATATCAACATACTCATTATAAATAACATTGAAATGAATACCTTATACTTTTATACTCTCCTCCTCTATTTCTTGACTAAAGTATTACTCCTTATTTGATATAATGAGGCATGGTACTACTAAAACGTATATTTCTTCTTCATCTTCATCTAATATATCACCCTTTTTATGATAACGTAATATTGTGTCCCCATACTTAGTTGTCTAATCAATTTCCTCATCAATAACATGTTGATCATGCTTCAATCCTTCATGTAACTTATCACCTGTATGAAAACATGCAAAGTAATCATTATTAATAATCATTTGAGTTTTCATTTCCCCTTCATTTATATTTTTAGGCTACCTTACTTTCAACTTCATCACTTTTTTCCTTGTCTCCATCAACTATTTGAGATGCCATCTCATTCCTTCTTTATGCACACACTAAATCTTGGTCTCAACTCTTTCAATATCTTCTCTAACATTTCTATTGCCTCCTTCATCTCAACTACCTCTTTCTCTCTCTAACCATCTTTTCTTCTTTTCCATATTCTTATCCATCTCCTTCTTCTGTCATTCTTCACACATCAAGCCCTTCATCATTCTCACTATCTATTCTTCTTGACAAGTCTTCCTTCTTGTCCTCTTTGACTATTCACTTGGTATCTCACTTGATTCTCTCTATCTTAGAGTCAATATCTCTCTTCTCCTCACTTGGGACTCTTATCTTCTCTTATCCTACCTTTATGACTCTTCTCAAGCTCACCTATGAGCTTCTCTCTCTCTTTGAGCTCTCACTATATGTCTTCCTTCTTTTAGACTTTTTGGATAAGGGCTATGCCAAACCTATCATATTTATAATTATACCTCTCCTTCATACACCTACATCCTTATCATTTCATCCCTGAATTCTTCATTAGCTTATTCACAACAATATCTCAAGAAACATTCAAAATGTAATTCACAAATTCTCTATGCATATGTAAGCAATAATGTCAAACACTCAAAACATACCTTTCATACCTTCCACAGATCATTTTAGTCTATTATACCACAAATTATGTAGAGGGATTCTACTATCTATCATTCAAGGAATGAAACAAGAAAAAAAATAATCTCATTTACTCTACTTACCTCTACTTCTATCTCCCAGCTTTGACTCGCCTTTCTCTATTTGATTTAAATTTTTACATCTCATTTGTATCTCTCAAAGAAAATGCCTCTTTTATTAGTTTGAAAATATAGTCATCCTGCAACCTCTTAAATCACATAGAAACTATTGGCACCCTTTCCTTTCATCATTATCACACATTATGCTCTTCTTGAGTACCAAAATTGTCACACCATTCTCTTTTTATGTCTTGTCTTAACATCCAATTCGTTTACAAGGGTTATTGGTTCATTTATTTTTTCAGTAGATCTTATTTTTATTCCCAACTCAATCCAAAAACCCTAATTTGAAAAATTTTCTACCATATAACCAACTCTCTCTCTTGAAGTAAAGTTTCTACTAGCCTTTTTTTAAGGATTTCTTTCTTATACAGATGTATACATATAGATATAGAAAAACTATTACATGATCTCAACACCCTTTATCAATTTATATCTTCACATGAAATTTTGATTCCCAAGTATACATTTAAACCATTATTCTAACCCAATCTTGTTCATTATCAAGGCCTTTTAGGTCTTGCTTACAACTTTGTATACATAATCATAAATATGCATACAAAAACGTACTCTTTGAGAAAAAACTTCCTCATAATGTCTTCACTTAATTTTAACCCAATATTTCCAACAAATTTCAAATATTTCCATTGGTGGATTCTCTTACAAATCACATTTTCTCTTTGAAACCCTAGAAACAAGGTTGACTATGTCTATAGGTGCCCTAAAAGGGTTTAAAATGGATTTCACACTTTGTATAATATTCAAAATGACTATAATGGATCCTCAAGGTCTATAATACCAACCTCCATCACTTCCAATCTATGTTTTTGATTCCTTTGTCATTGTTCAAGGTTTATTGTAAGACACTCATTTAACTATATGCAGATTTTAGATTGTGTATATCCAAGGAGACTCAAATATTTTACTAAGGTGATTTATAGATTAGATACCTATGTGAAACTTTTCTTAATTAATTTTCAAACTTTTGAGACTTTTCTCCAACTATTTTCAATCTTCTTAACAACTTGGACTCTCTTTGCATTGGGTTCTTTGAAGACTTATTACATAGTGAAAACTACAAATTTGACTATTTTATTTCATGATAATATTTACAAAAATTTAAACTCTATAAGTTAAAATAAAACACTTAAAATAATGAGACAACAACTTACCAAAATATAACATAAATCTTTTAGTTCCAACTATTAATAGTGAATATTCATAAATTTTCTCAACACAAAATCTAGGCTTAACAAGGTATTCAAGCATGTGCATATTTTTAGGAATTAGGTTCAAAATGACATTGGATTATGTCCAAGAAATTAAAATAAAATATTAAAACCAACTTACCATTCAACTTTATATTTCAAAAAGTCTTCCATCAAATTATTGTTTGTACACATGACATTTTCTTTGTCCACCTTCACACAGAAACATAAAATAAGGTATGTTAGTTATTCCTAATATCAAAGAACTATCTAAGGATTTAATAAATTAAAACACATTTATCCACTTCAATATATTACTATATTCTGATAGATGACCACTACAGTTATACATCAATCTATTCACATATGCAGGCTTTCACTACACTGAGTAACTCAATCTCAAAGAACATAGAATAATCATGAAAGAGGATCTGTGTTATGAAAATAAAAATTGTTTCATTAAATTATTTTGTGGGGTTTACATATTATTATTAAAAATTAACCCCAATCTCCCTTCTAAATCTTGAATAAATCTTAATAAAAAAAAAAACTATCTATATAAAAGACTCAAAACTCTTATAACTAACTATTGTACATTGAGAATGAAGAAACTACCTAACCCACTCAACAAGGTCACTCATCATATGAGTCATGTGGGTGTGAAACACTATTAATAAATTTATTATACCCTAACAACAAAACTTAAATTTGAGACCTCTTGTATAAGATTGAGACCTCCAAAACCATACATTGTAATTTGAAAATTTAAATCTAAGTTTTGTCAGGAAAATGCCAATACACACCTAATTCAAATTTAAAAAAGACCTATCACCTAAAATCAATTATTACAAACTCAATATGACTAAGATGACTTACCAAAGACCCAAAATATGACAAATTGTCAAATATATACATTGATGCAGTCATTCACCTGCGTCAACTTTCCACATTACCATTAAGGATTATGAGGTTGATCATGAGGATGTTTTCACTAAGTTGTTTGTACACATGATAGAAGAAGATGCTAGTGAATGGTTCAACTCCCTTCCCCTTGGATTCATTGATTTATATGAAGAGATGAAGAATGTTTTTAAAATTCAGTATGGTGATAGAATTGATCCTATATTTCTAGTGGATAAATTTGAAAACATCAAAAAGAACCCCAATGAGTGTGTGTAGGATTTCAATAAAAGTTTCAATAATACGATGATGAGGCTACCTAATAATGTAATACCTACTAATATAACATTCTTGATTAAATATTGTGATGACTTTAACAAGAAGGTTATGTACTACTTGAGAGATAAGGCTCCCACAAACCTATGGTTGGCATTCAAAATGTCCATCCAAATTGAGAATAAAATAAAGGTTCTAGGTAAGCCCTTGAACAATCAATATGATGTAAATTTGGTTAATCTAGAAAAATCATAGTCCACTAAGATATCCAACTTTGAGGAAATGGTTAAAACTTTGGACTCTAATGTCAAAGTGATGTCATATAATTTGGCTAGGTCTGAGAAGGGGCTCCCTCATGGGTCTACAGGTTAGGAAAGAGTTCAAAATATAAATCAAGCATAAGGGAGTCCTATTTTCCACATTAGAGATAATGATAGAGGGATGATTCCTACATGTGATGAAATAATTGATATAAATTAGAATAGAGGGGTTAAAAATGAAGTGCCTGATCAATTAAATACCAAACTGAATGTGTTAAATTGTGATTTAGGATTTATTGGTATGATAAATACTTCCTTCCACATCTTCCATGTGATATTTACAAACCAATTGATGAAGATGCAGATGATCTTAAATATGCATCTGATGATGATGATGATATTTTGATGGTTTATTGTCAAGTCTCTTGAAGTAAGTTATCTACCTGCATAGAATTACTTAGGGTTATTACTATTGATAAATTTTATAGTGAAGTCAAGAAGGTATGTGTCCCAATTTATGAATTTTCTTATGATGTTAATATGACACAAGCATATGAGTTACCGAATCATGATGTAATTAAAAATATGAAGTGTGATCTAAAAAAAATACATTACATGGATGTTGAATTAGGTAAATTAGTTGGGAATGCGATGTTATTAAACAACGAATTGTTTTTGATGTTTCGTTGTGATAATGAATATGATGTTTGGAGAATGTCATTAGATAGATTTGGGGTTATCTTTTATGCCCCTAATGATGAATGATTTAAATTTTATTTCAATCCATATTTGAAGTGCACAAATGACATTACTAATAATGAGCCACTCTTCCTTGGTACTCACCTGATTGTAACTGATGAATAAGTTTATTTATAGCTATTAAAAAGGTACCAAGATTATCTAGCTTGATCATATCTAGATTTGACATCATATGGTAAGGATTTGTTTTAGCACTTCATCCCATTATAGCCTAGCAGTAACACCTTTAGGCAAGTGCATAGATTGGTTTACTTTATCTTGGCCACCAAGCTGTTGGAAAAGCCAAAAAGACTAAGGGATGATAAGATACTAAAGTTTTTAGTTAATAGCAGACATCTAAAACATTTCCTAGACTAAGTCAATGATTATGTATAGTATTGTATAGTGTATAGCTTTGTTGTTTGGCTGATTTATTTCCCCTCTACTTTAGGCATTATTTATACAATACGTTTCATTATTTTATGTCATGTTTTCATTTTCAAATCCTCGTGATCTATTTTTTCCATTTGATTTGTTTCATTAAGCTTTTATGGGTGTTTGATATGAAATTGATAAAGTGTTAACTTTATAACCCAATGGATTGGCACTTGGTCTTATTTTGTAGGGTTCATTTCACACTTACAGGGGGTGTACATACCTTGGTGAGAGCCATTATTAGATTGGCACCATGTATTTATGCAATTTTTTAAGGAAAGAATGTAATGTGACCTGACCATGTGGAAGCACAATGGTCAAATGCAAATAAATATAGTATGGTTTTAAACATAACTTTGTGCCATCATAGAGGAAATATGCCTACATGGAAATGTCTTAAATACTCAAAACCACGCCCTTGGTGAGTGCCACAATGGAATAGACATTTCAAATATGAGCCCATGGCCTAAGAAACTTTCCATATAGAGAGAGTAAAATAGTTGAGTATTAAAACATGTTAGTAGTCTTCAAGAGGCCATGTGGATGGAAGATAGAAAGGAATAAATTAAATTAAAAATTTGGTAAAACATCATCCCACATGAGAGATTCATAGTGGATATTTAAAACCATAATGTAATTTGAAATTTAGAGAAATTGCCATTTGATAGTGAGCTTTCAAATCCCATAGCAAATAATAGAGGTGTGGTAGTTGCCAAAAATGTCACCTTTGACTGAAGGTTGACTGATTTGACTTTTTTTGGGAATAATATAATTTTATTCCTATTTTAGTTAAGGGTTTAGATTAATAAATTAGTACAAAATATATCAATAATTACAATCCTAATTTGTACAGTTATTTATCCTTTTCACCTTTCTAAAAATAATAATAAATAAGAAGAAATATAACTTATCTAGAAAAATATTGAGATGGTTGACACAGAGGATGAAAATGGCTATGCAGGACTAGGAAGGTGTTTTAAACCTAAATCTGGGTTTCATTTGGTGAAAGGATAAGATCACCAAAAAGAGGATGCTTTAATGTCTACTGTTGTTGTCTATTCCTACTACTATTGTCTAAATTGATTACAAAGACATGAAACATTTTAGGTAGTTATGTTTTGCCTATGTGAGCTTGCTTGTGAAAAATTGAGTAGTTGTTATCAATAGAACTCATTGTAGAGCTGATTTTGTCTCAAAACCCTAACCCTCCATTATGATTGATAAAATGATATTTGATTCACTTGAAAAAGAGGCGGGGTTAGTGTGTAATATGCACTAAATGTGCAATCCACACCCCTTGTGTGGGCACACTACTTACATAATAATACTTTGAAGATAGATCAAGCCATATGTAGTTATCCTACCTAGTGTGCTTTGTGCAATAGTGTGATGTGATGCAAAATGTCAATTTGATAGTGTTTCAGGTGTATAGGGACTGGTATGAGGATTTGAATATGTTTTTAACTATGTTGGGTGATTATATGTAGAGAATAGGGAAATTTACCTTAGTGATTTATTTGTATTCTTGCTTGATTTATAAATTTAGTCACCTCCTTTGTAAATAAACTTTGAGTGGAATTTTATAGGGAATAATTGGTCATGGGTTAGATGTATTAATGATAATCTGACGTAATTAAGGATAGGTAATAGACAGAAATGACTATTGGGACTCAAAGTGCAAATAGATAGGAGCACCAAAAATGGGATATTTTGGGGTTTGGTGTTGTAGTCTGAATTTAGTGCTCCTATCTTATAGGCTCAAGACCTAGTGAAATAGGATTAGCATAGGAAATATTATTTGGCTAAAGTAGAATCAAGGTTCAAAAGGTTCTGGATGACTAGTAATGAGCAAAAAGGTGTTTAGAAGGATCACAAGAGCATGTAAAAAGGACCTATAAATGGGGTCTCACAAGCCACACTCAAACTACCAATTTAGGCATTTTATATGACTACATTTCCCCTCTTTATTCTATCGATATAACAAAGTGAAATATTAGGATAAAGGAAAAATAGATAGCGTACCTAAACTTACCTTGAAGGGTGAAGCCCATGAAGATGTATGATGTTGAGTATGCATAGAAAGAGCATAACGTGAAGCATAAATTAGGTATGCAAACCAATACAAAACCTATTATGATGTTGAGTGATACAGAATTATTTTAGGTATGTGTTTTACTAAGATTAATATCACAAATAAAATTAAGTGCTCAATTCCCTGAGGGTGTCTCAAAAATACAAACACTAGCCCTTTGGCTCCATCATCACCCCCTACATAAAGCTATGTGATCATGTATGTTTTAATCAAAATTTACACTATGTGTCGTATCCTTCTGAATAGGTGGCTGTAGAATACAAAGGCTAGCTAGTCCTTTGGCTTGATCATTACCCACTAAGTGTGAACTATGAACTAATACAGGTATGAATGTGTGTCATATGAGATGTCTCATGAAGCTCATGAATTATCTATAATCTAACAATGTGGTGTGGATATTTGAATGTGTACTAATAACTAGACCAATCTTGGCCACTCTAAAAGGTGGAGATTATGCTTGTATGAAAACTATTCAAAAACTAAGAAATGGGCTTATATGGAAACCAATCCAAAATGATGCCAACCACCTACAAATGGAATAAGGCATGCAACTACTAAGAATACCTGGGTAATATAATGAACTAAAAAAATAAGAAGGTAAATGTGTCATGCACATTATCCCAATCACTGGTGTCTATAACATGGATTTTGATCTACAAGTTTTACCAACTGCCCAATTTTAAACTTGAAGTGAGAGCCATCATGCCATCCATGATGCCACATATATCTAGATAATATATGAAAAACTATATGAAAAATACCCTATCTAAACTAAACTGTAGCTGACAAAACTATAATTAACCTTACCTGTTTGTTTATTTCTAAAAATTCTAGGTTTTTAGTTATTTGGAGTGGATTGCCAAAAAGTAGACACTTTGGTGTCCAGTGTTGTTATCTAATTCTGGTGCTCTTATCCTTTACTATTTATGATGACTATTCTATATTCATCACTATTTTTCTAGTCTATTATACTTGTTTTGATTTTTAATGATTATTCTAAGTGTTTAGAAAACTAGTTGTGACTGGTAGAAGGCTCTGATCTCTGTGAGAAACCCCTGTTTATCTTCCCCTCTTCTAAGCGTAGGAATGAATAACCTATGATGACTTATCTTAGAATAAATATTTTTTAAAGTGTGTTATTATATGAAATACATGATATATAAATGATAGTCCAAAATATGTCTCAAGATATAACATAGTTTGTATTAGAGATTGTTAGATCAATAGGGGTATGTCTAGATAGATGTAATAGTGTAATAGCATGTGCATTATATTGAACTAAAAATATAAATATTATTAGTTGTTAAGGAGGGATGGATCATGATTTCCATCATGGCATCCAAGAAGAAAATATAATGCATGATGTGGATCATGGCATTGCAAACAACTGAGGAGTAAGCAAGCAAACAAACACACAATATAAGAAGCAAAAAGCATACAAAAGAGGCCAAGGGGATGAGTAAACAAGGGACATGGGAACATGTCACTCAAAATATGAAATCAAACATATGAGGCATATTTAAATATCCACATACACATACAATCACAAATAAACAATATTGGCATGAGGGCCATAAGCATATACAACAGTATAAAAAAAAGACATTGGCAAATGTCCTAAGCCACACATAAGTACCAAAATAGGAACTGAGAAATGTAATCACATCTATCTACAAAAAATAAGAAATAAAAGCATGTAAATATTTTAAATACTATCCATCTAACTAATCAAAGAAAGAAGTGAAGGTATGCAAAACAAGTAGTACAAGACTAGATAGATGCCAAGAAATACATAAGTGATATATACTAGTGAGTGTTGATAGAATAATCTATGTAATCTAGTAAGTAATGTACATCAACATTATAAATATAGTGTGTGGTGTAGGAATTACATAACTTGGATGGTGTAGTCATGTATAAGATGCCCTCATAGGTAGATATGTCAATATATGTCTCAAATGTAGAAGTAAGATGCCCTCTCAATGGGTAGAGTGAAGTAATCAAGAATCTAGATGTCACTGCGCACACTAAAATAAGATCAAGTGAAGTATGTTAATATAGATAAATCAATAAATATAGCATATAAGAATAAAATGTAAGTCTATCAAGGTAGTAGAAATGTAAAACATGGATAATGCATGCAATAAAAAAGTGTTTGGTGTTTTGAGTTATTTTAATGTTTTTGTATTTTGACATGTTATATTATTTTTGGTATTTTGAAATATTGTATTGTTTTTGGTATTTTTAAATATTATATTATGTTTGGTATTTTTAAATAATCTATGTATATGTAATCATAAGGAAAATATGTACAAAAAAGCAAAATGAAACTATGTACAAGTAAAATGACAAATTATTTACAAAAAAGATTGAGAAAAAATGATACTAACTAATGAGTCTCATAAGAGACACCCTATCATGTTATCCTATATCGAGGAGAAGGATTGTGCATGATCTTGAAGCATAATGGAAGGTTTGAGATTTTGACTCTAAAAGCTATGTATATTGTAAGTGTTCTAAAATATCTATAGTGGAAACTGACTATGGCCCCCCTTATAACTCTAAGATGTGAATGCAACTATGGGGCACTTTGGAAACTATTTGGAAGTAGAAAAATATCTTTGAAAATGTATTATGTGTGTAGAGGCATGAGACCTCAATGATACTACCCTAGGTGTGAATATTTTATCTAGAAACCATTTAGAATATTGAAACTATCATTGATGTAGTGGTCACTCTAAGAGAGGGCTCTATGGAAGTGCATGAACTTTTGGTGCTAGTAAGGGAGGCCTCGACTATGTCTAAATCTTAATATGAGGAAGAATTATAACTGGTGGAGGAGCTAAAATTGGAGACTGCAGAGTAACAAATGGCTCTAAAGTAGGAAGTGTTAACTCATATGAAACTCCACCAACTATAACAACTTGAGTGATAAATATATATCCATGGGTGTATAAATCTGCCTATTTTTACAAACTTGGGTGATAGCATGTATCACATGATCTACTAAGAGCATAGAGTTGGTAGTAGGCATGGGATAAGTGATAAATTAACTAAGTTTGAAGGGAGGAGGAATAGATATAACCACTAGTGTTTATTGTGTCTAGTAGTGATAGAGATATACTCAAAAGTAGCCAATGAGCTAGATACATCTAGGTAGAAACCATGTATGTGGGATGAAATACATGTAATTAGAGTTGGAAGTTGTATATAAATATGATTAGAAGGAACATTCCACACGAGAGATAGAAAACAAGGGATAAATAGCATGGAAATTTGCACTACTGCATAAAAAACAATTGCTTGTCATATGACATTTCTAACATGTTTAGCAAGATAGAGTTGAAAATTATTTTTCATGTGGGAGGGAGAGAGAGAGAGAGAGAGAGAGAGAGAGAGAGAGAGAGAGAGAGAGAGAGAGAGAGAGAGAGAGAGAGAGAGAGAGAATGAAACCTTGTATTAAAGAAAAGTAAACATTGCTTTGAAGGAAAGGGATCTTAACATGTATAGGAATAAAAATTTTAATATTATCCCATATTATAAAAATTAAGCATGAAAGGGAAGGAATGAAGCTTTACATTAACATGTAGTAAACTTCATCATTCATATACATGATAGGACCAAATATGTAATCCTTATTGTTTGTAATAAATATTTTGAAATAAGTGAGATTATTTTTTTATTTTATGTGAAATCTAATTTAATTAAAATGAACAACTTGAATATGCATAAAAAGGATAAAAACTTAGTAACATGTAAGGTGATACCTCAAAAATCATAAGGGCCTAGTATATTCAACTAGGGTTTAAAAGAAATGATTTTTACATTTACTATGGTGAATTTTATAAATTAAATTTGAAATTTTGGTTTATATATGCATGAAAAATTAGAAAACATTCCAATAAATCAACAAGTATTTTTCCCTAGCATTTATAAGGTTTTTGTGTTGAAATGAAGTAATTCATGTTCACTAAATGATTAAATTTTTTTCAAGAATAATGTAGTTTTATTCCTATTTTAGGTAAGTGTCTAGATTAATAAATTAATACAAAATATATAAATAATTATAGTCCTAATTTGTGTAATTATTTATCTTTTTCACAATTCTAAAAATAGAAATAAATAGGAAGAAATATAACATAGCTAGAAATAGATTGAGATGACTAATATAGAGATTGAAAATGGTTGTGCAGGACTAGGAAGGTGTCATAAACTTAAATCTATATTTATTTTAGAAAAAGGATAAGAGCACCAAAAGGTGGATGCTTTGGTGTCTAGTGTTATTATCTATTCCTACCATTGTTATCCAAACTGATCATGGAGACCTAAAACTTTTGGGGTAGTTTCATTGTGCCTATGTGATCCTACATGTGAAAAATAAAACAATGTTTATTGATAGAACTTGTTGTAAATATGATTTTTTCTCAAAACCCTAACCCTCCATTATACTTGATAAAATGATATTTGAATCACTTGAAAAATAGGGGGGTTAGTGTGTAAGATGCATTTAATGTAGAATCCACACCCCTTGTGTGGGCACGTTGCCTACATACCAATACTCTTAAGAGAGATCAAGCCATATGTAGTTCTCCCACCTAGTGTGTTTTGTGTAATAGTGTGATGAAAATTCAAAATGACAATTTGATAGTGTTTGAGGTGGCTAGGGAATGGTATGAGGATTTGAATATGTTTGTATCTATGTTGGGTCACTGTATGTAGAGAATAGGGAAATTTACCTTAGTGCTTTGTTTATATTATTGATTGTTTTATAAGTTTGGTCACCTCCTTTTGTAGATGAACTTTGAGTGGGATTTTATAGGGAACAATTATTCATGAGTCAGATGTATTCATGCTAAGCTAACCTAATTAAAGATAAGGTCAAAATGGAAATGACCATTGGGGATCAAAGTGATATTGGATAGGAGCATAAAAAATGGTACACTTTGGGGTCTGACATTACAGTCTAAATTGGTGCTCTTGTCCTATAGGCTTAGGACCTAAGATAATAAGATTGGCATAGGGAATACTATTTGGCTAAAGTGGAATCAGGGTTTAGAAGGTTCTAGATGATTGGTAATGAGTAAAAAGGTGTCTAGAAGGGTCATAAGAGCATGCAAGAAGGACCTATGGATGGGTTCTCTCAAGCCACTCTCAAACTACCAATTTGGACATTTTATATGACTATATTTACCAATTTGAAAATCGGTACCAAAATCTCCATGAGAAATGTTGTTAGTGAAAAAAAATACAAAATGCACTTCAAAAAAGACAATTTGTTATTTATTAGTACATCTTTACATTCCAAGTAAGTAAAATAAAAGGTAAAGCAATGGAAAGGTGGATCTAGGGTGAAATTTAGTAAATTGCTAAATTGTAAATTATTGTCCCACTTTTGGATCATATGGATTTCAAAAAAGAATTCAATATTCAAGATATTCATGACACATGCTAAAATAAAGTCTAGCAATGACCTAGGGTCATAGAAATAAATGCTAGATGTAGTTTTATTTTCAATGTTAATGCCTTCATGGTTGGAATAGTTGTGTGGGAGAGGTAAAGTGAGAGGAGCAGATCCTCATCAAACCTATAGAGTCTTATAAACTCGAATTTTATCCTAGATGGTATTTACTCATTAAAATATGAATATGTCATGAATTTTCTCCTTTTAAAGCTCCACACACTTTGCATTTCATCTTCCCTTAATGTTAGGTACGCCATTGTCACTCTAGAAATGTTCATCATCTCTAATCAAGTATCAGTTTAGATCTATTAATGGTGTATACTTCCTAGTTATTGATATTCCATAGAAAATACTCACATCTCTATCCTTTCCCATATTTTACCTATAATGAAGAGATAAAACTCCTTTCTTTGGCATTAGGAGAACTAGCATGCATTATGTATGGTAAAATTTGTGGTCCCAAAGTTTTCCAAATCATTAGGCATGGGATGTATGCACATGTTATTCATGAACAAGAATGATATGAAAGAACTCCAAAATAGAGCCTCTATGATGGTTTTGGTCTAGATGAAACCCTATATTTAATATTTTTGTACCATTTATTTAAGCTCTCAAGGGATGAATATCATGGATTACAAAGTCGAAGATCCTGTGTAGTCCATAAAAAAGGAAATAGAATGGAAACGTTTACAAAAGAGATGGAAAAAAAGATGAAGTTGAAGATTTTTTTACTTTAGGGGATACAATCCAAGTAATGAATACACTTTTTGAACATAAGTGAATGGACTTTATTTCTATAAAGGAGATTTCATTCAAGGAATAAAATGTGAGTGTTGATTTTATTAAATGCAAATTCCCATGTAGGCCCTCATTTGAGTGGGAGGAATTTTCTAACATGCCTTCAAAGGGTAGAACATATGTAAAACAAGATTTTAAAACTTTTAGCCATAATAATCTCTTGTTTGATTGTAGATAGAATGCCTTGAGGAACATCTATCTATATTTATGGCCACAAAATTTCAAGATATATATATCAATGGTTTGCCAATTTAGAAGAAGATGTGCCTCTAGATAATGTTATGTTTCATAAAAATTTTATGTGAAATGGATAAATCATCAATATGAAAGTCCAAATTTTGAGAAGAGAACATTCAAAGAGTTAAAAATAGGTTTCTTTCATCTATGTGCATGTCTGACAAAGTCAAAGCTTTTTAGCTATGATTATTAAGAATAATGAAGACTCGAAGCCTTCATGAAAGTTTGCATCAACAAGGAAAATCAAGGTTCAAAATTTTATTGATCTTGTTTATTTTAAATTTCCATGTCTACAAGTAAATACATATTTCCATTAATGACTAATAATTATGGAGAATCAAATAATTCTTAAGGATAGGGATGGGCTTCTAAAAAAATATTCTACTCTTCTAAATAAAGTTGGAATGCATTTAGGTAAAGAGTCAAAAAATGGCATGTTTCAAAAGTTATAGATGATGGTCCCAATGTCCTTGGGAGATTCATGTGGGAGAGTTAATTTGAAAAATGTAGGTCTTCAAAATGCAAGTTGTAAATTGTTTTTAACTCTCTCAATCATGTTAGTCAAATCTAGTGGAAGCAAAGTCAACTCAATAGGAGGTTTAGCGATAATTTAGGGAGGAATGGAATTTTTTAAGTTTTGAAATGTGTAAATTTCAAATTATACTTGGATCTCCCAAACCTGTCAGTCAATGTTGGTCAACATGAGGTCCTACTCCAAAAGGGAACTTTCAAGGCCAATTGTAATTTTTAAAATTGCCAATTGTAGTTGGATTTCCCATTTCCCTATGGGAACTTTCAAGGAAAATTGTAATTTTACAATTTTTTAAATTATAAATTATAGTTAGAGCAAATTGTAGTTAGATTTTTCATTTCCCTGCTTGAAATTTTGAGGGTAATTGTAGTTGGATTTCCCTTTTATCTATGAGATATTTTGAGGTGAATTTTAACTACAATTTGTAATCTGTAAATTTTCAAATTAAAAATTTATTTCTAACTTTTGTATTTCCCCAATACCAAGAAAAGTGAAAATTTGCTAATGGGACCCAAATTTTCACAAAAGGCTAAAAATTAAAATTAATGCATTTATGCATTAAAAAAATTGGTTTCAAACCTCAAAATAAAATGTGACAAAAGGAAATGTGGAAAAATAAAGTTGGAGCCAAAAAATTAAAAAAGGTAAAAATAAACTAAGTTTTACATTTTCCAGTGTTTTGCTTGTTCAAACACCTCCATGGGAGAAATATTGTAGGTTTTCAAGGCCAAGGTGGGCCATTAGAGGAAGATCAATCAAATGGCCATGGATCTAGAATATTCCCATGAAATCATTACAAAGAAGGGTTATTCTTTAGTATGCATAAGAGTAAGGGCATCTATCCAAGGAGATTACATCTGTGCAAATGAGTGGTCAAAGGCATGTCCAAAAAGTTGCACAAGAAGACAAAGCATTTGTTCAGACTCCAAGGTGAATATTATCCTTCTAGCTCAAGTAAAATGCATTTCAAACTAAGAAATCAAAGTTTTTGTTGAAAATATTCATCATTACTTATAGAGGTAGTTACAAAAATCATTTTCCTTGTAAAATAATGCAGATTCTAGGCACGACAAAGGGCATATTCTAGTTGGAAGCACCTTGGTATAAATTTGAGGGCTAACTACAAGTTTGCAATATTGCAAATTGCAACCCACATTGTCAAATTGAAAAAGGTGTGAAAAATGTGTAAAATGGGGGCTTTTTCTCTTTTCTAAAATTGTTGTTGATTCCAAATTTACTCTAAATATAGGCTCTTCAAAAAATTTAGATCCATTATTGTGTGTATGTATTGTATTCCTTTCTAAGGTGGTTATACTTATATAACCATTAGCAAGATCTGAGAGCATGTTTATTTCTCCACCATCAAAATAACAAACTCATCATGCTTGTCCCCATGGTAGCATTCTATAAAAATGATGTATGTAAGGTTTATTTGTAAAATTAATGAAAATATGTGTGGTTTTTTAATATTTCCTATTGATGAAGTGTAATGAAATTTTTAAAAAATTAATTTGATTAGATATTTATTTCAATGTTCATTACTGGTTATCATCTTAGGATTAGATCTAGGTTCTAAACCCCTTTCTGCATTGTGTTTGGAAACATGTTGTTAAATAACTCTTTAGGGCACCCAGGGTTTATGAATTTAATAGTAAAAAGTTTTTGAGATTCTAAGTGTAGTGTATGTTCTAGTTTCTCAATAATCTTTTTGGTATTTGAATTTTTTTAACCCCAATAAATGTAAATAACTCCTGGTACTTCCCTTAGCTTGCATTTGAGTTTTATGAATTTTTATAAAGGAATGATGTCATGAATGTTGAAAGAATCCTTGTTATTTGAATAACCAGTAGCACACCGCTCTTTATAATTATGTACTTGTCCTACCCTATTATAGCCTAAAAATAATATAATTTTGCATATGTTAAGTTTTATTTTCCTTGAGATACATAAATATTGCATACATAACATGTGTCTATATTTTGTGCTTTGAAGCCCAACATTATAGTCTTCCAATTGACCCCCTATTGTTAAAAATAATTTAGAATGAAGGTTGAAGTCACATCAACATCTGTATTTAGTAGCTTATATGTGACCTATTACATTTATTCATTTTATGTGACAACCCTTCCCAAGTGGACTGAATAAATTTAGTTATGCCCTGGTCATACTTGTGTTTCTTTGTACCAAAAATTCCCATGGAGATTGAATTATAGTATCACTCTATGTGAGCAAGCTACCCCTTAGGTCCTCTCACCTTGGTTTAAGTAGAGTTAGGAGTAGCAAGGAGCTAACCATACCCTCTCTCAGTGCCACCCAATCATTCTTTGAATTTTGTCCATCCATGTGCTAAACCTTTGCCTGACTATAAAGGCATATCATTTGGCTTACCATCCATGTTTACCATTTTTATCAAGTGTGAAAGGCTGATAAAAAAAGGTTTATAACTAGGAACCATCACTCTATTGGTACCATTATTGAGGATTGAAAACACACTCATGGAAATTGTGATGTCGAGGACTCTTGTATAGAGATTTTACTAAATAAAGGTTGAAAATGTCTATTCCTATCTTTGTGCTATTTTGACTATATTTGGTCCATCAACACTACAACTCTCAACTAGCACCATTACCGGGGATAATTCTTATTACCCATGTTCTCAAGGACTCTTGTAGAGAGATGTAAAAATTATAGGTTATCAAATTCTCTGCTTATGTTTGATGCAAGTAATCTCAACTGCATTTTCAAACAAAGTCTATTCATATTATCTCATGTGTTTGAAATTTGAAGGTATTTGAGTTGGATATACTATCTTCACTATCAACTAACCAACACTCTATTAAGGATGTGCTAGGACTTAAGAGAATTGATAAGTTGCCTTATTCTAAATTTGTTACAAAGAACTATAAATTTATCAAGTTTTGAGGAGGCTTCCCATTTTTTAATATGGATTTAAAATATCAAGTGTGATTGTTTTCATACATCATCACTAATTTTAGGAAGATATGGTTTCAGTATGTACCATTCTATGTTTTTTAACTGTTATACTCTAGAAGTTTACTTATAGTGGTAACTCCAAAACATCATCTAGTTTCAAAGAAATATCAGATCCCATCTTCAATTTCATCATCTTTAAGTGTTATTTTGCTTGCAATGCTAGAAGGATTAAGTTTATCTTTAAAATGTGACTCATCAAAATTGCTTGTCTCACCCTTGAGTGTTCATCAAAGAAGAAGGATACAAGTTTAGAGGCCAATTGAATAACAAAGTTCAACTACAAAGGATTGTTTGAGATGCCAATATTCTAGTAAATATAAACTTTTATTTGTTGAACTTCCTATTGTTGAATATTATCATATTTATAGCCTCTCCTAGTAATTCAAAATAATACAACCCTATTTATTATTCATCTCCTTTTCAACTAGCTAAATCTTATCCTAAGTTTGATCCCCCAAGTCCACCTCACCTACCCTCTCATATCACTTTTCCATTAGATATTGAACCCACCATTCAACCAATCATGAGGAATAGGGATTAAGATGAGAATGAGCATCCTACATTTCACATTACCATATTTAAACATATTATTTTTTATGGAATGGAAGGATATCCCAATGATGTGCTGAATGAAGTAAGGGGCCACCTTCGTAAATTTCAAGGGAACAATGTAGTGACTAGTGATTACCACTTAAGGGATTTCCACATTATCATTGAGGATTATGAGGTTGAGAATGATAATGATAATGGGGTCACTAGGTTGTTTTTCCACATGTTAGAAGAAGAAACTTGTGAATGGTTCAATTTCCATTCCCCATGGATGCATTGATTCATGGGAAGAGATGAAGAATGTTTTTAAAATTCACTATGGTGACATAATTAATCCTATATTTTTTTTGGTTAAATTTGAAAACATAAAAAAGAACCCTAATAAGTGTGTGTAAGACTTCAATACAAGGTTGATTAAGACTATGATGATGTTTCCTGAGAACATAAGGCCTACTAATATATCATGCTTGATTAAATATTATGAAGTCTTTAATAAGAAGGCTATGTAATAATTGAGAGATAAGGCTCCCACGAACCTACATTTAGCTTTCAATATGGCTAGCCAAATTGAGAACAATATAAAGGAAGTGGGTAAGCCCTTAAACAAGCAGGCTAATATAAAGTTGGTTAATCTAAAAAGAATACAGTCTACTATGATAGTCAACCTTGAGAAAATGGTTAAGACTTTGGCCTCCACTATTAAAGATATGTCATAAAATTTGGATAGAGATAATAATGGGAGGCCTCGTGGGTCTACAAGTTAGGAGAGAGCTCAAAATATGAATCAAGCATAAGTAAGGCCTTCTTTCCACATTAGATATAATGATAAAGGGAATATGTCTGCACATGATGAAAGAACTAATAAAGATTAAGATAGAGGGGCTAGAAAGGAAGTGAGTAGTTTATTAAATGCTAAAAGGAATGTGGTAAAGTATGATTTAGACATTTATTAAGATGTGGATGATACTAAATCTACTTCTGATGATGATGAGATTTTGATGGTTGATTGTCAAGTCCCTCAAACTAAGATGTCTAACTCCATGGAATTGCTACATGTTATTAATTTTAATAAGTTTTGGAGTGTATTAAAGAAGGTGTGTGTCCCATCTTTTGAATTTTCTTGTGATGTTATTATGACACAAGTATATGAGTTACACAATCATGATGTAATTCAAAATATGAATTGTTTTCTAGATAAAGTGTTGTCTATGGATGTGGAATTTAGTAACTTCATTGGGAATGGGGACGTTGTTGAACAACTAATTGTTCTTGATGCTAGGTTAGATAATGAAGATACTATTTGGAGAATGTCATTAGATGGAGCTGGTTTTATCTTTTATTCCCCTAATGATGAGTGATTTTAATTTTATTTCAAGCTATATTTTGAGTGCATAAATGACATTGCTAATAATGAGCCACTATTACTTTATAATTGTCTAATTACAATAGAGAAACAAGTTTATTTATAGTTGTTGAAAAGGTACCAAGATTGCCTTGCTTGGTCATATTCAGATTTGAGATCATATAAAAATGATTTGTTTTGGCACTTCATCCCATTATAGCATAGAAACAATACCTTCAGGCAAGTGTAGAGATTGGTTTCCTTTAGCTTAGCCTCCAAGCTTCTAGAAAAGTTGAAGAGACTAAGGGATAATGAGATACTAGAGCCATTAGTTAATGGAAGACATATGAAACATTTCCTAGACTGAGTCTATGAATATGTATGATATTGTATAGTGTATAGATTTTTTGTTTGGTTTCTTTATTACCCCTCTATTTTGGGCCTTTTTTGTACAATCCCTTTAATTATTTTATATCATGTGTTCATTTTTAGATCCTCATGATCTATTTTTTGTTATCTACTTTGTTATGTTGAGCTTATGTGAGTATTTGGTATGAAATGTATAAAGTGTTAACACTGTAACCCAATGAATTGACACATGGTCTTATTTTTTGGGGTTATTTGCACACTCACAGGAAATGAACATCCTCAAGTGAGAGCCAGTATTGGTGCTTGAATATACACCATGAATTTGTGTATTTTTTATAGGAAAAAATGCAATATGACCTAACCACATAGAGGCACAATGGTCAAATTCAGATAAATGTAGTTGAGTGCCAGACTGGAGGATATATGCCTACATAGACATGTTTAAATTCTCAAACCCATGCCCTTGGTGAGTGCCAAAAGGGAATACACATTTCTATTATGATTTTGTGCCCTAAGAATCCTATTGTGTGGAGAGAGTCAAACAACTAAGTGTTAAACAATGACATTAGCCTTTAAGAGGCCACATAGATGGAAGATAAAAAGGAATTAATTAAATTTAGCATTTGGTAAAACATGGGCACATATGAGAGATTCATGATGGATATTTAAATCCATAATGTAATTTGTAATTTGTAAAATAAGCAAATGGATTATATCTCCTTAAAGGAGATTTCATTCAAGTAAGAAAATGTGAGTGCTTATTTTATTAAATGTAAATCCCCATGGAGGCCCTAATTTGAGTGGGAGGACGTTTATAACTTGCCTTCAAAGGGTAGGCCATTTGTAAAATAGGATTTGAATACTTTTTAACAACATGAATCTCTTGTTAAATTCCAGATTGAATAGCTTGAGGAACATCTATCTATATTTATGGCCATAACATTTCAATATGTATATATCAAGGGTTTTCTAATGCAAGAGAAAATGTGCCTCCAGATAATGTTGTTTGTCATAAAAAAAATTATGTGGAAATGGATAGTTCATCAATATAAAAGTCCAAATATTAAGAAGAGATCATTGAAAATATTTGAAAATAGGTTTCTTCCATCTATGTGCATGCCTAGTAAAGTGTAAACTTTTTATCTATGAGTAGTGGGAATAATGAATACTAAGAGCCTCCATCAAAGCTTTCATCAACAAGGAAAATGAGGGTTTAAAATGTTATTGATCTTGTTTAATTTAAATTTCCATGTCTATATGAAATAACATATTTGCATTGATGACTGGTTATTATGAAGAATCAAATAATTACTAAGGAGAGGGTTGGGCTTCTGGAAAAATAATCAATAGGGTACTTTGCTAAACCTAGATGGAATGGATTTAGGTGGAGAGTCAAAAATGGAAAGTTTCAAAAGTTTCAAATGAGGCTACCAAAGTCACTGGGATATTTTTGTGGAAGAATCAACTTACAAAATGCAAGTCTTCAAAATGCAATTTTTAAATTGTGGTTAACTCTCCCAATCCCATTGATCAAAACTAGTGGCAAAAAAATCAACACAAGAGGAGCTTCAAGGAAAATTCATGGAGGAATGTAATTTTTCAATTTAAAAAATGTGTAGATTAAAAATTTCACTCATATCTTCCAAACTCACCAATCAATGTCATTCAACATGAGGTCCTAGTGTAAAATGAAATTTCAAAGCCAATTGTAATTTTTCAAATTGTAAATTACAGTTGGAGTTCCCATTTCCCTATGGGAACTTTCAAGGCCTATTATAATTTTACAAATTTTAAAATCGATAATTACAGTTGGAGTTCCCATTTCCATACGAGAACTTTCAAGGCCAATTACAATTTTACAAATTTCAAACTGTAGTTGGAGTTGTCGTTTCCCTATGGGAAATTGTGATGGAAATTGCAACTACAATTTATAAACTATAAATTTGAGTTGGAATTCACATTTCCTCCAAGAATTTTTTAGGATAATTACAACTATAATTTAAAATTTGCAACTTTTCAAAGTGCAATTTTTTCTTGAATTCTAGAATTCCCCTATACAAATAAAAGTACAAATTTTCAAATTGGAGGAAGATTTACCTAAAAGGCTTAAAAGTGAAAAGTAAAGCATTTATGCATTAAAATTTTTGAGGCAACCTTAAAAAGTAAATGTGAAAG
This sequence comes from Torreya grandis, assembly GCA_037957365.1. NCBI lineage: Eukaryota > Viridiplantae > Streptophyta > Pinopsida > Cupressales > Taxaceae > Torreya > Torreya grandis. Next base: position 970,625 of record JARHVA010005497.1, on the reverse strand, counting down.
AAGAAAATGTTTAAAAATTACGTTGGAGACAAAAAAGAAAAATGGTAAAAATAACCTATGTTTTGAATTTTCCATTGTTTTGCTTGTTCAAACACCTTTATGGGAGATAAATTGTAGGTTTGTCAAGCCAAGGTGGGCCACTGGAAGAAGATAATTCAAATGGCTATGGATCTAGAATATTCACATGAAATAATTACAAAGTTGGGTTTTTATTTGGTGTTCATAAGAGGAAGGGTAGCTATCTAAGGAGATTTGAATTGTGCAAATGAGTGGTCAATGGCATGTCCAGGAAGTTACACAAGAATACAAATTGTTTATTTGACCTTCAAGGTGAATATTCTCCTTACAACTCAAGTAAAATGCATTTCCAACCAATAAATCAAAGGTTTTGTTGCAAATATTCATCATTACTTGTAGAGGTAGTTACAACAATCATTTTCCTTGCAAAATAATGAAGATTTTAGGAATGACTAAGGGCATATTCCAGATGGAAGCATCTTAGAAGAAATTTGAGGGATAATTACAATTTTAAAATATTGCAAATTGTAACCCACATTCATGGATTGGAAAAAGTAGTAAAAATGTATAAAAAGAGTGCTTGTCCTCTTTTCTAAAGTTGTTGTTGGTTGTTTATATTATCTAAGTCTAGGAGCATAATTTTTTTGGGATCCATTGTTTTGTGTATGTATTATCTCCCTTTCTAAGGTGGTTATAGTTTCATAACCATTAACAACATTTGAGAGCCTATTTATGTCTCCCTTAATAGCGTACTCACCATTCTTGTCCCCATGGTAACATTCTATAAAAATGATGTATGTAAGGTTTATTGGCAAAGTTAATGAAAATACTTTTTTTTACTCATTCCTATTGATGAAGTAAAATGATATGTTTTATAAATTATGTTGATTAGATATCTAGTTCTATGCTCATTACTAGTTGTCATCTTTGGCTTAGATCTTGGTTATAAACCACCTCCTTCATTGTGTTTGGAAATAAGTTATTGAATAACTCTTTAGGGCACCCTAGGTTTATGAATTTAGTAGGAAAAAGTATTTGAGATTTTTAATACACCATATGTTCTAATTTATAAATAATCATTTTGTTATTAGCATTTTATTGGCCCCAATAAATGAAAACCACTCCTAGTATTTCCCTTATCTTCTATTTCATTTTTCTACATTTGTGCAAAGGAATGATGTCATGAATGTTGAAATAATCCCTACTATTTGAAAAACCACCAAGACACCACTCGTTATAACTATCTACTTGTCCTACCCTATTCTACCCTATAAATAATTCATTTTTTGCATATGTTAAGTGTCATTTGCATAAATATTCATAAATATTGCATACATAACATGTGTCTATATTTTTGCTTTGAAGCACATAATTTTTGTCTTCCATTTTACCCCATTTTCTTTAAAATTATTTATAATGAAGGTTGAAATCACATCTACATCTGTCTTCAATAGCTTGTAGGTGTCCTACTACATTTGTTGATTCTATGTGACAACCCTTCTCAAGTGGAATGAATAAGTTTGGTTATGCCCTAGTCATAATTGTGTTTCCTTATGCCAAAAATACCTATGGAGATTGAATTATAGTATCAATCCATATGATAAATATACCCCTTAGGTACTCTCACCTTATTTTAAGCATAGCTATAAGTAGCATGGTACTAGCAATAACCTCTGTTAGTACCTCCCAGTCATTGTCTGCATCTGATCCATCCTTGTGCTAAATAATTTCCTAGCTATAATGACATATTAGTAGGTTTACCATCAACATTTTTTATTTTTCTCAATTTTCCAATGCCATGAAAAAGAGGTGCACAATTGGGAACCAACACATTTCACATGTAATATGAGAAACATTTGTTGATTTATGGGTAGGGGACATAGTATACAATAATGTATCTTTTTTGTGTCTCCATATATTATTTGAGAATAAAATTTTACTAAAGGAGGTCCATTCACATGAAATAAACATAATATATTAATATCTAAAAATTTTGAAATAAAATATACCAATGTGTGTCAATTGTGCATGTTTTCATTTTTCATTGGTAGATCTAAATCAACTACATAGGGAACCTCTTTCATGTGATTATGGAAACAAATGAATATTTATTGGAAAGGGATACATTAAACTACCATGTGTTATGTTTTTCTATTTTTTAATCCCTTTATAGAGAATAGGTGGCAGTAATTCCCATTTCACATTTAGTGAAAGAAACATTTTACGATTTAGTGATACAAGATATTAAATACCACCAAATTTGTCATTTCTCCATGTTGATGTATCTTTTTTAGAGTTATTTCATAGGAATGAGACAATTCCATATGAAAAAGTGGTAATTCTTTCTAATTTGTGTGTAGGAGACACATTAGACAACCATATATTATTTTGTGTGTTCATGTTTTCTTTCTAAATTAAATTTAAATAAAAAGAGCTTATCCATTTAACATGAAATTTAAATTATGGATTAATATTTATCATTACGGGGATAAAAAAAAAGATAATGTGTTATTATTCTAGTTCTACCATCAAATTAACTTAAAATATCCCTTCTCACATGTAATCAAGATAATAGAGGGAAAAATGATGGAAAGAAATAATTAGACCACCATTTGTTATTTTTTGTGTTCATGTATCCTTTTTAATTAAAATTCATAGTAATGGGTCATAGTTCACACAAATAGGAAACATTTGTCAATTTCAAGATACAAGAGCTATTAAAGAGCATAATATGTTTAATTTTTTATATGTGTATATTATATTTTTAGAATGAATTCAATGTAATCAGCCATGTTTATAGATTTTGGGGAAGATATTATATTATAGCACCATTTTTTATTTTTATTTTTTAGGATTCCTTTATAGAGATATTTTAACTAAAAATCCCACTTTTACATGCAATGGATGTAACATAGGAAAAATTCATGCTTCAGGAATATAATAGAACATCACATTTAATGTTTTGTGTGTTGATGTTTTCCTATGTAGTTAACAATTTAATAAACAATTCCCTTCACACATGCAATCAAGGAAACTAGGGAATATTTATGGGGTAAGGAAACATTATACCAGCATGTGTATTTTGTGTGTGCTAATGTTTCCTTTCTAGAGTGAATTCATAGTAATGGGGTCCTTTTCGCATGCAATAAAAGTAATGTTTACAATTTTTTGTCTAGGGAACATATTAAAAACTACCACATATTTTATTTTTTTATATATTTTATGTAAATCAACAAGGGTCATTTCATAGATAAAATTGTAAAATATAATTAATTTAGAGGTGGGAGATACATTAGACCACCATGTGTCATTTTATTTTCGTTTTTATATTTCCTTTCTAGTGTAATGTTATGACTAGTATGGAACCCTTGAAAAATGAATTGAAGTAACAAAGGAATATTTACTGATATTGGGAGAAAATAAATACCATGTGACATTTTTATTTTATCATATTTCATTTGTAGAGAGAAATCAATAAAATATGCCCCATTTTTGGAAATCAATGAAACAATGTAATATTTAGTGGAATGGGATACATAAGATTGACATGCCTTATTAATTTACGATCATGTATTTTTTAAAGATATAATTCATAGTAATGGGCCCCCTTTAACAAGTAATGGAGAAAATGTTTGTCGATTTAGAGATAGAGGATGTATTAAAGACCACCACATCTATCATTTTCTATGTCAATGTAATCTTTAAATAATTAATTGATGGTAACGAATCCCATTTCACATGTAATAGAGGTAAAGTTTTTTTATTTAGGGGTAGGGGACACATTAGATGACCATGTATTCTTTTTTAATCTTTACATTTCCATATGAATTAAATCTAACTAAAGTGGGACCCTTTTACATCTAATTGATGCAATGATGGAAGATTTATGTATAAGGGAGAACCTATACCATCATGTGTCATACTATTATATTAATGTTTCACTTATAGAGTTAAATCAACTAAATGGGACCCTCTCACATGAAATCAAGGTAATGATGAAATATTTAGGGTTAAGAAACACATTAGGCCAACATGTGACATTTTTGTGTGATGGTGTTTCATTTATAGAGTGAATTAATTATAATATGGTATGTTTCACATACAATAAAGGACACAATAGACCACCATTTAAATTTTTTTGTGTTGCTATTTACTTTATAGAGTTAATTATAAGTGCTTATACCATGAACACTATCTTTTATTCCATATATTTATTTTTGTTAACTTTCAATTACTCAATCATGTTGTAAATTTTTAATACAATTATTCTATAGTAACAATGCATTCTTGTTGGAAAAAGATTATCATAGTATTTTAACCTAGCATCCATTTTTGGATCTATTTAAAATATTGGATGTATTTTAAAGAGACTCAAAAATTTCTAATTAAAATTTATTGATGACCATTAATATACTTTTAATGATCTTCAAGAGAATAAAACATGAATATTTTGTAAGTTTATCATAATTTTTGGCTCTAACATTCATTTTTTAGTTTTTTTTTCAATAATTGTAAATATATATAAGATACCTAAAACTTTTATGTTATAAATTTTTGAAGATTATCTATATATTATTTCATATTTATAATATAATAAAATATAATATTTAGACGTATGCAAAAAATATATGTTTGATTATTTTTGTAAATCTTAAACAATCGACAAGTAACCAACAAAAATGTATAATGTTCGATTATTAGTTACATTTAATATTTTTTCAATAATTAAAATATCATTGAAAGTAAAGGTTGAAGGGAAAAATCATATACAAATTATGAAATATTTGATTTTGTGTCAAAAGATGTTTTATATTCTTTTTTAAATCATTAAATATAGTTATAATTACTTAAAAACAAAATTAATTTTTTAGGTCTCTGTAGTATCTTTCCAATGGTTTTATAATAACCTAAAATGGAGGTCAGTGAAAAACATTATTGTAAATTGATGAAAAAGGTTAAAAAATTGATGCATTGGTGCTGAAATAATGTGATAATTATTATTCATGTCTTTATGATGCTTATCATCACCACCATGAAATATAAAATAACACATGGTCGTTTAATGTATCCCATACCTATAAATAGACAAATATTATTTTCATTACATGTGAAAGGGTCAAAATTACTATGATATCACTAAAAAATGGGTACATTAAGAAAGAAAAAATATATTCTTATCTGAAATGTCCCTTACACCTAAACCCTCTTTCATTTCCTCAATTTCATGTGAAAGGCAATTTGTTTCATAAATGGTGGTCTATTTTTTTATAATATCTATAAATATTCCTCCATGGTATCGATTGCATATGAAAGGATCTGTTTTTCATCAAATTATCTTAAGAAAGAAGTCATGAATACACAAAAATTAAAAGTGGTCATGAAATGTGTCTTCGATCCCTAAATAAAAAAATGTGTCTTCTATTGCATTTGAAATGGGGCACATTACTATGAATTCAAAGTAAAAATTAAATGTCAACATGGAAAAGTGACATGTGTGGTGGTATTTAACATGTCACCTAGCCCTAACATGAAATATGCATTTTCCATTAAATGTTAAAGGGTGCATGTTCTTAAAATGTCTCCCTAAAAGGGATATATGAACACAAAAAAATAACACTTGGTTGTTTAATGCATCTTTTCCCCCTAAAATTATTAATTTTACCTTAATTTAATGAAATAAGGGACATGTTTAGTCAATTTAACTCTAAAAAGGAAACATTAGCACCCAAAACTATGGATGGTAGTCTACTTTCTTCCCATTTCCATAAATGATTTTCCTATATTACATTGATTTCATGTGAAAGGATCATGTTTTAGTCTAATTAACTTTAGAGATGAAAAATATTCCTAAAAAAGTGACACATGGTTGTCTAATGTGTCTATTGCACCTTAATATAGCTTTGTTTGCACTCAATTGTATGTGATAGGGCATTGTGTAGTAATTTTGATCTATAAATTAAAAAGTGAACACCTAAAAATGAAGCATGGCACTCTAATTTCTCTCTATAGCCCTAAATCTCTCTATGTTGCAATGATTTCATGAAAAAGGGGCACCATTTATAAAAAAACATTTACCTATAATTTTAACATGAAGAAAAAGGACACATTGTGGTATAATGTATCCCATGCCCTTAAACCAATAACATTTCCTATACTAGATGTGAAATTGGATCTTCTTACTCTAAATTCATTGTAAATATTTAAACAAAGAGAAATAAAAATAAATAGGTTATGGTATTTATTATTTCATCTAGATCTAAATTGATAAACATTGTCTTTGCATGTGAAAATGAACCCGTTATTAATAATCCACTCAAAAAATGATATAGGAACAAACAAAAATGATACATGGTGGTATAATGTGTTCATTACCCCTAAATTTTCCTATGTTTCCTTGATCATAGTTGAAAGGTGCCTTGTTTGGTCTATATATCTCTAGGGTGAAAAATGGAACACCAAAAAATGAACATGGTGGTCTATTTTCACCTCATAACATTAAATATTCCTCTATTATGCTTATTTAAGTTGAAAGGTGCATTTTTAGTGAAATACAATATATAAAGGAAACACTTATGTTGGTTCCCATTTGTACACCTCTTTCACTTGGCCTTGTACACTTAAATAAAATGGTAAACATAGATGGAAACCTCAATGATATGTCATTATATCTAGAGGAGGGTTTCACATCAAGAATGGGCCGAATGGAGAAAATGACTGAGAGACACCGACAAAGGGTATGGTCAACTCCTTAGTACTTCTAGATATACCTAAACTAAGGTGATAAGACCTATGGTTAGCTTTATCATATGGAGAGATTCTGTAATTTAACCTCCATGGGGATTATCAGCACAAGGGAACACAGATATGACCAAGGCACAACCAAACTAATTTAATCCACCCATAAAGGGTTGTCACATGGAATGAAAAAATGCTCTAGATCACATATGAGCTACTCAAGATAGATATGTATATGACTTTGATATTTATTATATAAAGACTTTATCAATAGGGGTTGAATGGAAAATTTCATCACTATGATTCATATCACAAGATGCAAACACATGTTAAATAGGCCAGATTTTATGAACTTGCATGGAAAATAACACTTGTGATATGCAACAAGAGTGTATTAATTTTAAGGTAGGATAGTGAGATAATTATAATAAAGGGTGTGGTGTGCTGGTGGGTTTCAAAAAATAGGGTATCTTGCAATATTCATGACATTATTCTTTTCAAAGATGTACAAAATCCTCAAATGCAAGCTAGTGGGAACTACTAAGAGTAATTTACAGTCATTAGTTCCATTGAAATGCAAATAATCAAATGATTCTAAAACCCTCAAAAAATATATTGAAACTATAACCTCACAAACTCTTTCCCATTGAATCCATAAACCTACAGTGCCCTAAAAATTTATTCAATAACATATTCTAAAATAATGTAGAAAGGGTTTTACAATTTAGATATATGCTTAAAATGACAACTAGTAGTGACTATAGAGCTAAATGTCTAGTCAACAATATTTGTAAAACACATTGTTTCACTTCATCAAAATGAAATAGTAAGAACCACAAATATTTTCCAATAAATTTGCAAGAAAATATTACATACATCAAATTTTTAGAATGATGCCATGTGGAAAAGCATGGTGAGTTTGATATATTAACAAGGGAGACATAAACATGTTCTTAGAGCTTGTTAATGGTTGTACATTTGTAACCACGTTAGCATAGGAGACAAGGTCTATGCACAACAATTTATCCCAAAAATATTTACAAAACCTAGAAATAGATAAAATGAAAAACTAATAACTTTAAAAATAGAGGAGAATCCCTCTATTTATACATTCTACACCCTATTCAAATTTGGGATTGTGGGTTACATTATTCAAAATTCCAAATTAGCCTTTAAAAATCCATCAAGATGCTCCCAATTGGTAAATACTCCTTATCACACCAGAAATATTCATCCATTTGAAAGAAAAATAATTGCTCTAACTACCTCTAAAAATAATGATGAGGATTTACAATAAACCCTTTGATTTCATTACTGCAAATTCCCTTTTACATTATTTAGAAGGTAAAATTTTGTGGTGGAGGTCAAAGAAACTTTTTGCTCATGTGTAAATGTTTGAAGATACCCTTGATCACTTATTTTGACAATTGGAACTTCCTGGATAGCTGCTTTTCCTCTCATGCATGCCATGGAACAAATTTATCTTGTAATGATGGCATTGAGATGCTCTAGTTGTGGTTGAGGTAGAACATGATCCATGATCAAAAATATGCTCTTGAATGGTCCACCTTTTTTGCTTCAAATTATTATCTGTCCATATAAGAGACATCAATTTCAACTCTTAAGCCAAATTTTACCACATTTTGACATATAACACTCCACATCAAGTCCAACTAGACATTCATGGGGATCAGAAGTGACTAAGATTCTTAACTAGCTCAATATAGACACATGTTACTTCCATATTCACCTTGATATCCATTAAAATGTCTACCTTTAACTAGCACTATTGATTTGATTTGCTCATATCAAACATTCTTCATTGATCCTTTAAACCCAGGATCAAATGCTAACCATTAACCTTGATCAAGTGTGACTCACCTATAGGCCACATGTTCTATAAGCTACATATGCCTGTATGAAAGAGTATTCAAAGTAAGTTATCTACCTAGTGGTAATTCCATGCCACTTTTTTTCATCAATATTTTAAAAAAGTGACCATTGCCCTTTGAAAATCCTTCTTTCATTTCACACTGTCTAATTATCCCTGAATAGATCACAAAAGACCATTGATCTAGATCTAAAGGATGGAATTCCATTATTATTTTTTAAATATTTCCTATGGTTGTGACACTTATCACTACCACATTCATCCTAACTTTACTGAAAATTCTACATCAATCTCACAATATCAAATCTTGTTTGGATAAGAGAATGCACTCCATCAGATCATGATCTAAATAATGGAGTTCCATTAGATTTTATATGTACTTGACCTCAAGATAGTGTCACTTGGTAGTCCTATGGTCCTTTTTTACTCTGTACTATGTTAGCTCAGTCAAGTTAATGCACTTTCACCATGTGGTGATCTCGTATTTGCTCATAGCTTTGTTGAAAATTCTTGACTCACTATGCTTTATTGATTAGAATGTGTACATATCAATGTGCTTCATTGATCTTATGAAATGTACCTAATCTCTAATTTTTGGCATGTAGTTATGCCAATTATCATCTCTATGTTCACCTTGAGCTTCATTAAAATCTTGAACTGTTTCTCACCATTGATTGGGATCTATATGCTTTTTCACATACTGTCAATTAGTGAGAACATGATCAAGCTTTTCACCATGCATCACAATCTTTAAACATGTCACCTCTATGCTTGTCCTCAATCATTTTTAACTTTTTAGCTTTGATCATGCTCCATCAGATCATCTCTCCTTGATTCAATATGCACCATTCGAATAATGCAATCCATTGAGTCAGATGTGATTAGATCCAAAATTAGCATAAAAATAATTATGTTAAATTTTAGGAAATAAAATACTTAGTATAAAGTCTTGGCATAAGTTTTTGTTGTATTAATAAATATGATAGGAGCTTTAGGATAGGACATTGAACTAGTTTTATAACAAAAGGATGGAGAAATAGCTAGACCAAATAGATAAAAAAAAAACCAAGGGATGCATGAAATAAAAGGGACCAAATATGAATTTTAGAATAAGGTTTGGTCATGTTAATAAACATGAATAAACATTAGTATAAAATTTAAACTAAGTCCATGGCATATTTAAAGCATTTTCACATAAATTTATCCTACCAATTTTAATTTTAAATCGAAGGGCCTAAGCTAGGTAAATTAGAAAAGGGATTTGAGGTTATTAGACATGACTTCAACTTGGATTTTGATAAACCAAAGGCTAGTAAAGACCAAATTAACAAGACACTTGACCTAAGATGAACACTTGAAAATAGGAACTAGGCTAAATAAATTAGGCATATATGCTTAATAAGGGCTTAATTACTTCAGGGCAATTTTAGGCACTAACACTAGTTCTCACTCAAGGATCCACACCCATTTTGGGTGTGTAAAGAACCCCTGATTGTAAGACCAAGTAACAATCCATTGGGCCAAGGATTCAATACCTAGAGTAAATTATATCAATAGATACCCAAGTATGCTCAACATAACAAGCTAGACTGACCAAAATAGATTAGGAATATCTAAAAATGGAAACATGATATAAAACATGAAAGGAAACTGTATAATAAAGCCCCAAAAAAAGGGTCAACAAAGCAATAAAACAACAAGACTATGCATTATATAATTATATACATAGTTATAGACTCAATCAAGGAAGTGTTTAAGATGCCTACCATTGCTGGTATCTCTAGTATTTCACCATCCAGGTCTCATAGGAACAAAGTCTTTTCCCTAATCTAGTACTCAATGGAATAGGGTCCCATTAACAAGGCATCAAATTTTCCATGCTTGTGTTTCTCCTCATGCTTGTACTCTGAAAGTAAATCCGTATCACCTACTTGGAAGGTTTTTGGAATGACCTTCCTATCAAATATATTAATCAATTTTTTTTTTAAGTTGAGGTGTCTCTCATGATCTTGTCTTCTAATTTCATCAAGCTCAATTATCCTATTCATCATAATTTCTTACTAGTTGATTTTCTCAACATCTTCTAATTGTTGAATGAGTTGACAAGTTGGTAGCTTCAAATTCATAGGTAAAACTACTTGAACTACATAGACAAGATCCAAACATATTTTAGTTGCATCCCTCTTGGGTGTGATATTTTTATCCCAAAAATTAAAATTTAGTTGTTCACCCCACTTCTTATTTATTTCTAATGTTTGTCTAATGATTTTGAAAAAGTTTTTATTACTAGATTCTACATGCCCATTTCCATGAGGGTTTTAATTAGAAGCATAAGTCAATTCAATCCTATATTCTTTTCATAATTCCACTAAAGGCATAGATTTGAAATTCATGGAATTATCAGCAAAAATTTTAATAGGCACACCAAATATATAAATAATTTGATTTATCAAAAATTCCTTAATCACTTGGTGTGTGTCTTTGTTTGTAAGGATTCCCTCTACACATTTTGTGAAGTAGACAATTGAAAATAGTGTCTATCTATGTCCAAGGCTTGATGAATAAGAAATTTCTCCAATGAAATCCATTCCCCATTGTATAAATGGGTCTTTAATCATCACAAGTTGCAAGGGAAGAGAACCAAAAGCTTTCATCCTCCTAGTAAAGCACTGACAATTATCACACTTTTTGACCTTTGAAGCAACATCTTTAAACAATGATGCCCACCAATAACCATCTCTCAAAATTTTATGAGCTATAACCTTAGGTGAAAAATAGCCTCCACATACTCTACTATGGAAGTCTTCAATCAAGTCAGTAGTTTGTTCTTCTCTAATGCATCTTAGAAGAACCCCATTTTGATTCTTCCATGTAAGTCTATTTTCAGTAAAGAGGTATTTTAGGGAAAAAAGCTTAAGATTCCTCCTTTTATTCTTGTCCAAGTCATGAGACAATTCAAATTTTACAAGTAATAGATAATGTTTTTATACCATTGATACATTTTAAATTAACTCATGGAATAATCAACATTAAAAATAATATTATTTACCTCAACAACTTGCAAATTGGGCTCAACCATGGGCTTGGATAGACCCATCCCTCACACTAACTTGGTGGTTTAAATATCCATGTCATACTCTTACAACTTGTTGACCCACCTTTATCTCTTGCTGGATACTTTAGTCTGAGTCAAGATGTCCTCTACTATGGTATGTATGACATAAGAAATAGTCTTTAAACTCAGAATATAAGGTTTGAACACATTAATAGCCTTGAAGAGAGTGAAGGATTATTTTTCCATAATGGTATAATTCATTTCAACACCTTCCATATCTTTGATAAAGAAAGCTATAAGTTGCTCATGACCATCTTCACTTTTTTACAACATGACAGTAGCAACAATGTTATATGATGCAAAAGAGAAAATATAAAATGGCTTAGTGTAATCAGGGTTGACCAAAATAAGTGAAAACTTTAGATCTCCTTTGATTTCATTGAATGCTTTCATAGCCTTCTCCTCCCACTTGATGATCTAATCCTTTTTCACCATGGAATTGATAAGTAGAGTGATCTTCAAAAATTTAGACACAAACCTCCTTACAAAATTAATTTGTCTAAAGAAGGACTGAATTCCCTTCTTGAACTTTGAGATGGACACTTTATCAATGGCTTCTATCCTCTCAAGGTCAATCATGACACCATCCGTGGATACTATATGTCCCAACAACTTGGCCTTTTATACTCTGAAGTGACATTTCTTTGGATTAAGTGAAATTCCAAACTCCCTACATCTAATCAACACTTTCTCTAGATGCTCTAAATGTTCTTTTCAAGTGTTGGAGTACATAGTAATATGATCTTGATACAAAACTATAAATTTTCTTATAATCCATGCAAAAGGAACATTCATAGCTTGTTAAAATGGTGTACCAGTATTCATTAACCCAAATGGCATCCTCATATATACATACATGCGCCAAGGCATTGTAAATATGGTCTTGGGTCTCTCAGATTCCTTCACCACAAGATGGTTATATCCTGAGAAGCCATCTAAAGTAGAAAACACCTTTGATACTATAACACATTGTAATAGGTTGTCCATATTGGATAGGGGATAATTATCTTTTAAATAAGCTTTATTCAAATTTTGTAAATCCACACACAAGCATATGTCACCATTTTTCTTTCTCACAGGTACTAAATTTACAACCCATGATAAATACCTAATAGGATGAATGATACCACCATACCTCAGCTTATTTAAATCATCTAACATATTAGTGGAAAATATGGGGTTAGTAGGTCTTTATTTTTGCCTGAAAGGCTTTTTATTAGGCTACAATGGGATGACATGTTGGAACATGTCTTCCCTATATTCTTTAAACTTAGAATAAGACCATGCTAAATAATACTGGTACTTTCTTGGTAACTACATGTAAGCTTTCTTCTCAGCTGCAGTTAGGTGAGTACCCAACCAAACCTTCCTTGGATTCTCATAAGAACCCAAATTACACTCATTCATGTTCTTTGAAATAAATAAGTCATGTGTTTTGATTCTATCTTCTCCATCAAAAGATGCTTCTAAACTTACCAATCATGTAGGGAGTGTGTTTGTTTTTAGCTAGATAATGTCCTTCCCAAGCAAGGTTTTGTTTCCATCACAAACATGAACCATAGATTCCAATTCTATGAGCTAATCATGGAACTCAGATTCACAATTTAGAAACCTCTTAATTTGCTCATCATCATCAAACACTTGCCAGTGATGAACATTGTCTAGGATTGAAGGCCTAAAAAGCACCTCCACTTGATACTGACAATGATGGATTGTATTTTCAATGTCAAATTGAGCACCTAGCCTTGCAAATTTGTCAGGTTCTTCATTGAAACTTTTATCATGATAAAAAATATTAAATGCATCAGACAATTCAAAAAAATCCAAGACATCATTTTGATACTATTTCAACATTTTATTTTTCTTGGTATAAGCATTGCATACTTGCTTTACCACTAGCTCATAATCACCCTTGGTAATCAATATTTTTAATCCATGTTCACGAGCAATCTATAAACCAAGAAAGAGTTCCTCATACTCAGTAGTATTTCTAGTGCACTGAAAAGATAGCTAAAAAGAAAACTTGAAACACTTATCTTTCGGAGCATAAAATACAACCCCTAATCCATTTCCAATATTGGAGTGATCCCCATCAAAACACATCTTCAAAATTATACCTCCACTATCAGGTTTAACATAAAGAGCAGTAGGCTATTGATTATTGTAAACATTCCTAATGAAGTTCCTAAGCCTAATGTCTATGTAAAATACTTCATTTTGAGCATGTTTTGGATCTTCAATTACATGTAGCATCTTTGTCTCTCTATAAAGTTTAACCATATTACCCTCTAATGGAATGGTAGCATAGGAAAGGTCTATTTATACACTTCCACCCATACTAGCAGCCAATTTAGGTGAAAAGAACATCCCCCACTTAAGTGGGTAATACACAACTACCACATCTATATTCAAAAACTTACTTGGATACACTACCAACTGCACTTCCAACCCTTTGACAAGTCCAACAACTATAATTTCTTGTGAGTCCATGGCATAACACTTTTGAAAGACTAATATAATCTTAACTCTTATTTCAATTAAGACACCTAGGGGCATTACATTACAAGAAGCACTAGAATAAAACATGCAATTGTGGAGAATAAGACCATTGATTAATAGAGTTGTATCAAATGGGTACACACTCAGATGGCTCTCTACTAATGTGGTCCCAAAAAAGACTTCTAGAGTAGGTTCAATAACATCTTCAAATCCTTCATCATTTTTTGAGGGTATTTGGGGTAAATCAATTTCATTTTCATCTGAATCCTCACCAAATTTGAAGTATCCAAATGCCCTCTTCCTATGCTCAGGGATTCTTAATAATTGAACAAGAGGCACTATCACTTTTAGTTGGCTGAACACTTGGGCCATATCACATATACTATACTAAGGGAGAGGAGTAATTGGTGGAAGGGTAACAACACCTTTAGTTGGAATGCAATCACTTAAGGTCTGAAGCGGAGTAGGTTGGGGTTGATTTACATGATTAGTATCAACCTTCAAATGTGCATTTCGTTTAACATCATTGACACCCTTAGGAATACTAGATAGAAAATGTACTTTATTTTTAGTGGGAGTACCTCTAGGCTTAGCAACTTGGGACATGGGTACCATTTTGGATGTATTTGGGGCTAATTTAGTTTTCTTATCTTCCTTAATTGCATCCCATACCCTTGGATTTGTAGTTGTTGTGTCTTGAGGAACAACAACTAGATACATGCTTCTCAAGTAATATTCTTTCCCTTGGGCAACTACTACATTAATTAACAACTGTCTATGCTCAACTAGTAGAATTCCCCCATCATATTTTTTAATCATCATTGATCTTAAAAAGTCAAAATCATGAATAGGTAATTCATATGTCTATGCCATAATAAAGTCATAAGCAAATTCACAAGTTGAGACACATACCTTTTGTATTGTACTCCAAAGCTGATTAACAATAACAACACTCATTAATTTTATGGAGCCAGATATATTCATCTCGGGACTTTGACAATTGAACATCATAATCTTGTCACCAGATGACGCAAACTTAGGTTCATCTGCATCTTCATCAATCAATTTATTTCTATCACATGGAGGATGTGGAAGGAAACATTTTTCACACCCATCAATGTCATAACCTACTACATTCACTTTGGCATTTAACAGATCAGGGACTTCTTTCATGGCCCATCTATTATGATATCTATCTATTCTTTCATCATGTGAAGGCTTCTTTCCTCTATCATTGTTTCAAATATGGAAATCAAGCCCCCTTTGTGCTTGATTTATATTTGAAACACTCTCATGATAGGTAGACACATGAGGGTTCCACTTTTCATCCCTGACAAGCTTATATGACATATCTTTGACAGTGTAGGCTAGAATCTTAACCATCTCCTCAAGATTGGAATTCTTAGTGGACTATGTTTTTTCAAGACTATCCAACTTCACATAAGCCCACTTGTTCATGGGCTTTCCCAAAGCCTTTATTTTGTTCTCAATTTGGATGGACATATTGAACACCAACTACAGATTCATGGGAGCTTTGTCCTATAAGTAATACACATCTTTCTTATAGAAGGCATTGTGGTATTTTATCAAGCACATTATATCATTAGGCCTTATTTCCTTGGGTAACCACATCATAGCTTTGTTGAACTATGTGTTTAAGTATTTCATGTACTCATTAGGATTCTTCTTAATGTTTTCAAACTTAGCTAAAAGGAACCTTGGATCAAATCTATCACCATACTAAATTCTAAAAACATTCTTCATTTCTTCCCATGAATCAATGCATCCATGGGGAAGAGAATTGAACCAATCTCATGCATCTTCTTACAACATATGCACAAATAAATTAATACACACATCCTCATGCTCAACCTCATATTATTGAATGATGTTATGAAAATCCTTCAGGTGTTGATCACTACTTAGTGCATTATTCCCCTAAAATTTTGGAAGGCATTTCCTTACTTCATTCAGGTTTTTCATTAGGATAACCTTCTATGTCATCAAAATTTATATGCCTAAATTTGGGAACATAGAATGAAGGATGTTCATTCTCATTCATATCCTTATTGCTCATGATTGTTTCAATTGGATGTTTAATAATAGAGGACAAAGAGATGTGAGGGGTTGAATGAGGTGTATTTTTTGGATCAAGCTTAGGATGGGATTCAACTAGTTGAGAAGGAGCTAGGTATTAAGAAGGACTATGAGTTTCCTAGTGACTAAAAGAGTTATGAAAGTATTTAGCAATGGAAAGTTCAAAAAAAAATTCAAGATTATCAGAGTCTTGGTAGTCAAGTCACTACTTAAAAGCTTAGCTTTGCCCTTAAATAGGCCTCCAAACTTGTCTCCCTCTTCTTTGATAAATACTTAGGGGTGAGACATGTCACTTGGATAGGTCACCTTTGAAGGATGATCTCAATCCTTCTACCTTTGAAAATAATAAAATAATCAAAGCTAAAAGTTAACACATTTATTTAAAACTAGGCACTAATATTTCTTAAAACTAGATGTTAAAATTAGAGTCGCCGCTAGAATTAAAATTGTAGAATATAACAGTTAACAAATTGATTGTGATATATGTTGGAAACGTACTTGTTAAATTTAATGATGAGATAAAAGACCAAGATAATAAAATTTTCAAAATTTTGTTAAAAGGGGAAATAACACCTTCCAACATGTAATTTTAACATGTTTTTATAAGAAACTTAGTATAAGTTAAATTATCAAATATCTCAAATCCTAGCATGTCTGTAATAGAGTGAAACAGAGTTGATGGCCAACATAATCCAAATGTAGCAAATAACATAAGAGAACTCTAAAACATGAAATACTTATAGTTTTATGTCAGAGTCTCCTAAAAACACAAGTAACCAAGACTTCAATTTAATTCTTGATCAATGGTGCTAATAAAGTGTGCATAATTGATGAACCAAAGATAATCAAATCAGCACAAATATAGGCAGATAATTTTTAAAAATGACAAAAGCTCTCTACAAAAGTCCCCAATAACACAAGTACCATGAATGTCTTTTATTTCCCCAGAAATAGAGACATTAAAATGTTGGTTCCCAGTTGTACACTTCTTTTGGTCCACCTTGCACACTTTTAAAAAATGGCAAACAAAGATGGAAAACATGTTGATATGTCCTTATACAAAGAATGGACCAAATAAATAAAATGACTAAGAGGCATTGATAAAGGGTATGGACATCTCCCTTTTACTTATGGCTCTACTTGAACCAAAGTGAGAGGACCTATGGGGTAGCTTGCTCACATGAAGAGATTCTTCAATTCAACCTCCATCAGGACTATTAACACAAGGGAGCACAAATGTGACCAGGGTACAACCAAAATCTTTCAATCCACCTAAGAAAGGTTATCACATGGAGTGAAAAAATGTTATAGATCACATACAAGCAACTAAATATATATGGGTATATAAATTCAATCTTAATTCTATAGATTCTTCAACAATAGGGGATGAATGGAAAACTACATCACTATGCTTCAAATCACAAGATGGAAACACATGTTACATAATCAAGATTATTTACATTTCTAGGGTTATGATATGTAATAAGTGCATATTATTGGAAGGGTAGGATAGTTAGATAATTGTAAGAAAGTGTGTGGTGTGTTGATGGTTATCAAATAGTAGGGTATCTTGTAGTATTCATGACATTATTCTTTACAAAGATGCAATAAATTCAAATACAAGCTAGTGGGAATTACTAGGAATAATTTGCAGTCATTGGTACCATTGAAATACGAATACTCAAATGATTTTGAAACCCTCAAAATATATATTTAAACTAGAACCTCACATACTCTTTCCCATTGAATCTATAAACCTAGGGTGCCCTAACAAATTATTCAATAACATATTCTAAAATAATGTAGAAAGGGTTTTATAATTTATATCTATGCTTAAAATGACAACCAATAGTGAGCATGGATCTAAATGTCCAATAAACAATATTTTCAAAACACATTTATGGACTTCATCAAAAGGAGATAGTAAGAACCACATATACTTTCCATTAATTTTTCATGAAATTATTACATACTTCAATTTTTTAGAATGTTGCCATGGGGTCAAGTATGGTGAGTTTGATCTTTTGACAAGGAAGGAATAAATAGGTTCTTAGAGCTTGCTAATGGATTTACAATTGTAACGACCTTAGCAAGAGAGACAAGATCTACACATAACATTTGATCCCCAAAATAATTACAAAACTTAGACTTATATAAAATGAACAACCAATAACAACCTTTGATAATAGAGGATAAGCCCTCTATTTATACATTCTACACCCAATTCAAATCTAGGATTATGGGTTGCATTTTTTATAATTACAAAGCAGGCCTTTGAAATCTCTCGAGATGCTCCAAACTAGAAAATATTCCTTGTCACACCTAAAATCTTCATCTATTTGCAAGAAAAAATCATTTCTCTAACTAACTCTAAAAATAATGATGATGATTTTAAAAAACCCCTTTGATTTCATGACTAGAGATACCCTTTAACATGATCTAGAAGGTAAACTTTTATGGTCAAGGCTAAATAAACTTTATCCTCATATGTAATTATTTGAAGATGCCCTTGATAACTTGTTTGCACAACTAGAACTTCTTGGATATCTACCTTTCCTCTCATGCATGCCATGGAATAACCTACTTTTCAAATAATGGAATTGAGATGCTCCAATGATGGTAGAGGTAGAAATTGATCCACAATTAAAAATATGCTTTAGAATGGCCCATAGACCTTCTTCTGTGCTTCGAATTCTTTCCCATCCATGTAGGAGCCATCAATTTCAACTCTTAAGCCAAATTTTACCATATATTAACATGTGGCACTACACATCAGGTCCAACAAGGCATTTTTAGTGACCAAAAGGGACTAAGTCACTTAATTGGCTCAATCTAGACATGTGTTACTTCCACATTCACCTTGAGATCCATTGAAATGCCCACCTTTAACTAGCACTATTGATCTCATTTTATCATATCAAATGTGTTGCATTGATCATTTAAACCCAATATTAAATTCTAAACATTTACCTTGTTCAACTATGACTCACCTACAAGCCATGTGCTTTATAAGTTGCATATGAATTTACAAAGGAATATTCAATGTGAGTTGTCTACTTATGTGGCAATGCCATGTCACTTTTGTTCATCAATATTTTAAAAAAATGATTGTTTCCCTTTAAAAATCCTTCTTTCATTTCACTTTGATCAATTATCCCTGCATGGATCATCATAGACCATTGATCTAGATATGAAGGATTGAATGCCATTGGATATGTTACAATATTTCCTATCATTCTGATACTTGTCACTAGCACATTTATCCTAGATTTTTTTTAAATGTCTACATTGATCTCATATTATCATATCTTATTTTGGAAAGAAAGCATGCTTTATCAAATCATGATCCAAGGGGTAGAATGCCATTGGTTGTTATCTATACTTAGCCCTAAGGTAATGCCACTTGACAGTCCTATAGGCCTTCTGCACTCTATACTCTATCAGTTCAATTGGGTTAACATGTTTTTTTCCATGTGGAAATCTTGCATTTACTCATAGCTTCATTGAAAATTCTTGACTCGCTATGCTCTATTAATCAGAGCAGTACATCTCAATGTGCTTCATTGATCTTTTGATAAGTGCCCAACCTTTAATTTGTGGGACGTAGTTGTGTCACTTGTCATCACTATGTTCACCCTGAGCTTCATTGAAATATTAACCTATTTCTCACCATCAATCAATATTTGTACAATTTGTCATGTATCATTGATTGACGAGAACATGCTCAAGATTTTAACCATGCACCACAAGCTTGACACTTATCACCTTTGTACTTGTCTTGGGTCTTTTTTACTTTTCATCTTTGATCATGATCCATCATATCATCTCTTCCCGATTCAACATCCACCACTCAATTTTGATCCATTGGGTCACGCATGATTGTCTTCAAAATTAACATAAAAATAATTAAGTCCGAGTTTGGGGAAATAAAAGACTTATTATAAAGTCCTAGCCTATGCTTTTGTTACAATAATAAATATGATAAGAGATTTAAGATAGGACTTTGAACTTAGTTTATAATAAAGGGACCAAGCATTAGCCAGACCAAATAGATAAAATGACTAAGAGCCATGGGAAATAAAAGTGACCAAATATGAATTTTAGACTAAGGTTTGGTCATGTTAGTAAACATGGCTAAACCTTAGTATAAAATTTAAACTAAATCCATGGAATATTTAAAGCATTCCTACAAAAATTACTCCCACCACTTTGAATTTTAAATCAAAGAGCCTAAGATAGGGTAATTGGAAAAAGGGTTTTGAGGTGTTCAGATATGACTTCAACTTGGCTTTTGACATACCAAAGGCTAGTAAAGACCAAATTAACATGACACTTAACCTCTAATGAAAAATTTAAAATAGGAAGTGAGCTAAATAAATTAGGCATTTATGATTAATAAGGGTCCAATTGCTTCAGTTCAATTTTGGGCACTAACAACTTATACACAAAATGGAAATGTGTGGTCTAATGTGTCCCCTATCTCTCAATAAAAAAACATTGCATCTATTGAATATTAAAATGACATAATTACTATGAATTGACTATAAAAAGGAAACATATACATGGAATTAGAGACACATGTTTTGGTATTTATATGATACCTATCCCTAAATTGAGAAATGTTACCTCTATTGAATATGAAATGGGACTTGTTACTACCCATTCTATCTAAAAATCATACATGAACACAAACAATATGACACATGGTGATATATTGTACACTCTACTCCTATATCTTTGTCTCTATCCTCAATTAAATAAAATTGGGGCCTTGAACCATCAATTTCTATCAATAAAGTTAACATGAATAAACATAGACAACACAAGATTGTCTAATTTATCCCTATGGCTGTAAATCTTCTACTTTTACATAAATTTCATATGAGTGGGTCCCCTTTTAGTCACATTTTATTTTAAAAAGAAACATGGACACAAAAAATATATATTCTAGCTTAATGTCTTCCCTACCCCTAAATCAATAAATGTTGCTCCTATTGCATGTGAAATAGACCTATTTAATACGAATCACTATACAAATGAAGCATTGACATACAAAAATGAAACATGTACTAGTACTTAATATATCATATAGCTGTAATTGAATAAAATTTGCCTTGATTGCATGGTAAAGGAGGCACATTAATAGGATTTCACTCTAAAAGGGATACATGGACAAATAAAAATGACACATAAAAATCGAGTACCAAATATTATTTTTTTTATTATAGGTTTGTTCTAAGAAACATGTATGTGCTATAATATGTAAGCATTATTACACAAATTGGTATAACATGTGTTTTATAATGTGTACTTGCATGCATATGTGTTACAAAATTATAAAATTCAAAAACAAGATTCCTTAGGATGGAAATTGACACGAGTTTGTCATCCCAAGATTTGGACCTAAAAGAAGATAGCATAATTTGTGTTTTCAAGTGATTATTATAAAATTGACATTCTACTATGAAAACCATCATCAATTTCACAAGGTAATTCCATAAAAAATGTTATAATCATCTAGATATACATTGTTACTTTTTTTTTTCCCTTTAAATCTACCTCATGTTGTGATTAAAGATTTCTTATTTATTTATTAGGATCATATGTAAAATACCAAAAATTTATACCTAGCTATTTTCTAATGTATTTTTGGCTTTTTTCACATAATTAAAAAAAATGCATATGAGAACAAACTAGACCTAATTCTATACACATATTTTGTGTGTGTGTGTGTGTGTGTGAGTGAGAGAGAGAGAGAGAGAGAGAGAGAGAGAGAGAGAATGTGAGAATGTAGAAGGGGGAAATCAAGGTCAATTATCCACTTTTTTACATTATTTTATAAATAAGATTAAGTTTAAATTTTAGTTTTTATTATATATACATGTATGACATACATACACGCACACAGATTTTGAAGTATGTATGTTAACACAGCTTCCCAACTTCAGAGCATCGACTGGACGTGCCACCATTGTATAGGGTATGGTGGTTGCCACTTGAATCATAACAATGAAAACAAGTGCTAAACCCTTGGTCATCGTGACCGACTAGATTTCTATGCAGAAAGTAGGAAATGTTTTTGCAATTGTATGCTTGAAGAATTCTAGGCATGAGTGCGTATTTAAGGCGTGAGTGTGTATTTATAGGCCTCAGAGCCCTCTTGATTTAGTTTGGGCTGAGGGAACGACGTGCAACGGTGGCATAATTAGAGCCGCACAGGACGGATGTATGTGCCCATCAACATTATTCTAATGATTCAATATAATTTTGCTAGATGTTTATAATGAAGCTTCCTAGCTGAAGAACCACGTTCCAAGCTAGGAAGTCGTCTACAGAATCTCCACTTAATCGCAAGAAAAAAGATGTGAGAATTCAATAAAATTCAATCCACTAGCTAGTGAACTCACAGTTTTCAGGAAATTATAATTTACAGATGCGAGAATTCTGGATTGTGGACTCCCTATAGGTCATGGAAAACCGAATTAGTCTTTCAAAATCATGTGCTATTAAGGCTATTAGCAGTTTATTGTAAGTGAAATTCTGGCATTCAAGACCATTTTAAAACTCTATAATTTAAACTTGGCTTTTATACTACCATTAGTTACAATTAGGCCATTATACAGATGAAAAATATTTACAAGTGGAAGAAAAAATATATAAAACCACCAATTAACGCATTAATTCTATTGTTAGCGTGTGATAGATGATGAAATCCACGTGCAAACTGCTGACTATAGCTTTCACCGGCAATTTGTTTGAATTAATTTCCGTTCTTTTAATATATTTAAGTGGAATATATTAATAATTTGTTTAACTAATTCGTAGCCCCATCAGTGTCCTACTTTAGTAATTTATCACAAAAACCATTCCATGCGTATCTATGTTTTCTAGGGGGTTAAATATTTTTCATCATTTCATTAATATTTCTTAAGTATTGAACATCTAAATTATAGATGGTAAAATCTATTTAAATATTATAATATTACAAAATATATATTTTTATGACATAGTTGCTTTAAAATGTCTAATTTTATCATAAACCTCTTTCGATCGATTTTTCAGTTAAATTATTCTTTTAATGGGTTACCTGAATTACAAAGACCAATTTTGAATGTTTTCCAAATGGTATTTTATACCACTCTAAATGTAAATATAAATATATAAATTATTAGACTCTATCAACACTTCTTATCTTAAAATAAATATATTAATTATTGGACTATGTCAACACTTCTTATCTTGAAATGCTTAAATCCAAAAAAAAATGAATGTTAAGTATGAATCTCTCTAAATAAATAAATAATAAGAAAACAAATGATTAATAAAATGATAAAGTAGAATCTAAAAAAATAAAATTCTCAAATAAAACATACTAAAATACTTATTTTCAAAGAGCATCCATTAAAATGTGTATATTGACATTTACATAGAGGTACATTCCAATATCACCTCTCATTCAGTGTTTATAGTACCACGAGTAACATCAGAGGGTGTATTATCATCCAATCATGGTAGTGGTGGAACTATAGAGATATCAACCTCCACAATTAATGAAATGGGGACTATTTCATTGACGTTACCTATCAAACAATTTTTTCATTTGCATTTTGCATTTTTTAAATTTTGGAGGATAAGATTGCCATGTGCATAACAAGAATCTACTATAAAATTTTAAGGCACTATAGTTCAACACACACACACACCCCTCCATATAGGTAAGTACATCATAGGAGATGAAGCATGCCTACTCATGTTACAATAGTCATCCTCATTCCTTTCAATAGAAGATATAGACCTACCAGAATCAATATTTAACATACATTTTTTTGTTAAAATAATTAATTTCAAGTTTATATCTCCATACAAGTGAGTCTCTAACACAAAATCAAAGTTTCCTAAGATTCCCAACTACCTCAATTTATTGATTAATTTTTAACTAAATTTATTTATTTTTTAGTAACAAGTAATTTAAAATATTATACCTATGTTCTAAATTCTTAGAGGTCAAGGGAATTCATTGGAATGAACCTTCCTATATATATCATCTATGTCCTATAGGTCCCTATAAGTATTAGACCAATCATTATAAATTTGTATAATTAGAATATTTTTAGGAGTTGAAATATATTTTAATTATAAAATAAACTATACCCTTAAACATCCATATGAGGTGCACAGAGTTTGATGGGCATGTGCTTGTGGAAAAGTATCAATATGGGTGTATGCATGAAGATGGGAGCAAAAATGTGGATATAATTTTTGTCCTCCCCAATAACCATTTTCTGTATGTAGTTATTAGAATAACATACGTGATTCTTAAAGTTAGGCTCGATGGTTATAGATGCTAAATAACGTATGTAAAAAATTATGTATGCAAAAAAATACGTACATGTAAAAAATGTTTACATGGTTTTTACACAATAAAAAAAAAAGAAAGCCAAATTGTTTGGCATTCCACACAGTAGAAATAAAAAGAAATATAAGGAAGACCAAACCCACATTTTGGAGTAGCAAGTTTTTGCAAGCAAAGTTCCACATTTTGGAGCCACCCACCCTTTGATTCAATAATACCACGCCAAAGTAGAGATAATCCAACATGTTTTAATTTAATTAGACACTAGTTTTTTCAATTTTGTTGTATATTTCTTGAAATTATTTTTATTTTTGTGTTTTTTAGTGCATACATCTTCACATGCAATAGCTAATGTGCCAACACCTAACCCCCAAAACCATCTTATCCATCCCAACCCTCCTATCCATCCTAATCCTCAAATCCATCCTCACTTGAAAAATCTTCATAATCCTCCTCCCCTATAAAATCCTTCTAGCATTCTATAGTTCTTCAAGCCCCCAACATAGTCAAGAGGATTTAACAAGTCATATAGTTGAAAATAAGCTTGAACTTGATAATTTGAATATGTCATTAAGGGATCCACATTCAATCAAACCCCACTAAATTCATCTAGTAAACACACTACAAATATTAGTAGACCAAGTTAAGTCATTAATGGGTAATATTGATAAGTGGGATGACTATATAAATATATTTCAGACATACTATTCTAATAAATGATAGTCATCTACTATAAAATATAAACACATAACCAAAGCCCAAATTTGTGCCCTATTCATTGATGGGAAGACTAGTGTATTACATTATGTGATAACTGAATGGATTCCAATCTAGTGGTGTAATCATGATTTACTAAAACATAAATTTTGAGATGGATGCCGAATGGTATTTGATCACCCACATTGTAAAAATAATGAGGTCTCAATTTATTTTATGATTAAATTGTATTATGACTTTGTGTTGAATGAAACCTCAAATTATTTTAACTTTTCAGAGTTCTAGGGTAAGGGAAAGGCTCTGTGATGGTTAGGTGAGGGGCATGTCTTATACCTAATTAACTAGTGGAATCACATGTTGACAAACCCTAACCTTATGAGACACTACCCTCTCATCTAGCATATGATCTAGGTTTTTCATACTCCTCCTAGGGAGGGTGCACATTGTGAGGCTTTGTCTAGCACATCTACTCGATGAGCTCACTTATGCAAATCATGTGGTGTTACATACATTATACCTAATGAGGACAAGGAAGATTTAATTTAGTTCACTCATAGTAGTTTTTCCATGGACCTAGATGATATCGATATTTCTATATTTTATACATCTACATTTCATCTAGTTACCTTGCCTAACACTTCCCAAGTATGTTTAATATTCTATTTATTACAAAAAAAGTCAAACTTTTTAAATTTAAAATATTTGTATAATTTAAAAGGTATTTTTATTTACATGACTAATTTTATGCTGCATCAATTTTTTGTAGTTCAGATGAGCATTTGTGTTGTTTAGAGGGTGCATATGGTTTAAAGCTATATGTAGCTAATTTATAATAATTAATTAATATTATTTTTCATTACAAATATATGTTGTATACATATGTGTGTGTATGTTGAAGTGATTGAAAATGATATTTTGTATGTTTAGTTGATTACCATAAAAGATAATTTATCATCTATTAGGGAGGGAACAAATGTAGGTGTTGTTTTTGCATTTTCATCTGCATAGAAACTCTTCAAGGTGCATGGTACATTTATATATTACATAATGTTTAATTGTAAAAAATGATGTGTGTTTTGTAATTTCCCTCTATAATTGTGCAAATAAATGATGTATAAAATAATTATCTATGTAGATTCGTCCAATAATATCTTCTTATCCTTTTCAAATGACTAGTAGGGGTGGCATGGTGCTGTTAGATAATTTAATTTGAAAAAAATTATATTATATTATAATGATATAGTTTATGAGCTAATTTTGAATTTTTATTTTGTCTATATATCTAAATTTTTAGGGACCTATGCCTTCCATCAGGTAGATAAGGTCACCGACTTGTAGTAGTGATCTATTTCACACTCACTTTCATCAATGTAAACGTATCATTGGACATGTTAAGAACCAATCTCAAATTGATCGTGACTACTAGCTTGTGGTAAGTGCAGTGATGAATAATTTTTTTCATATTTTGAAAAATTTAACATGTTAAATTTTCAAGTATCTTTTTAAAATATGTAAAATTTATAATAATATTTCCATACGAATAGTTAGAGCTACAAGTGAATTTGGATCTGAGGAGTCATAGTTAATCTACTGAAAGTCCCTCAATTATGAACAAGGAATCTATTAGAGAGGTTATGACAAGAAAGGCAAAGATATAAATGTATTTTAATGATTAAGAGGTGATGTCTTATGACATTTTGTTGTATGCCTATATGGGTTGGTGTATAGTTGTTTGGTATGTTGTATATGCCTATATGGCATTGATCCTGGATATTGTAGTTTTTTCACATCTTATACATATTTATGACTTTTATGGATATAATATATTATTTAACATATAAATTTCTAAACATTTTAGTCTTTTGAATATAGTTAAAATACATGGAAATTTTACATATAATTATGTTAATATATTACCCAATAATTTGTTTTGATTTTAAATATCATTCATACCCTTTCACACTCCTTTGATTACAATATTACATATTATATTCTCTTGGATTGGTCTTAAAATAACAATATGTTATGATTTAAATAAACTATAATCATCTACAAACCTCTGGAGAACATTTGCCTCTGATACTTATGATTACAATGCTAATCCCAAACTCACCTGGCTCAATGTTTTATCCTTACTATTTTCCACTAGGTTCATGGAATTCCTCACTAGACTCTCTTTTTGTAAAAACCAACACTCTCTTATGATTCATCATGGTTATGATATTCACCTTAGTCACCTCTCTAGGTTCAACTAACTCTAGAATCTCCACTCTCCTTTTGTAATCAATCTTGTCTAACTCTCCCAATGCTCCTTCTAGGCTTGTCTAGGCCTATTGTCATCTACCTTGTCTATATAGACATAGAGTCACCTCCAATAACTTACAACTTATTACCCTATTTTTAAACATTCTAACCAATCTTCCTTGAGGGTACCAAATCTTCATTATACATACCTATCTTCTACTTTTTCCCAAGTAGGGCTATAAGGCTTAGTAAGCCTAATTCATGATCTTAAAGATTATTATTTCCCTCGAGATGTTATTTCTCACTCTTGACCCCACTCTCATGGTTATCATACTCATTTCAAACAAAATCAACTATTCTTATAATATTAGACCTCCACTCTTCCACCTTATCAACTTACTTCCCTTTGTTGGCTTTAAGGACTAGGCCTAACAACTACACTCTATTATAGAACTATCCCACTAATGTTTTAGGCTTATTTGGGACTTATTTTTTTGTATCTCCTCTCATATACCTACCAAAATGTACAAACCACATTAAAAACATGAATTATGGAATCAATACATTTAGTTTTGATAATTGTCATTGCATTATGTTAAATTTATATGTTATGTGTAAAGAGAGTTTGTAGATAAAAGTTGGGTCGAATGGTATAATTGATCCAAATTTATGATCCTTGACTTCATGTGGAAAATTAAGATCATTACAACTTGATTTTATGTCTAAGTTGACCAAAAGCCCCCTCCTTTTCATAATTTAAAATATCATATTGTTTAAATTAGGTGATAATCAATCTTAGTTATGAATATGGTATACCCCTTGCTACAAGTAGGATTATAAGTAAATATATATTAAATAATATAAGTGTATTCCAAGAGGATATGGAATGGTGAAACAAGTATAATCAAAAATCTATTTTAATTAAGATTAATTTAATAACTTTATATTATGATTACATTGAATGGCCTTTCAATCATGTTAAATTGTAGGTTTTAGGCATGGGACCTAATTTTATTCATTTTATGTTGATTTTCTTTTTGGTTTCTTCAACTTGTCTTTTTATTAATTATATGTAGTCTAAAGCTTTTGGTCTCTTCAACTCCATTAGATAAATATGTCCTATTATCCTAACACTTTTTGTTTGTTATAGGATTATTTGGGTAAATGCTAGTGAATGTTATTTCTAAAGAGCTTATTTTATGAATTTCCCTCCCTGTTAAGAGCTCTCATCAAATATCTAATGTCTATTTTATTGATGATTACTTACAGTAATTGAATAAATATTTATCAAATACGAAATTTATTGCCTTGATAAAGTTTATTTAAATTAAATCTCCAATATTTATTAAAGGAAAACAAAAACACTTTATTCATATCCATTATTAGCTTCAAAATTTTGTTGAAAAATGGGTTTGACATGGTAAGATTGTTTGCCTTCTTAGTGCCATGTTCTATTTTGAACCTACCCCTTATATTATTAATGTATGCCAAAGTTACTTCATTCCCTTAAGACCTTCTTGCTCACTCCTAACCCCACTCTGATGCTTATAATATTCATTTCAATATCAAATAAATTTTCTCACAAGCTTAGACCTCCACTCTTCTACCATATCTACTTACTGCCCTTTGTTGGCTTCAAAGACCCTGCCTAATGGATACACTCTATTATAGACCTATCCCACTAGTGTTTTAGGATTCTTTGGGACTGATTTTTATCTATATCTCGTCACATAGACCTACCCTTTATATGGACCAGGCATAAGTTATAGGCATTTGCTACAACTAGACACTAAGAGAGATGATGGCCTTATATTACTCATAAAGTCTATTACAATGCTCAAATGAAGAAATAAATTTTTTTGTAATCCCTTTAAAAATGTGTTAACCTAGTGTTATGATGGCCTTCTAGAGAATTAGCATAGGAGATGTGTCATCTACCCTCTGAAACCACCTTACCTTCCTTAATTGATGGGTTACACACCTACATAGCTACCTCCACCATGTTTAAATATCTTCTTCACATATTATGATATGATTTGAAACTCTTAAAATTGATGAAATATGTATGATATCTCATATGCTCACTTTCCCATCTTACCAAGCTTTTCTAAAACATAGTGAAAACCTGTAACTTCATGAATTTGCATGATTTGCAAAGAGAATAGGCCTAATGAGAAATGTAACATAATTTTCATGTTGGCATAGTCCTTCATGCATGTTTTTATCCCTCTACTCCACCTTAAGCTCCAAAAAAACCTATTTTTTTTTTTCTAGGCCTCATGAAGCCCTAAATTAGCTTAGGGGTTTAAAATGAGTTTTGCGGCTGACCTTATTAGGGTATATTTTAATTATTACATTGTTATATTAGGTTTTAGTTATTATTTAAGATATTTTTATTAGTATTTATTGTTATTATAACTAGTTTTTTGTTGTATATATTCACCTATTATGTTATTAAATATACATCAAAGCATTTTAGCTCTTCATCTAGTATCATAGCAACACAAAGTTGATATTTGCATTGAAGTGATCTAGCTATTAGGATGACTATGTGTGGATCCTTTTTCAGACCTCAATGATGCTCAAGCATCTAATTAGAAGTGATGAAAATTGTGGTTGAGGCTATAGTTGAAACCTTCATCCACCAACACCTGGTAGAAGAGTTCATAGAGTGACTCTGATTTATGTTTATAGATTTTTGTGGGAGATTCAAACATGAAATCACTCATAAGGTTTGAATGTTATACCCCCTATAATAAATTTTTGAAGAGAATCTAATTTCCTTAGTGGGTGGTGTAAGAACCATGTTTGAATCTCCAAGATTAATCTATTCATGAGTTATGTCAATAAGACCCTCTACCATAAGGCCATATTATAGCTAGTAATAGCATTATATTTTATCAAGCTCTGAGTCTTGTAAGTTTTATCCCCACTAATAATACACAATTTTTGAAATATTTAGAATAAAATCCTATGGTGGTTGCTCCTAATAAGGTGACTCCTTATGCAAGAGAAAAGAAGGCATTTTTAATCTCTTGGGTCGATTCACATTAGCAAAGAAGAAAAATTGATTTGATAAAGATAAAGATTGTATTTGGTGTGTTTAAATGAGTTACACTAATTACAGTTCATGTATTTTTATCTGCAAGATGTCCTCCAAAACATTAGTTATCTTGAACTAGAGGAATGAGTTCCTCAAGGCCTACTCAAATATTTTATGTTTGATGTGAAGTGCCAGGCATAGAAAAATTGCACAAAGTTTCATAAATGTTATGATTAAAATTATTAACATAAAGAGAAATGCCACCATAATAATTTGCATCTGACTTCACAAGCATACTAATCCCACTACGACTATTTGGTTGCACAAGCATACTGATCCCACTAAGAGATATGGAGTGGTCATAAACCTTCGATCTCCCATCTAAGACTATTTGGTTGTACATCATATATACATGTTTGAGTTAAAAATAGGAAGAATATTGAATTGAAGACAATTTAGTGCAATCTATTTGGGTATAAAACTTCCTCAAAATCTACCTAGAGTTAACTAACCTTGTTATTTTTAGTAACTATTATTTTTATTAACTCTTTCTTGCAATTTTGGTAACCATTATTTTTAGTAAATTTTTAATGTAAGATTCAATGGGTATAATTATCCACTTATCCAATGCACATTAATGTAAAACTAATGGTAACCACTATGTAGTGAAAATTTAAAACTAAAAATAGAAAAATGACAAGTAAAAATTAGTTCACATACCGATTTTTATTTTTGTGTATTTAATATTTAGGTTGAAATTTTATATGATTTATCTTTACCTTTAAATTTTCCTAACATTTTTATATCTCTATAAAATTTTTGGAGAAAAGCTAAATTAATTTACCCCTACAAAAATTAGTCTTAAAATTGCACATTGAGTAGATTTGACAACTAGAAGACATAGAGAATTTGTAATGATCAAACTAAAACCTATTTTTGATTAATTTGTATTTACCACATGGAAAAGATTTACATTTTATTTTCTACACGATAAAATTATTCTCACCTTTTTCTACATTCTTGGAAAATTTCATGATAAATGGATATGTTTTGGTCATGCAAAACGTCTCCCAAAAAGAGATTTCTAGTAAAATTTGAAAATTGTAAAGACAAAGAAACCACTGAAGAAGCTTGTTTTGATTGCTACAAAATTAACACATGGGAGAGATTTTTTTGTGAATCTATTAAATCTTTAATTATAGTGATATTTGACTATCATCATGCAAAATTACCATATAATTAGACTTTGTTTAATGGTGTGAAATTATATTTTGAAATTGCCTATTGGTAACAGATGGAAACTATACTTCACACTCAAAACACTTTTAAAATTATATCTAAAGGCAGTTATAGGTTTCAAAGTATATATAAAAAATAGTTTATATTATTTCATTGATAAATTCAGGACATGTTGTGCAAGTAATAATGATAACAAATATGCATTGTTAAGTGTACACTTTATGCACATCATAATGTCTATATGTACTAATGTGTATACATTTCTTAAAAGAATCATATAATAATAAAAATTATTAGAGATTTAATATTTTTCTAGATCATGATAAATATATAAAAAAATTATATTAGATAAAAAAATAATAAAATATTTATTTATTGATGTTTCGAATGACATTCTCTGATCTAAAATCAAGTAACTTATTTGGTTAAAATATTCTAATAATAAAAATAATTTTTTATAGAACCAAAAAATATAAAATATAATATTACACATAATTTGATGCTTCCATCTGCCTATTGTATTAACTATTAGTCATGCACTCACTCAATTGAGTCTAGTGAGATGAGGATTACCAATAGATGAAAGGAGGATTTCCATTTGATGTCATGTGCATTGAAAGGTGAGGGATTGTGGGGCATGTATTAAATTTACTAGATGTTACTATTCTCACATGAAATTTAGGAAATAGATATATATTTATGGGAAAGGGACATATTAGAATACCATGGGTCATTTATATGTCATTATGTATCATTTTTAGAGTGAGTTCTTAGTAATGGTGCCCCTTTCATATGAAATGTAGGAAATAATTATCTATTTAGGGCTATAGGTCATATTAAAAATGATCATGTGTGTTATTTTTATGTGTCGACATTTCACTTGTAAACTAAACTCACATTAACTTTGTCCATTTCACACGAAATAGGAGAAACAATTATTGATTTATATGTAGGGGACACAATAGATAGTAATGTATATTTTTTCATGTCCATGTTTCATTTGTAAATAAAATTTTGACTAAAAGAGGCCTATTCACATGAAATAAATATAATATATTAATATTTATAATTTTAGATAGATAATATACAACCATGTGTCAGTTGTGTGTTTTCATTTTTCTTTGTTAGATATAGATCAACTACACATGGCACCTTTTTCCTGTGATTGTAGAAAAAAATGAAGATTTAAGGAAAGGAACACATTAAACCACCATGTGTTATTTATTTATGTTTTTTTAATCCCTTTTAGAGATAATATGTGGTAGTACATCCATGTTCACATTCAATGGAGGAAATATTTTTTAACTTATGAATATGGGATATTAAATACCACCACACATCATTTTTCAATGTTGATGTCTCTTTCTTAGAGTGACTTCATAAGAATGAAGCAATTTCCTATGCAAAAGAGATAATGCTTTATAATTTGTGGGTAGGGGAAACATTAGACAACCATGTTTTATTTTTGTGTGTTTGTGTTTTCTTTCTAAATTAAATATGAATTAAAAACCCATCCATTTAACATGTAATTACATAATAGAGGAATATTTATCAGTATAGGTATAAATTACATGATAATGTTTTATTTTTATGTGTTGTTATTCAAATTATAGCATGAAATTAACTAAATAAATCCCCTCTAACACGCAATCAAGACAACAAAGGAAGATTTTAGGAAAGAAACAATTAGACCACCATGTGTTATTTTTGGTGTTCATGTATCATTTTCAACAAAAATTCAAAGTAATGGGCCTTATTTCACATGCATAGGAATTTTTTATTGATTTAGGGATAGGGAATTTATTAAATACCACCATGTGTTTCATTTTTTATTTATAAAAATTATATTTTTAGAATGAATTCAATGTAATGAGGCATGTTTTTTTTATTAAGGGTAAATGGTGGGTTTTTTGAAACTAGGTACTCATACTGTAGGAATGAAACAAACAACCAAGCCCTGGATAACTAGATATTACAATATGATTGGTGACAAAAAAAAGCAAAGATTGAAAAAAGAAACATCCATAAAATGATTAAAAAATAGTGAGAAAATGGCCACACATGTAAATATTCTCAACAAGAACTGTTGTCTTTCAACCAAATCAAAACAAAAACTAAAACAACTAAAAATATCCAATAAGATTTTATTTGTTAGATATAAGAGACATTGTCATGGATTTTATAACCTTTTTACCTTTTCTATTATTTCTAGTGCTTACAGTTTACTATTCCCCTTCTTCCTTAGCTTTTTGAAATATAACAATGATAATTTCTAGGAGTTCTGCTTCATTTTGCATATGCACTAAGGTAGGAGCCTGAACTAATGAATTTGGTATATTATCAATATTTTCATCTGTCCTTTATTGTAACACAAATTCATCCTCCTTATTCCTTGATTGAACACATAATGCCTCATTATTTTGGGTTAGCTTCAATTTTTCCAAAGGGGTTTTATGGATATAAGATGTGGTCCCTCACTCTCACTTCCACTATCATTCATAGTTAGAACCATAGAATGTTCTATTTATGATTTTTTCCACCACAAAAAAGTTTTATTTAAATTTATTCTTGGAAAATCATTAACAAGATTCCCTATTTTGAAATATCTTTGGCAAATAAAAGGGATTCCTTCAAAATCCAATCATTCAATCCAAATTTTTTCCTTCACCCTTAAGCTCCAACTGGGAAGATAGATCCTTAAAAAATCAACATAAACTAAAATATGAGCATATGTGTAATGCCCCTATCATTAGTCAATTTATCAGAGGTTCAAAATTTCCCTGTGGTATTTCCAATGGCTTTAAACACCAAATCATTCTAAAATTAGTAAGGAATATTTTTTATCCTAATCCAAATCAAGTTGAGAGTGAAAATTTCAATCCAGGCATTAAAATTTGGATGCCAGGGTTTTACCTAAAGATTATGATTATCTCACTTGAAAATATAGTATTTGAAAACATCCTCTTTATCTTCTATGAAATTAAAAATTGAAATAAAAAACCCTCAAGAATAGGGGTAAATATATATTTTACCTTTAACCAGAGGTTACATATGTTTAACATGCAATATAGGGAGCATTTAGAGATTCAATGGAGGGTAATATATTATACCACCATATTTTCTCCATTTTTTTTCATGATTCCTTTATAGAGAGAGTTTAATGAAAAGGGACCCCTTTTTACATGCAATGGATGTAACATAGGAATACTTCAAGCTTTGGGAATATAATAAAACATCATGTGTTATGTTTGTGTGTTAACATTTTCTTATGTAGAGAAAAATTTAATAAACAATACCCTACACACATTCATTCAAGGAAAGTATAGAATATTTAGGGGGTAAGGAAACATTATACCTCCATGTGTCTTTTGTGTGTGTTAATATATCCTTTTTAGAGTGAATTTGTAGTGATGGGGTTATTTTCAAATGCAATGAAGGAAATTTCTATAATTTATTTGGCTAGGGAACATTTTAAAAACTGTTGCTTTTTTATTTTAGAGTTAATTCATAGTGATGAGGCCCATTTCACATATAAAAGTACAAAAAAAAAATCTATTTATGGGTGGGAGATATATTAGGCCACCATGTGTCATTTTATTTTATTTTTATGTTTCATTTATAGCATAACATTATGACTAGAATGGGACCCTTTAAAAATAAATTGAAATAATAAAGTAATATCTATTGATATTAGGAGAAAATATATCAACATGTGTCATTTGTAGATAAAAATCAATAAAATATGGCCCTTTGTTTTGGAAATCAATGAAACAAGGGTATATTTAGGTGAATGGGATACATAAGACCACCACATCTTATTAATTAATGAAAATTTATTCTTTTAAGATATAATTCATAGTAATAAGTCCCTTTGACATATAATGGAGAAAACATTTGTCAATTTAGCAATGTGGGATGTATTAAAGAACACCACATGTGTCGTTTTTTATATCAATGTAATTTCTAAAAATTTAATTGAGAGTAACAAATCCCACTCCACATGTAATAGAGGCAAATATTTTTTATTTAGAGGCATGGGACACATTAAATGACCATTTATTATTCTTTAATGTTTACATTTCCATCACATATTCAATTTAATTAAAATGGGGTACTTTTACATCTAATTGATGTAATACTGGAATAGTTATGTATTTTAGGAGAAAATATACCACCACGTGTTTTAATATTATACTTATGTTTCACTAATAGATTCAAATTGACTAAATGGGCCCATCACACATGAAATTGAGGCAATTAAAGAATATTCAGGGTTAGGAAATACATTAGGCCAACATGTGAATTTTTGTGTGATTATATTTCATTTATAGTTTGAGTTCATCAAAATATGGTATGTTTGACATGAAATGGAGGACATAATAGACCACCACTTATCATTTTGTGTCATGATATTTCATTTATATAACTAATTATGAGTGTTTATCCCATGATCACTTTCTTTTATTCCATATATTTATAATTTTTTGCTTCTAATTACTTGAACATGTCGTAAATTTTCAATAAGGTTACTTCATATTAAAAATGTATTGTTATTCTTCGGGACCATTCTTGGGATGACCATTAGATAATGTCATTACCACACTAAGCTACAATGGTGGGTTATTGATGAAAAGTATTCGATGCAATGGAATACCAACTCAATTTTTAATGTGATAGTGGTCAACATGTGGCTTGAAACTTGTGTTCAATATGATGATGAAATTCTATATCCCATTTTTAAGAATACTATTTATCATTGGTTTGGCCATTTTGCATATAAAAATGTTTGTGGTTTTGGGTCTATTTAAAAAATCCTCTTACCCAACATTTTATAATTTCATTAAAAGTGATTGAATTATGTTTTATTAGTAATATTTAGTAATTAGTGTTATTCTTGAAAATTAATATTTGTTGGATTTATGAAATTGTTATCTATCTTCCAATGATCAAGAAATCAATTTATTCTACCATTAGTGTAATCTCAATTTCTAATGATTAGATAGAAACATGTTAGGAATGGGATGCATGTTTTCAATATTTAGCAAGCCATCCACAGCAATGGTTTTTGGATGAATAATGGTGCTTTCAAATCATCTAGATGGGAGGGATTTGCTAATTAAGGTCATAGGATTGATGGCAAACTTGGGAGAGAGTGGTGGAAAATGATATTTAAGGAAAGAGAGAGGAAGGAATATAGGAATGTTTTTAGGGAAACTATCTACCCCAATTAAGGTCAATTTTTGTGAAGCTAGTGCCCTATTTATCCAAATTTTTTATTCAAAATGAGTAGGCAAGGATTAGGGTACTAAAAAGGTTTCCAAAACTATAAATTTTAAGAAGGAGGCTCTTGATGAGGTGTTCAAAAGTGATGAATGGTATGTGGATAGTGGTTTAGTGTACATATTCGATGGCTTCTCCCTACCCTTATTTTGCTTCATCAATGGATTTATCATTTATTATGGCCTGCTTTAGAGGTTAGTTTGAAAATATATCCTTCTACTAGAGGTTTCTTTTATTGTGGTTTTTGATAATCTTATTGATAATAATAAGATCTTAAAGGATAAATATTGGAGTTGTGATCAACACCTTCTCCTTATGAAACCTTGGTTTCTATATTTTAATCCTTTGGCTAAAAACCTCTTTCTCAAACAAACATGGTTGTGACTACCATATCTTCCTCTCTAGTTTTTGTTAGATTTTTGGCTATCATATATTATGGGAACCTTTGGTAAATTTTTAGAAATTGATGCCTCCTATTTTAATTTCCCCTAGAGAACTTTTTCTAGGGTTCTTATTTGTTCGGATATTTCTTAGTTCCTTCGTGAAATTATCAAGTTGAAAGTTAAAGGTAGACATTGGTCACAAAACCTTGATTATAAAGGGATTATTTTTAGGTGTCAAAAGTGACTCAAAATTGGCCATCTTTCTATTTTTTTTCAAATTTTGAAGTGTAGAAGAATGTCTTCATGGTGGAAGGAGGCAAGTGGAGAGCCTTTTAATGTGTTTCTAGATAGCAATCTTTCTTTGCCTTCAAGAGTTGTTTCATAAGTCCTCAATGAGGAGGTTTCAAAAGAGGGGTTGGTTCATAATATTTTTCCACTTCATATTTATGAGGTTTTTGGGAAAACTAAGAATAGTATTATGGATTTGGTTAGCAAAAATAAGGCTTGTAGAGGCACATATATGTAAAAGTGTATCTCTCCAAGTTTAGAATCAAGTATTTTGACCAATAAATAAGAATGGATAGTTGTAAAAAGTAATAAAAAATGATTTCTCATGCCTAATTCCCCTCCTAAGATACTTCACTCTCATAGCAAAGTGAAAAAGAGTGAGATTTAGTAAGGTATAGATTTCAATCTTTGTTAACTATGTTCTTTCAGGTTTAGTGGAAGTATTTTTATAATGCTTTATGGTAGTTTATATTTGGTTTATGTTGACCAAATGCCTTGATGGTTATGTCATTAATCTAGGCCTATTTATTTATTTGAGTTTCATTTTTATTAGGAAGGGGTCCCGTAAACCTTGATACCTATCTAAAATAAAATGTATTCTTGTTAACATAATATTATCATAGTATCTTAACCTAGCCTCTAATTTAAGAGCTCTTTTAAAAATTGGATGTATATTTTTGAGACTTAAAACATTTATATTATAAGTTCTCAGTGATTATTGATATATTTTTATTGATTTTTAAGAGAATAAAGAATGAATATTTTTAAAATGTATCATAAAGTTTCGCTCTAACATTCATTTTGTGAATATTTTTAATAGTTGTAAATATATTGAAGATACCTAAACCTTTTATCTAATACACTTTTGAGTATTATCTATGGATTATTTCATATCCACAATAGAATAAAATATAATATTTAAATGTATGCCAAAAATTCTATTTTATTCATTTTGTACATATAAAACAACTGACAATAAACGAAAAGAAATGTGTAATAATTAATTATTAGTTACCTTGAATATTTTTACAATAATTCTAATATCACTCAAACCAAATGTCGGTGGTGGGGGGGTGGGGGCGAATTAAGAAAAAAATTATGAAATATTTGATTTTGTGTCAAAATATATTTTTAACTTTTTTTAAATCATTAAATATATGAATAAATATTTAAAATTAATAATAATTTTTTTAGGTCTCCTTATTATCTTTCCATTGGTTTTAAAATAACCTAACATGGAGGTAAGGGTAATAAATTATTGTAAAATAGTGGAAAATGTTAAAAAAATAG
Source organism: Torreya grandis (assembly GCA_037957365.1). Classification (NCBI taxonomy): domain Eukaryota; kingdom Viridiplantae; phylum Streptophyta; class Pinopsida; order Cupressales; family Taxaceae; genus Torreya; species Torreya grandis. Next base: position 931,433 of record JARHVA010005497.1, on the reverse strand, counting down.
ATGCCTTGGTGGTGAAAAATGTTATAATTATTATTCATGGATTTATGATGCTTATCATCACCCACCATGAACTATAAAAATGACACACGATGGTTGAATGTATCCCATACCTATAAATAGACAAATGTTTTCTTTATCACATGTGAAAGGGGAAATAATACTATGAATTCACTATAAAAATGGATACGTTAACAAGAAAGAAAGACATATTCTTATCTGAAGTGTACCTTACACTTAAATTCTCATCCATTTCACTAATTTCATGTGAAAGGGGGATTTTTTATTAAATTTTGATTTCCAATAGAAATATTCACACAAAATAATGACACACGATAGTCTATATTCTTAGCATCTCCATAATCATTTCTCTATTGTGTCGATTGCATATGAAATGATCCATTTTTGGGTAAATTTGCTTAAGAAAGGAGATGTGAATACATAAAAACTAAAAGTTGTGCTCAAATGTGTCTTCAATCCATAAATTATAAAATATGCCCCTAATGTATTTTAAATGGGACACATTACTATGAATTTAGTCTATCAATTAAACATCAAAATGGAAAAGTGACATGTGTGTTGGTATTTAACATGTCACCTAGCCATAACATGAAAAATGCAAATATCCATTAAATGCTCAAGGTACCACATTACTAAGATGTCTCCTTGAATAGGATATATGAATATACAAAACTAACACCTCATTGTATAATTTGTCCCCTCTACTTGAAACTATCTTTGTTTACTTGATTTAATGAAATAGTAACCATGTTTACTCGATTTAACTTTATGAAGGAAACATTAACACCTAAAACTATTCATAGAGGTCTAATTTATTCCCCTTTCCATAAATGATTTTCCTCTATTACATCAATTTCATGTGAATGTGTCATGTTTTAGTCAAATTGACTTTAGGGATGATAAATATTGACATAAAATAACACATGGTTGTCTAATGTGTTTGATATACCTAAATATAATTTTTTTGCCTCTATTGTATGTGATAGGGCACTTTTTAGTTAATTTTGATATACAAAACAAAAAGTGAACACCTAAAAATTAAACATGGTGGCATACTTTCTCTCCATATCCTTAAATCTCCCTTCATTATAATGATTGCATTTCAAAGGGGCATATTTTACCCAAAATTTCATCTATAAATTTAACATGAGAAAAAAATAACACATGGTGGTGTAATATATCCCATGTCCTTAAATAAATAACATTTCATATATTGAATATGAAATTGGGTCTTGTTACTCTAAATTCACTCTATAAATTGAAAGAAATACAAATAAAAATAAAGAAGGTTATGGTATTTAAGATGTCACCTAGCCCTAAACTAGCAAATATTGCCTTTGCATGTGAAAATGAACCCATTACTAGTAACTCACTCAAAAATGATACATGAACAGAAAAAAATGATACCTGGTGATATATTGTGTCTCTGACCTCTAAATCTTCTTATGGTTCATCAATTATCTTTAAGAGAGGCCTTGGTTGGCCTATTTCACTTTAAAATGAAAAATGGAACAAAAGAAATGAACATGGTGGTCAATTATCTCGCCATAGCATTAAATATTCCTCTATTATGTTGATTTAAGGTGAAAGGTGACTTTTTAATCAAATACACTATACAAAGGAAATGCAAACACACAAAATGGAAATGTGGTGGTCTAATGTGTCCCCTAGATCTAAATAAAAAAACATTACATTTATTGAATCTTAAATGAACACCATTACTACAAATTGACTATAAAAATTGATCATTAATATGGAAAAAGAGACACATGTCATGGTATTTATATGATGTCTATCCCTAAATTGAAAAATGTTACCTCTATTGAATGTGAAAGTGGACTTTTTACTACACATTATATCTATAAAATTATACACGAGCACAACAAATATGACACATGGTTAATTAATGTGTGCAATTACCCTAAATCTTCATCTCTTTCATAAAATGCAGGAAATTGGGGCCCTATTCGATCAATTTCTATCAACAAAGTTAACATGAATCGACACATACAACACATTATTGTCGATTTTATCCCTATGTTTGTAAATTTTATACTATTGCATAAATTTCATATGAATGGGTCCCTTTTAAGTCAAATTTCATTTTAAAAAGAAATATGGACACACACAAAAAAAAAATTGTATTCTAGATTAATGTCTTCCTTACATGTAAATAAACAAATTTTACCTCTATTGCATGTGAAATAGACCTAGGTAATATGAATCACTCCAAAAATGAAACATTGACATAGAAAAATGAAATATTTGGTGGTATTTAATATATCACATAACCCTAATTTAATAATATTTTACTTGATTACATGGGAAAGGGGGATCATTAATAGGAATTCATTCTAAAAAGGATACATGAACACCTAAAATGACACACAAAATTCAAGTACCAAATGTTATTTTTATTATTCTATGTTTGATCTAAGAAACCTGTAATCCCTAAGTCCATTAGAGCTCTCGTTTAAGACAAACAAATCTCTCAAAAAAATTAATTCAACATTAACCCACTCTATTTTATTAGGGACATTTTAAACACTTTTTTGAGACCATATGTGACCATCTAAGGGTCCAAAAATTTATTTTAATAATCCTCAATATTTTTCCATTTTCAGAAGTAGAATAATTTTGTAATCAACATGAATTTGAGTTTAAATTTAATCGATAGGTTAGTTATAGTGTTTAGAGGATATGCAGAGTTTTTTGGCCCATTTGAGCTTGCATGAAAAATTTATTAAAAATAGTGGTTGAAAAACTTACTAGAAGATGAGAGTTACTACAAGAATAAATTGTTAAAATAGATTAGGTTAGTTACCTTTAAGTATATTTTGTCTTATATAGTATTTTTAATTATGCATGTCAATTTTATTTTTGGGTTGAGATTTATTTAAAGACTATTATGTAATGTTTTATTCATTTAATATAATCAATATAAAAAGTTACTTTTCATGCAAATTTAGATTTGTATTCCTATTGACATTTTGCTTAGTATGAAAATCCTCTTATTCTATAAGAGAATCTAGATCTTGTTCCCCTGGTGGACAGGGGTTTCAGCTTCAAGGGGTTAGAAGACATGCCTATTTCAAAACCTATATATTTTATTGAAGTGGCCTCTAAATCATTATATAGATATGCACCCAAGGCTCTCAACCCCACTCCCTCTGCTACTGTGGTGGTCTTCAATGAAGAGGTGACTAAGAAAGTGCTTTTCTATGAAACTTTATTTGTAACCCATGGCATCATCGACATATTTTCAAATCTCTAACCTAAATTTCAAGACCTCCATGCATGGATCTTAGAAAACTAGAAACCCCTCTTATAAGGTAATCTCAAGATTTACCCCAGTGCTAAGAGTTTTTATTTTTATTTTTTACTATTTCAAGGATAAGGATTTGATGCAAAATCGGTTTTGAAGCTTGAATGTCCATCCTTTGATAATGAAACCCTGGTCCCCCTTTTTTAATCCCCTTAATAAACCCCTAAACGAAATACCTATCTATATCAACCTTATTTACCTTCCTTTTCAGTTCTGGTTTTAACCTAGCTTCAAAGCCATAGGTAACTCCCTAGGTAAATTCCTGCAAAGCCACCAAGATACTACTATGTTTTCACATACCACCTTCACTAAAATTTTGGTCAATGCTGATACCTCTAATGATATACTTAATAAAATTGTTCTATAAGTGGGTGACCATTCTTGGTCCCAACCTCTTGATTATGAAGGTTTGTTCTTCTATTGCTGAAGTTATTTTAATATAGGTCACTTGACTAAAGACTACAGGCTTCATATAAAAAATAAGGAATCTTCTTGGTGGTCAAATTTATATCCCCCCCATCTCACTATGAATGCCTTCAAATCTAAGAATGATGATTTAGATTCATCTCCAGGTGACCCTAAGCCACCTAGCATGGACCACAATGATCCCCAAATTTCAAACAGGGAGCATAAAGTAAAACCTATAATTTCAAAAATGAATGGGCCTATTCTAGTTGCAAAAACCCCTATTGCTAACAATGTTATTACCTTCTCTGAAACATCAAGGGTAGATCCATAGGTTGCGGCTTTAGTGGTAGATAAATTTGAACCCTTAGAATCTATTGAAATTTTAATACCTCTAGCCTCAAATTTTGTAGAAGATGAGGGGGAGTGGACTAAAGTGCAAAAGAATAAAAATGGTAGAAGAAAAGAGTCTAGCATGATCTTATATTTGAGAGGAACCCACAAACATTACAAGGTGTGATTCATTCAGTAGTTGTGGGTAGTAGGATGTGCATGGGATGTTATACACACAATCTACTTGGACCCACTTGGCTCTCTTGGGAGAGCTTTGGTTTTAGTTTAGTTTGAAGAAACTTCACAAAAGTTTCTTGGAAATATATTTTTGTTCCTTTTTAGTCTTTCGTAGAAGTCCATATTGAGGGGGATCTTGGCTGCCTATTCAATTGCCACTAGTAGAAGCATTCCTTTTTATATTTATTGTCTTATTTTCTAGTTATCTGCTCTATATAAGGTTATGGGGCCATTCAATCTCATTTTTAAGCAATCTTAGAAAAAAATATTTTGTTTAAGTAATATGTGTTTTAGTCAGATGAATTAGCTATAGATAAAATAATAACCAAATGATTAATAATTTCAATTTTTCAATAATAATAAGTGATAATATAATGGCTTAGGTAGAAACAAATCATTTATGTAAGAGTCAAATATTTCACATTTTTAGTAAACCATGCTAATAATGACTATATCTATTCAGTTGATTTTTTTTTAAATTAACATAAAAATGTATTTTTTTAAAGTTTATGTTTCATTAATATTTATAAAAAATTAATTTGAGAAAATATATATTTAAAATTTTTATTTAATAATAATAAATAGAAAAAATGTAGGCATTCCCACTAACCCTTAAGTTCAAATCTTAAAATGAATAACAATATAAAATAAACTTTATTTCAATTGAATACGAGACTTAAATACAACAAAACTATATCTCAATTTCATATTGAACAATTTTTTAATCTATTTTATTTGATAACCTTTTTTATTTATATATTTTAAACTTGAAATGTAAGAAAAAATTATCAAAAAGAAAAAAAAAAGTCAAACCATTGAGAGTAACAATGTGTTAACAAATCCCACTCAAAGAAGCTATAATATAAGTTAACAAGCAACAGATATGTCTCCTAGGGTTGTGATCATCATTCAACTCAAATTTAAGCTCTACCTTTAGTTGCATTGTAGTCCAATATGATATAACACAAAGTGTGTACAATAGAGATTGTAGAAAAAATGTGAGAGATATTAAACTATAGATGGTCAACAACAAATAATAGTCTAAAAATTGAGAAGGCACATTAGTGTAAGGTAGTGAAGGCATGAGTTTGTCCATAAATGAGCAAGCTTGTTATTATGAGTTTAGGCTTTTAGATAGAGATTAAAGGATCTTAGGTATATTTTGAACTTTGTGTTTTTTCAAGATGGATTTACTTTGTTGTTTATGATAGTTATCATTTTTTTAAATTAAAATGAAATACAATATAATAGTTCTTTATGTGTTATTAATATTTTAAAAAATTACAATAACTTTCTTTTAAATTTTTTTAATTAAATTTATCTATTTATAATAATGTTTTAAATAAGCATTTGGAATTCATGTGGCTTTTGCAATCATGTTGAAAACTAAGGATTTTGATGAAAAATCTTTTTTGGTTGTGGTGGTGTTAAAGGTAGGTTTAGTTTTCTATGAAGGTAAAGAGAAGAGACCAGGAAAATTAGCACGACAGGGGTATAGCATGGAGTCAGTAGTGGAGGATGATTTGAGGTGGATGCAAGATGAACTTAAGAATGGTAATGCATTGGTTGAATCAAGAGATTGAAAGGGATTTGTGGGAAATTTAAACCATCCATCATTCCCTAAAAAAATGGAAATCCAATTAGCTAGGTTTTTTTAGTAGTCTACATTTTCCCTTATGGATCAGATAAGGGTTTTAACAAATAAATCTATAACTATCAATTTTTAAAATAAAGATTTGGAGGAGATTTTGGAAGGTGAAAGTTGGTTTGTGGAGAGGGGTCTAGTCTACCATTTTGACAAGGTCTATCCATCTCTTTCCCTTATTCATTAGTGGCTCTCAAAATCAAGGAAACCATTGTTGGATAAAACATGAAGCTGTGAAAATCACCTCCTCCTGAAACCTTGGACTCTTGGTTTTAACCCATTGAAATAAAATCTTTTTCTTTACCCCATTTGGGTGAGATTGTTGTATATACCACTTCAATTCTAGTCTAAAACTAGTCTTTCAATTATTGGTTCTACATTAGGAGATTTGTTGGAAATTGACACTTCTTCATTGAATTTCTCCTAGACTACGTTTGCTCGGGTTCTAGTGTGTTTAAACGTCTCTCAAGATCTTCCTGAAAACTTAGAGTTAAAACTATAAGATAGATGCTAATCTTAAACCTTAGATTATGAGGGTATCCCCTTCAGATGCTGAAATTATTTATAGATCGGTCATCTTTTTGCCTCCTATCAAAAATTTAAGCAAAAACTAGAATCTTCTTGGGGAAAGGAGGCTAATGAGAAGCATCTTACACTTTTTGTGCAAAGAAATCAAGATCAATCTCTAAGAGTGGTTTCAGAGTTTAGACTGGAAAAGAATTTGGAAAAGGTAACAACATTGATAAGACCACCTCAAAATGTTGAGTTAGCTAGTTTTAGTAGTGAAAGTGTAAACAAGATTGAAGTATTCAAAGGTAAATCTAATGATGGAAGTGGTGTGTTAAGTTTGGATTCAGATAAATTGAGTAATGATGAAGAATGAAAGATTGTCAAAAGTACAAAAAAAAGTTGTCTCATTCCTAGCTCTCTATCTAGGATTGTTAGTACTCATTGTAGAACCAAAAAGGATGAGAAAAGTAATAATGGGTATTCCATTTGATTATTTTTTGTTGATATAAAGTTGAAGTAATTTTATTACTTTCAGTATGCTAGTTTATTTGATATTAGATTTATTATATGTCTTGATGGTAAGACCATTAAACTAGATTATTTTTGTTTTTTGAAATTTTTTTATTAGGACAAGGACATGTAAACCCTGACATCGAGCTGAAAACAAATTAAAAAATAATATTTTAAATATTAAACTGTGAGAAAATGGTTTAAATATTCCCCTTCATCTTCTATAGACACATGGAATATAATTGTAATTTACTTCAATATAAAATATACTAAGTCATAACATGAAAGCTTCTCTTCAACTATTAAAATATTATTTTTACAATTTTATATTGTATAACTAATTTAATGTTTATAAAATACATCTCTATTCGTAGCGAATACGCAATATTTAACTGTTTTTATTTACTAAATGAAAACGCAGACGCCAAACATACAACAGACTTTCATCAGCTTAATTAATAGTGCAGCGGAAGCCTTTACGAAAGTTTCTCACACAGCCGATAAAAGGGTTGACAGCAAGGGGAAGAATTATATTGAGGTCAGCAACCCTGGCCCTAATGGTCTCGCACAAACACAATGCTGCCTCCAACGACAAACCACCATCCAGCAGAGGGCAGCACTTGTTTTCCAAGGATTTTCCTATGAAAACGACAACAAGATTTCGAAGTACGCTAACACAGCTTCCCAGCTTCAGAACATCGACTAGGCATGCCGCCATTGTAAGGGTATGCTGGTTGCCACTTGAATCATAACAATGAAAAAAAGTGCTAAACACTTCGTCATCGTGACTGACTGATATACAAGAAAATATTGCTGCAATTGTATGCTTGAACAATTTTAGGCGTGAGCGGATATTTCTAGGTCTCACAACGGGCAAAGGCCGCACAGGACGGATGCATGTGCCAATCACCATTTTTCTGAACTTTCTACAACTATTTCCGGATTTGGTCTGCTTAAAGGAATGAATATAATTTTGCTGTATGTTTATAATGAATCTTCCTAGTTGAAGAACCACTTTCGAAGCTTGGAAATCGTCTACAGAAGATGCATTTAATTGCAAGAAAAAAATATCTTATAGAATATAAAATTGAATTCAATCCACTAGCCAGCGAGCTCACAGTTTTCAAGAATCTATAATTTAAAGATGCGAAAGTTCTTGGCTGTGGCCTCCCTATAGGTCATGGAAAACTGAAATAGTTTTTCTAAATCACGTGCTATTAAAACTATTAGCGGTTTACTGTGAGATTCTGGCATTCAAGATCATTTTAAAACCGTACAAGTTAAACATTGGTTTTATACTGCTATTATGTACAATGAGGTCATTATACAGATGCAAAATATTTACAAGTGGAAGAAAAAAATATAAAAGTAACAGCTGAAGCAATATATTCTCTGGTTAGTGTATGATATATGCTGAAATCCTGTGCAAACTGCTCACTATAGCTTTTACCGGCAATTTGTTTGAATTAATTTATGTTTTTTTTTAAAATATATTTAAGTGGAACATATTACTTATTTGTTTAACTAAACCGTAGCATATCAATGTCCTATTTTAGTAATTTATCGCAAAAATCATTCCATACATCTCTATGTTTTCTCGGGGTTAAATATTTTTCATCACTTCCTTAATTTTTCCTTAGTATTGAACATCTAAATTATAGATGGGATAAATTATTTTAATATTTTAATATTAGAAAATATGTATTCTTATGACATTGTGAACTTGAAACGTCATTTTTTTTTATCATAAATTTTTTTCGATCAATTTCTCAATTAAACTATTCTTTTAATGGGCTACCTGATTTACAAAGACCAATTTTGAATGTTTTCAAATGGTATTGTATACCATTCTAAATGTAAATATAGATATATTAATTATTGGACTTTGTCAACAATTTTTTTATTCTTAAAATAAATATATTAATTATTGGACTATGTCAACACTTTTTATCTTAGAAATGCTTAAATCTGAAAAAATTGAATGTCAAGTATGAATCTCTCTAAATCAACAAATAAAAAGAAAACAAACAATTAATAAAATGATAAAGTAAAATCTAAAACAATAAAATTCTCAAATAGAACATACTAAAATACTTACTTTTGAATAGCATCCATTAATATATTTATATTGACATTTACATAGAGGTACATTCCAATATCACCTATCATTCGGTGTCTATACTACCATGAGTAACATGAGAGGATGTATCACCATCTGACTATGGTAGTGATGGAACTACAAAGATATCAACCTTCAAAATTAATGAATTGGGGAATATTTCATTAAAGTTAACTAAGAAATAATTTTTTCATTTGTGTTTTACATTATTTTTTATTTTGGAGAATAAGATTGCCATGTGCATAACAAGAATCTACTATAAAATTTTAAAGCATTATATTTATATATATATATATATAAGGCATTATAGTTCCACTTATGTGTGTGTGTGTGTGTGTGTGTGGGGTATTATAGTTCCACTTATATTTATATATATAAGGCATTATAGTTCCACCCCCACACACCCCCTCTCCATGTAGGCAAGTACATCATAGAAGATGAAATGTGTCTACTCATCCTACAATTGTCATCCTCATTCATTTCAATATAGGATATAGACCTACCATAATCAATATTTAACATATATTTTTTTGTTAAAATAATAAATTTCAAGTTTCTATCTCCATGCAAGTGAGCCCCTAGCACCAAATTAAAGTTGTCTATGACTCCTAACTACCTCATTTATTGATGGTTTACATTTGAAGTGCACCTATGAAACATCAAGTGTATTATAATTTTTAACTAAATTTAGTTATTTTTTTAGTAAAAAGTAATTTAAAACTTTATATCTCTATTCTAGATCCCTAGAGGTGAAGTGAATTCATTGGCATGAACCCTCTTGTATCTATCATCTATCTCCTATAAGTCCCTATAAGAATTAGTCCTATCGTTATAAATTTATATAATTAGAATATATTTTATTAGAGAAAATATATTTTAATTATAAAATAAACTATACTCTTAATATGCATAGGAAGTGCATAAAGTCTTATGGATGTGTGCTTCTGGGAAAATGTCAATATAGGTGTATGCATGAAGTTGGGGGGGAAAAAGTGGATAGAATTCTACTTCTCCCAATAAACATTTTGTGTATGCAGTTATTATAGTTGTGTACATGATTCTTGAAGTTAGCTTCGGTGCTTTCTAGTGGTAAACAACATAAGTAGAAAAATTGTGTACATAGAAAAAATACGTATATGTAAAAAATAGAGTACGTGGGTTTTACATAATGACTCAAAAAAAATAGGTGAAAACCAAATCATTTGGAATTTCACATAGCAGAAATCAAGAGCAAAAGAAATAAGACCAAACCCACATTTTGGAGTAGCGAATTTGTGCAAGCAAGGTTCCACATTTTGGAGCCACCCACCCTTTGATTCAACAACGCCACGCTGAAGTAGAGGTAGCCCAACATGTTTTAGTTCAATTAGACCCTATTTTTTTCAATGTTGTTTTATTTTAATTGAAATTATATATTTTTTATGTTCTTTAGTTTGTTAATGCCCAAAATTGCACTAAAGCAATTGTGTCTTTGTTGAGTTTAAATGCTTGATTTGTCTATCCCGCATTTTGTTTGTGAATGTTCATCTGAGGTCAAAATATCTAGTATTCACGTCAGATCAAAAAAAATCATTTCCATATTCATTTAAAATCCCCTATTCCCACCCTTGCCTTGTGGAAAACCTGTAAAATCTATGTTTAAATAATATTTAATGTTTTTTATGCTCTAAACAAATTTACAAAAATGTATAATCCAAAGTGAAATAAATAATTTAGTTGCATTAAATTCTAAGCAATCGTATTATCGACGTAAAGTTGAATCAATTACACTCAACTCATTTGATTATGCTACATATTCTGAAAAGAATAGTATGACAGTTCAACTGACGAGAAGAATAGAAATACACCCAAGGCTATTAATACTCTCTTTGAACTATGGATAAGGTAAAATTTTCCTATTGCTTGGGTATGGTCATTGAGCTAACCAAAACAAATTTACAGCCAACACAACAAAGGAATAAAGCAAATGCAATTACACACAACCACGCCACATAAAGATTTGCCACGTTAGAGGTTTTTTTTTAACACTTGATCCCGTGCTTCAGTAAGATTTCGACGAGGAGGCAGAAATTAATGGAACGTAACAAGGATTTATATATAGCTGGGTCGACGTGGAGGTGCCCACGTGGCACCAAAAAGAGATTAAAAACAACAGTTGACACAACTAAGCCTGCCCACATGGAAGGTAAAAGGAATAAGTTGAAGTTAAAAAATTTAGTGAAAGCATGGGCCCCAGCTAGAAGGAGCTTGGTGGAGGTTTGAGAAGTCAAAAATAATTTAGAAAATTGCATTTGAAGGGGTCAAAGTCCACTAGAGGTATAAGGGTAAAAAAACAAATTGCAAGGTAGAGATGCACCACCCTAAACGGAATTTTCTAAATTGTAAATTGTTTGTGGAGCCTTGGGTTCCACGAATAGAAGAGGAAGGCAGAAAGTGCAAGGTTGACTGTAATTTGATTGGATAAATAGAATGTGGTGGTGGTTGGCAGAAACGGGAGCTTGAAGTGCAATTACCACATAGAAAATTGTAAATTGAAATTTGTGCTCCCATTTTTGCATTTTTGGATCTTGCAACTCATAGAGAAATGAATAGGCGGGAAAAGTCAGAAGGGGATGTGGATTTGAATAGGTGATTCAAAAGAGTTTAAATCTTGATAAGGGTTCCCTTTGTAGGATGAATAACGACCAGGGGCATGGTGTGAGGAAAGGCAAGAGGGTGGATTTGTAGAGGTTTAGAGGCATGCTACGGAAACAAAAAGCCTTCGGCTTCTATAATCTTTGATAGATGCTAGCACACAACACGGTTTAATGTCACCATGGAAATTATGGTGCCTTGATAGGGTGAATTTAATGTTTTTTTGTTACGACGATTATTGTAATTTTAGTGTTTACGCTCTTTCACATTTACAACATTTATTCATGGAAAGAGGTGCTGCCTGTACACAAAAAAAATTCAGTGCAAAACATTACAAGCTCAACAATAGTATCAATACCGAATTTGTTTCTTTCCAACCAAGACAATGTTAAGGAGGTTACCCCTCCAAAAGCAGAATGGTGGAGCTCATTTGTGTACATGATAAAGTTAGAACTATTGGTGGCTAAGAACTTAATCAGTGCATACTTGAATGGTACATCAGATCCTTACATTATCATAACTTGTGGCTCACAAAAATATTTTAGTTCCATGGATCCTGGCTCAAGAAATCCTATGTGGGGAGATGAATTTGATTTTTATGTTGAGGAACTTCAAGTACAGGTTATTATAACAATTTATAATTGGGATATTGTTGGGAAATGTAAGGTGCTTGGATCAGTAATGCTTCCAATTAAAGAGGAGGGTCAAAAAGAAGCCATTTGGCACACATTAGATAGTTCTTCTAGACAGGTTTGTCTACAAATAGGTACTAAGCGGTTTGATGTTAGTTCTTCTAGGAATCTGAGTGGGTTTGTAGGACCTGTTGCATGGTAAAGAATGTCAGTGGACAAGCCAGAGGAGATAGTAGTCCACCAGAAACCTGGGCCTCTTCAAGAAATTTTTAACTGAACAACCATCTATTATAACCCGAAACTAACTCAAACCAATAATACTCTTTTACAGCCATATGTTAATGCAATAATAGAATTCTGCCTAGTTCAAATTTATGCTTTCCAACAGCCAAGACCTATATACTAATATTAACCCAAACCATTACTTCAAGATATAAGGCATTCATTGCCCAAAATAGAGATAATGACCGTGCTCCACATTCATCTACAACTAAATGCTAAGAGGATAAAACATCAGGATGAGCTAGAATTAATAACGATCAATTTTACTGAAGTAAGATTTAATTGTCAAGAGAATAACAATATGATCAACAATGTACAACCAAATACAAGGTTATGTATAACTTCATTCTCGCCAAAACATATATATGAAGAGATAAAAAAAATTTATTATAGACGATGGTATACAATTGCTAATTCACACGAGGTTCAGTATACTCAGATATATACTTACAAGCAACTTGAAGCATTAGTCACTTCTATAATGAATCCACATAAGAAAATCCAAGCACCTCAATAAAATAAGGAAGTAATTATGGCTATAGGTATAACAATTATCCATTTGCTGACACTAGAGAAAGTAATGTTCTCATTTCCATAGACCAACAATGTATTAACTCAACATTATTATAATAAAGAATGTTTCCAGCTTTAATATAATCATAATGAAACCAATATAACAATAGAATAATAGTGAATTACTCTACGATCATTCACAAACGAATATACACCAGCATATTCTGACAATGATTAAGCTGCATCACTAAGATCCAAATGTGATAAGGAATAAGCACTCAACAACAGGAGGTCAAACCCTCCCAACCAACCCTATCAGCCTTTCATCAGTGGCCCTCACCACCCCAACCATCAGCTGGGTGGTGAGTTTTGATAACGCCAAACTCAAGGAGAGTATAAAGCATGCATAAGATACTGATCGACTATGCTAACTTATAACAGCAGTCAATAGAAAATAAAAGAACTGATATAGTTGGAAGGAATTAACACAACACCCAGGGACAATAATGAAAATCAAAAAAATTATAAACACTCTAACAACAAAATGAGATTAATAAATAAAACAAGATGGTTAGCATTCAATCCTTTAACAATAATAATATAACAATAAATAATATTCAGTAACAGCGACAGCCCAACCAGCCAACGGTAGAAGGTACAACTCATACAACATCAAGGACACAACTCGGTTGAACTTGAAACGTCCAAGTACAGCCAACAGAAATTTTACTACTACTGCGCACCAAAAGCAATAACATCAAAAATAATTCAACACATTAATCAATGGAAGATCTGTCTAGTTGAAGGTGGGTTATTCCAACAGCATAATAACTCAACCCTGTCATTCACATAATAAAACATGAGTTGCTCCTTCACTAGCAAGGTGGATAACCCATAATTAACAAGTATTAAAACATCAACAAATGGTCGAGTTGATATTTAATTAAATACTATTATGTAATGTTTTATTCATTAATATAATCAATACAAAAAAATATTTTTAATGAAATTTTAGAGTTTTATGTCTATTGGTATTTTGCTTAGCTAATATGTGTTTTGATTAGATTAATTAATTATGGAAAGAATAATATTAAAATAATTAAAAATATAATATTTCAACAATAGTAAGTGATAATATAATGACTTGAGTTAGAAATAAGTTATTTGTGGGAGAGTTAAATATCTCACATTTTTTAATATACCATGTTAATAATGAAACTTTATCTTTCATTTTTTTTTTTTTTAAAAATTAACATAATATTATGTTTATTTTTAGTTTATGTTTCATTAATATTTATAGAAAATTAATTTGAAAAATATATATTTAAAAATATTATCTAATAATAATTAATAGAAAAATTGTTAGCATTTCCATTAGCCCTGAGTTCAAATATTAAAATCAATATTTACATAAATTAGACTTTATTTAAATTTAATGAGACTTAAATACAACTAAATTATATATAAAATAGATTTCATATAAATTCAATATGAGACTTAAATATAAGTAAACTATATCTCAAATTCATATTTGACAATCTGTTAATCTATATTATTTAATAATATTATTTATTTATTTTAAATTTAGAATATAAAAAAATTGTTCTTGAAAAAAAAAAAAGAAAAAAAAAAATCAAACTATTGAGAATAACAGTGTGTTAACAAATCCCACTAAAAGAAGCTATAATCTAAGTTAACAAGCAGCAGAAATGTCTCCTAAGGTTGTGATAATTCAACTCAATTTAGACTCTCCCTTTAATTACAATGTAGTCCAATATAATATAGCACAAAACATGTAGAGCAGACTTTGTAAAAAAATTGTGAGAGATATTAACAAATAATAATATAAAAAGTGAGGCAACATTAATGCGAAGTAGTGAAGGCATGAGTTCATATATGAGGAAGCTTGTTATTATGAATTTAAGTTTTCGAATAGAGATTAAAGGATCTTAAGTATATTTTGGCCGCATGTTTTTTTAAGTGGGGTTTATTACTTTATTGTTTATCACAACTATCATCTTTTTATATTTTTAAGGTGAGAATTTAATACAATTTAGTAATTATTTATATGTTATTAAAATACATACTTTTTACAATAACACTTTTTTCCTTAAGTTTTTTTTAATATATAATTTTTAGGTTTTAAATAGCATACTTTCAGAAAATGGTTTAAATCTTCCCCTTCATTTTCCATAAAAACACAGAATATAATTGTAATTTACTCTAATATAAAATATACTAAGTCATAATATAACAGCTTCTCTTCAACTATTAAAATATCATTTATACAATATTTATTATATTGTATAACAAATTAAGAGAACAATCAATATTTAACTGTTTTTAGTTATTAAATGAAACGCAGACGCCAAACATAATCTTTCGTCGCATTCAGTGTCCGTCAACATTTGAGGTCAACATTTATAGTATTGCATTTTTGCAATCTTCGCTCTCAAATCAACCACTAACAATAAACACTAGTTAATATTAAGCACATAATAGAGCAAACTAACTGATAAGAAGCTTAATTAATAGTGCAGTGGAAGCATTTAGGAATGTTTTTCGTACAGCCGATAAAAGGGTTGACAGCAAGGGGAAGGATTATATTGAGGTCGGCAACCCTAACAGTCTCTCACAAACACAATGCTGTCTCCAACGACAAACCACCATCCAGAAGAGAACAGCACTTGTTTTCAAAGGATTTACCTATGAAAACGCCCACAAGATTTTGAAGTACTCTAACACAGCTTCAGAGCGTCGTGTGGACATGCTGCCATTGTAACAATGAAAACAAGTGCAAAAACCTTCGTCATCGTGATTGACTGGATTTCTAATCAGAAACTATGAAAATAATAGATATACAAGGAAATATTGCTGCAATTGTATGCTTGAAGAATTTTAGGCGTGAGAGGATATTTATAGGTCTCACAACGCTGTTGATATAGGTTGGGCGAGGGAACGACGGGCAAAGGTGACATAAGTAGAGCCGCACAGGACAGATGCATGTGTCAATCATCATTTTTCTTGAACTTTCTACAAGTACTTCCGGATTTGGTCTCCCTAAAGGAATGAATATAATATTGCTGTATGTTTATAATGAATCTTCCTAGTTGAAGAACCACGTTCCAAACTTGGAAGTCGTCTACAAAACATGCACTTAATTGCAAGAAAAAAATATCTTATAGATTATAAAATTGAATTCAATCCACTAGTCAGCGAGCTCACAGTTTTCAAGAATTTATAATTTAAGGATGCGAGAATTCTTGACTGTGGACTCCCTACAGGTCATGGAAAACTGAAATAGTCTTTCTAAATCACGTGGTATTAAGGCTATTAGCAGTTTATTTTACGTGAAATTATGGCATTCAAAACCATTTACTGTATAAGTTAAACGTGTGGTTTATACTGCTATTATATACAATGAGGCCATCATACAGATGCAAAATAAGTGGAGGAAAAAAATATAAAACTAACAGCTAAATCAATAAATTCTCTGATTAGTGTATGATAGATGCTGAAATCCACGTGCAAACTGCCGACTATAGCTTTCACAGGCAATTTGTTTGAATTAATTTCATTTTTTTAAATATATTTAAGTGGAACATATTACTATTTTAACTAATTCGTAGCCCTGTCAGTGTCCTATTTTAGTAATTTATCACAAAAACCATTCCATGCATCTCTATGTTTTCTAGGGGGATTAAATATTTTTCATCACTTCATTAATATTTCTTTAGTATTGAACA
The DNA here is from genome assembly GCA_037957365.1 of Torreya grandis. Classification (NCBI taxonomy): domain Eukaryota; kingdom Viridiplantae; phylum Streptophyta; class Pinopsida; order Cupressales; family Taxaceae; genus Torreya; species Torreya grandis. Next base: position 914,524 of record JARHVA010005497.1, on the reverse strand, counting down.
TCTAAATTATAGATGGAATATATATATATATATATATATATATATATATATATATATATATATATATATATATATATACACACACATACATACGATATAATTACTTTCAAATGTCTCTATTTTTATTATAAACCCTTTTCGAGCAATTTTTTCAATTGAATTATTCTTTTAATAGGTTATCTAAATTATAAAGACCAATTTAAATATATTAATTTTTGGACTCGGCCAACACTTCTTGTCTTGAAATGTTTGAATCCAAAAAAAATTGAATGTTAAGTGTGAAGCTCCTTAATTCATCAAATAACAAAATAACAAATAGAAAAAATTAATAAAATGATAAATAAAATCTAAAAAAATAAAATTTGTTAAATAAAACATACCAAAATACTTACTTTCAAAAACCATCCACTAATATATTTATATTTACATTTACATAGAGGTACATTCCAATATCACCTCTCATTTGGTGCCTATACTACCATGAGTAACATGAGAGGGTGTATCATCACCTAACCATAGTAATGGTGGAACTACATAGATATAGAGCTCCACAATTAATGACTTTCGTACTATTTCATTCAAATTAGCTAGGAAACATTTTTTTCATTTGCATTTTTTATTATTTTTTGTTTTGACGGATAAGATTACCATGTGCATAACAAAAATCTACTATAAAGTTTCAAGGCAATATAGTTCAATTATTTAAAATAAAGATACAGACATGTCCATCCTTGTAGGAATGTACATGATAGTGGATGAAGTGTCTCTACTCATCCTACAATTGTCCACCTCATTCCTTTCAATATAGGATGTATCTCTGCCACAATCAATATTTCACATATAATTTTTTGTTAAAATAATTAATATCATGTTTATATCTCCATGCAAGTGAATTCCTAATGCCAAATTAATGATGCCTACTCCTAGCTACCTCATTTTGTTGATAGTTTATATGTCAAGTACACCTATTGAACATTACTTGCATTATAATTTCTATCATTACTTGTACTATAATTGCTAGCCGAATTTAATTATTTTTAGTAAGAAGTAATTTAAAAAATTATACCTTTGTTCTAGATCCCTAGAGGTCAAGGGAATTCATTAACATAAAATCCCTTGTATCTATAATCTATCTCCTATAGGTCCTTACAACTATATGAACTATCATTATAAAGTTGTATAATTAGAATATTCATGAGACAATAATATTTTAATTAGAAAATAAAGTATATCCTTAAACATCTATAGAGTTTGATGGTGTGTGCTTGTGGAAAAGTATAGAGATGGATCATGTGAAAGGCTCATTAAAATCCTTCTCCATGACATGTGAAGTATACTTATTTATATAAAGGCTATCTACTGCATGAGCAACCTAATAACATACAATTTAGGATGAATACAATTGTATCAACTTAGTTATAGAACATTGTGTGCATTGGTGTGGTCATGTCAAATTGAAAATGCATTTCAAACAATGAGTGTCTAGGTACTAGTGATATGGTGTATAGTAAGAATGTACAAAAGATTAGTAAATGTAATTAATGACATCTATGATACTTCATGGTGTTTGCAAGTCTAATGTTCAAACACTACTATTTTTTTATTTTCATAGTGTAAATTTTTTTTTACTTATTCAAAGGGACAGTGAATGTCCGACATTATTTGATTCTTTCATGCCTTAGAATCATTATCAGGCCATTAAATTCAAATTAGTGTCTGCATAGGACTGCAATGAGAATATATTATTTGTTTTAATTATTTGAATAAGGTTCATGGTGAAAAATATATATGCTTAGTTGTTGATGTCTTTTTGGCTTAAAAGTTTAGTTGGAAAAGGTGAGATCTTTAAACTAAAAAATTATTTGTACTTTTAGTTTGATTTTGTGTTCCTTGGTGATGTAGTATTTTTCATTGTTTGGTTTAATAGTAAAAATTTTTATGTTGTAATGGAATTTGAATAGGGGGTCTATATAGTGTTTTATATTTTTTTTGGTTAAATAGAGAATTTGTGGTTGTTATTAGGGTTTATGTGATAATGTAGGTTTTGAGATTAAAACATTATGTTTTTTCATAGTCATAAATATATGGGGATTCAAGAGTTTGAAGAGTTACAAATCCATAAATCTTCAATATGAGTTTTATTCATAGGACAAAACTGATCTCCATCTTATTATAAATAGCACTAGAACTTGTTCATAGTAAAATATCAATTTTTTTCCACACCTAGTCTCTGTTCTATGTGTATTGAATTGAGAAATGGCTAGGTCATCATTGTCCCACTACATTTATTGTATTTTTCTATTAGAATAAACTCTATTTTTCAAATGATATTATTTTTTTTCCATAAAATATAAGATTCTTTTAATCATTTAGTGGGTCATATGAACTCAAATAAATATAATTTATTATACAAGGTTACTTATATATATGCCTCTTTATAAATGTGAATGTTATAATTATAGGAAATCACTAATTTAATGGATGTATACAATGTGTCATAATGTATGAGATATATCTTAGTTTATGAAGGCCCATTTTACAAGCTCAAAATGTGTCAATGTCAAGGTATATTTAAATTCAATGGAGTTACATGATAGACAATGATAAGGGTTCATTAAAAAGATAAAAATCAATGTGATGATTAATATTTCATAAACAAGAGCCATGTTGTGGCTAGAGTACATGTCATGTTGTTTTGGAGTTGACAAGCTTAGAGAATAGGAAATAATGGCAAAATGAAATAACAAATGGAAATGTAGAGGCAATGGTGAAGTGAATAGAGAGAAATAAAGAATGTACAAGGAAAACAACAACGGAAAGACAATACTTAGTAATAAAAGTCCAATGAAAGAGATTCGTAATGAATAGAATTGGAGGATCGAATCTTAAAAGAATAACATCTGGGTATTGTTGTAATAGAAATCTTGTGGCTTCTTGTATAGTTCCAAATACTAAATGTATACATGTATGCACATTGTCAAAAGGTCTTGTTCAGGCATACTACCAACCTATGCCAAAAGTAAGAGCTTTGGACTAAGGCATGGACATCCACCAAGCCATAACAAAAGGATATTTTTTGGTCAGATGTTGTAGTGATCAGAGCCTTGAAATAATGCATCCAAAATGTAGAAGCATGCACAAGGCATGTGAACCATTTGATAAAATGCCTCAAATAAATGTGATCTCATGGAATGTGTTGATTGTAGTTTGCATGATATGAGGAAAATAGTGAACTATTGACTTGACTTTAAGGCTTTAAAAAAGAAGCCTTTAAACAGATGTCATCTCATGGATTTCCATGGTAGTAGATTATGCACAAAATGAGTCAATACAAAAAGCTTTAGATGCATTTAAGGAAATAAAAATGGTATATTTAAAGCCAAATTCAAAAACCTAACATTTGTTAGACCTAGTAGTTGAGATTGCCATGATAGACATGTATGAAAAATGTGGAAGCATAATAAAGGCCACTAAACTGAACTTTTTGAAAAAATGTAACCAGAACCACTCTCATTACATGGCATTGAAATTCTTGCCACAAGTGTCAAGTTGGAATACATTGAAATTGAAATTGTGAATATCAATACTCTGGATAGTTTTAAAAAAACATATGGTATTTTAAGCCTACAAGCACCAATAAATTTTCTTAGAAAACCAAGCTCAGTAATACAAAAATTGAAATAAATTTATACTAAATATAGTAACAACACTACACCATATGCGATTTGCTTTCATGCACTCAAGCAAAGCCATAATAAAATTATTATTTCCTTTTTGTTTACTTTTTTATATATTTTATTAAAGTTTGGGCAATGACTTGAGAAAATAAATATTTTGATTAAAAATAAACACAAAATAATATTACGGTTTATTCTTTAAAAGGATAGAAATTGTATTTCAATTATAATTGAGAAACAAAAATTGAAGATTTACAAAACATATATGATATTTTTCATGTTGCGGGGATGAACATGGTTTAGATATGGAACATTTCCCTTTTCATTTCCTTTAAGATATTAATAGAATAATTTTTGTCTTATTCTTTTTGAATGCCCCACACCTTCATTACCTCACTGCCTAGTTGCCATATTGCATAGCAAGATACTTTGCATTTTCAACTAAAACTCATTATGGGACAGTTATCAACCTCTCACAATTTGAAAACATAAGGTAATATGCATGTACTACTCAAAATAATTTTGAAGTCCCCCCTCTATGTATGTGGGATAAAGTGCAATTCATTGGAGATATCTTGGGCTATAGAAAATGTGCAATGTCCTATTTGTGGCAACCACATGAGTAACTGTTAAGAAAAATATATACTAGGAGGTGGGTGAATTATTATATCATATATCTTATAAATATTTAAATTAATCAAACTCAAATTAACCATACATTCAAGATATGCAATAAAACTGAAGCAATAACATGCACCACATGAGAGAGAGAGAGAGAGAGAGAGAGAGAGAGAGAGAGAGAGAGAGAGAGAGAGAGAGAGAGAGAGAGAGAGAGAGAGAGAGAGAGAGAGAGAGAGAGAGATTAGATTTTTATGTGGAAACCTAAAGTGGGAAAAACCATAGAGAATAATCTCAAGTATATGAATGAGCACCAACTCAAATTAAAAAATTCTTAAGCACCAAATTGTAGGATCACTAACCCCTTTTTTGAGTACCAACACAGCAACTATTTGTGACCACCAACCCATAGGAGCACCTACCCCTTGCAAATATTTGTGAGCACCAACCCATAGGAGCACCAACCCCTCTTATGTATAAAACACAACTATCTCTCAATGTTGCTTTTTCAAAAAAAGATAGAACTCTACAATAACTCTTTCTATTCTCTCCTCTTTTCTTATATAAAATAATTACAAACCATGCACTCTCTTGTATATTAAAAATGGCTTCCCAAGCCTTTATTTATAGCTTTTCAAAAGACCTTTGGCATTCACCCTTTATGACTCTTTACTCCTCATGGAAAATGGCACCAAATTTGCATGACCCTTTGAATCCTTGTATTTGAAAAGTCACATGGTGACCCTTCATAAGAAAATGAGTCCTTTCCCATTTTGTCTTTATATTGGTGACTTTTCATATTCTTCAAAGTGTCCCTTCATAAGAAATTGCACCCTTCCTCTTTTGTCTTCACTTGGTGACTCTTGGAATTCCTAAAGATGACTCTTCATGAGAAAATGTGTCCCATTCCTCTTTTATCTTTACCCTGTGATTCTTTGACTTCTTCATGGGCCCTTCTTTTAAATTTATACAACCAAAAATATATTCATTAATATTAAATAAATATCAACACACTTTAGCCTAAATATGAACATTAAAAACACCTTTAGATAATAAATGCTATGGAGCCTTTATCACCAATGCTAGACGTTTGACATCAATGATAATATTTCCAATAATCTCCCTCTTTTTCATTGATGGCAACCTCAAACTAAAATTTTCAAATCCTAAAACCTATATTGTACATGCCAACTTACACATACTACCATCTAAAAAATGTACAATAACTCCCCCTTATTGTAGAATCTTGTACATGTTCTCTGTATCTATTTATATACCTATTTTTGTACCTATTACCTATACCTATTCTTCTCCCCCTTTGACATTAATGTAAAAGGGCCTATCCTAGAGCTAACACTTAGCTACCCCTAAATTGATGTTGATTCTTAATGGTAGGAAGTAAAATAAATTACTCCTAACTTCTCTTGTAGATATTGACTGTGTCTTTTGGTAGTGCCTTTGTGAAAATATCTACAATCTACTTTGCAGTATGGATATACTCTATCTTAACCTATTGATCCCCATCCTGCTCTCTCAAGAAGTGATATCTAATAGGAATATGTTTTGTTCCTGAATACGTCACTAGATTCCTAAAAATATTAATAGCACTTATGTTGTCACAAAAAATAGAAATAGGTTCATCATATTTTACCTTGATATCTTCCAAAGTTTGCTTCATCCAAAGCACTTGAATACAACACAATATCACTGCAATATATTTTACTTTAGCTATAAAAAGTGATACTGAATTTAAATTTTTGCTTTGCCATGATACTAAGCTATCACCAAATACAAAAGCTCTTCTACTTTTACTCTTTATGTCATCTAAGCAACTTGCCCAATCTAAATCTGTATAAGCAACCAAAGTAAAATCTCTACTTGTGGGATACCACAATCCATAATCCAATGTACCCTTGACATATCCAAATATTCTCTTCACTAATTGAACATGACTCTCCTTCAAGGCTTCTTGATATCTCTGAACCATGCCTAATACATGCATGATGTCTGGCCTTAATGTTGTCAAATATAAAAGACTACCAATCATAGATCTATACAAATATTGATCTACAATAGGTGAATTTTTATTCTTACTCACTTTGTTCACTGTATCCATTGGTATGCCAACTGGAGTACAAGTTTTTTAAAAATCTATACCCTCAATCTGAGCATATCCTTTACATACTAACCTTTCTTTATTCTTGGTAACTTCACCATCTTCATTCAACTTATTCCTGTATACCCATTTTGTTCCTATCAGATTTTGATCTTTTGGTTTATGCACTAATTACCAAGTATCATTTTTTTTTATTTGGTTTAATTCTTCATCTATTACATTAACCCAATACTCATCATGTCTAGCTTCTAAAAAATTTCTAGGTTGAATTTTGGATAACAAAGAAAAATTTACTTGCATAAATTCACTTACCATCATCCACCTGATATGAACTCCTTCATTTATGTTCATCATGATGTCTCTCTTATTATAATTTATCTAAACATATTAGGATGGAGTCTTGGTGTCCTTTTTCTTCTCCTTCTCATCTTCATTTGACTCTTCAAAATCTTCTTCTTCAATGACTTTAGGAGTGTCCACTAGATCACTAGCTCTTTATGCTACATCTTCATCTATCCTAACACCTTCACTTTCAACAATCTTCTTGGTTATTCTTTTATAACATTTATAAGATTTATTTTTGATAGAATATCCAATAAATATAACTTCATCTATTCTAAATTCAAACTTACTCAAATTTTTATCGATTTTCTTTATGAAGTATCTGTTGCTAAAAAATCTGAAGTAATCAATTGTAGCTAGTTTGTCTTTCCACAGTTCATAGGGAGTCTTATCACTATTTACTCTCAATAATACTTTATCCTAAATATAAACTATTGTACCAACTACCTCTCTATAATATTTATCTAGTATCTTGGATTTATTTAATATTTTCCTCACCATCTCCTAGACTATTCTATTTTTCTACTCAACTACTCCATTTTGCTATGGACTTCTGGCTACTGAATAATGTCTCATTATCCCATGGTCTTCAAAATACTCAATAAAATCATTTGACATGAATTCTCCTCCTCAGTCTAATCTCAGGTACTTAATCTTCAAATTAGTTTCATTCCCAACAAAAGCCTTGAATGCTTTGAAATGGCTAAAAGCATCTATTTTTTCTTCAAAAACATCACCCAAGTCATACATTTAAAATAATCAATAAGTAACATGAAATATTTCTCAACTTGAGTACTTTGAGTTCTCATATGTTCACACAAATCAGTGTGAACAAGCTCTAATATCTGAGTGGTCAAATATTCTTTTGTTTTGAACCATCTTCGGACCTATTTCCCATGTTGACATGGTTCATAAAGCATTTTGGAAGGAGTTTTAATCTTTATAAAATATCTAACTACTTGATTCTTGATGATGTTGACAATAATGTCAAAATTTATGTGTCACATTCTCCTATGCCATAGAAAATTTTCCTCAACTTGACTCAAACAACATTTTTGACTTTTGATATCTAATAACATATATAAATTGTTGCCTATTCTTTAAGCATCTATAATCAACACATCTGAATATTTTTTGTTAATTTCACAACCTTATACATAAAATTTTAGTGTGTTTCCCTGATCACACATTTGACTTACACTCAAAATATTATGCTTAAGACCTTCTACATACAAAACATTTTTTTTCTTAGGTCTACCATTATCCAAACTTAGTGTACCATTTTTGATAATTCTAGTATTAATATTATCTCTAAATTTTACTATGCCACCATTGATCTTCTTCAGGGTTATGAATTTGCTTTTGTCTCCTCTCATGTGCATCGAACATCCACTTTCAATTAACCATGGCTTTTCTTCATTTCTTACATGCAAAGCTATTTGAACCAACATAGACTTTTTAGGTTATTTATTTTGTCATGAGCCTATGTAAACTTCTTCTTGATGAATGGAGCCTTGAAACTCTGGTCCTTCTTGACCAACTTGAACACACTTCTATAGTACAGGGCTATGTGTTTGAAGTTATTGCACTTGTAAAATATTATGGCCTTTTCAATAAAGCCTGGTAGAGGAGCAAAAGAGTTGTGGCTTCTGCTTAACTTTGCATGAATGTCCTTCTCCTTGTTTCTAAAATTGTTAGCCTTTTTTCAACATTCTATTTTCTTATGACCATATTCATTACAATAAAAACAATAACCATAAAAATATAACCTATTTGTGTATCTCTGACCTATTGCCTTTTTTAGATATATTCGTTACAGCCTTAATTATTTGAGATGTCCTTTGTATTCTTAACTTGTTCCTTTTTCATTTTCTCTTTTGTAAGAGCTTCAACACTTTCCTTTTTTGTGTTAACCTTATCTATGAAAGTAGTGGCCTCCCCTTTCTCTTTTTCAAATCTGATACCTATCTTGTCTGACATTGATATTTGACTTTCTAATATCTTATTCAACATATTAGTGATATTCTAAAATTTTGAATCATTGGCTACTCTATCATTGACTACTTTATTTGTTTTCTCAAGATCTACTTTTATATAGGCATTTTCAACAACATACCTTTCACATTCTTCACTTAATTTTTATAACTAATTTATTATATCTTATTCAATTTTATCTTCTTCAATGTGTGCTTATATATCTTTGATTATTTCTTTTGACTCTTTTTCATTTTTTTAATTTAGTGCTTCAATCTGTGATTCTTCTTCTCAAGAGATTATAATTCTTCTAAGGCACAAATGAGTTCTCCTTCTAGATTCACTTTAGCTTCATCTTGTTCTTCTTCTTGATCATCTATACTTTTACTTATGGAGATATCTTCATGTATGGTCATGAATAAAATCTCTTTTCATCTGAATCACTGACTCCACTATCGTCGGTTGAGCTAGTATCTTTAGAGTATAAACTCTTCTTCTCAAATATTTTTCTTGAAATTTCCTTTGAAATTCTTATTGTATGTAGACCTTCCTTCTTCATTGTTACCATTACTCTTATCAGGGAACTTAGCTGCAAAATGTCCAATCTTTCCATAATTAAAATATTTAAAATATAATTTTCCTTGATATTTACCTGTACCCTTTTTTGGCTTGTAGATGAATATAGCTCTGATGTCATCTTCATCATCACTATAACTCTCACTTGATTATTTTATCCTAGTCTTATCTTTATTCGATGTCTTGAAATCAACTTCCCACTTTGAGGGTTTCTCTTGTTTACTCTACATCTCATATGTCATAAAAATACCATGTAGTTCATCCATCTTTAGCTTGTCTAGACCCTTCATCTCCTTGATTTCTGAAACCTTTGCATCATATCTTATTGGTAGAAATCTTAAAACCTTTTGTACCACCACTAATTCTTCTAAATCTTTTCTAAGGCCTTGAATATGATTAACTATTTGATCAACCCATAAAATACAACTCACTATATTTTCTTCCTCTTCCATTTTCAAATTCTCAAACTGTCTTTTGAAAGTCAGAAGCTTAGCTTGCTAAACCTTTCCATCACTTTTGTAAATATTTTCAAGCTTTACCCAAGTCTCATGAGCAGATTTACATTGCATAACTTTAAAAAAATTTGATTCACATAAACCACATAAAATAGCATTTAAAGCTTTAACATTATTTTTACTTGCCTTATTTTCTAATAAAGTAGTAACAAGTATTTGTTGATATTTGTATTCCTCCATAACTGCTTGCCAAATGTCAAATCCAAGAGACATCAAATAAGTCCTCATCCTTATCCTCCCAGAAAAAATTCCCATAAAACAAAGGTTCCTTATTTGTATAAAAACCTCCATGTGATCTAGCCATCATAATTTCTCTGATATACCTTCAAGCTGTAAAACTTTTTCCAATGGAATGCTCTAATACTAATTTTTAATCATAGAATATACTGAGAGGGGGTGAATTAGTATATCATATATATTACAAATATTTTACTTAATCAAACTCTAATTAATCATGCATTCAAGATATGCAATAAAACTAAAATAATAATATGCACCACATGAGAGAGAGAGAGAGAGAGAGAGTAGATTTTTATGTAGAAACTCAAAGTTAGAAAAACCATGGAGAATAATCTAAAGTATATGAATGAGCACCAACTCAAATTACAAAGTTTCCAAGCACCAAATTTTAGGAGCACCTACCCCTTGCAAATATTTGTGAGTACCAAACCACAAGAGCACCAACCCCTCTTGTGTATAAAACACAACTATCTCTCAATGTTGCTTTCTCAATAAATGATAGAACTCTACAATATCTCTTTCTATTCTCTCCTCTTTTCTTATATAAAACAATTACAAACCATGCACTCTCTTACATATTACAAATGTCTTCCCAAGCCTTTAATTATAGCTTTTCAAAATACCTTTAGCATTCACCCTTTATTACTCTTCACTCCTCATGGAAAATGACACCAAACATGCATGACCCTTTGAATCCTTGTATTTGAAAAGTCACATGTTGACCCTTCATAGGTAAATGAGTCCTTCCCCCTTTATCTTTAAAGTGTCCCTTCATAAAAATGGTGCCCTTCATCTTTTGTCTTCACTTGGTGACTCTTGGAATTTATCAAGATGACTCTTCATGGGAAAATGCATCCCATTCCTATTTTGTCTATACCCCATGATTCTTTGACTTATCCATGGGCCCTTATTTTGACTTTATGCAACTAAAAATATATTCATTAATATTAAATAAATATCAACACACTTTAGCCAAAATATGAACATTAAAAACACCTTTAGATAATAAATGCTATGGGTCCTTTATCACCAATGCTAGACCTTTGACATCAATGACAATATTTCCAATAGTAATAGCATCAAGCATTATTAGATGAATTTTTTGGATATAAATCATTGAGGACAAAATATTCTTTTGATGAAAAATATTTCTTCGAATTCCTAACCATAATTCTCCATTGCTACCACTGGCCACAATATCGTAACAATTATTTATATAGAATGTTAGAATAAATATCTTATGAGGCATAAATAATCATAGATATCATAGGTCATTTAAGAGGAGAAATAAAATCATACCACAAAAATAAAATAGTATCTCTATATGCATGCCCTTTTTGACTGATAAAATCGCTCGACCAAGTTGTGAGCAAATATGTGCTGGTTGATATGAAAATGTATCTCACATGTACTAAAATGCAATGATAAGTTTAAAATATCCTAATGCTTTAGATTTTTTAGAGACAAATGACAACTTCCATACTTACCTCTATATATGACAAAATGTTCATTCAACTCCATGTGAATCTTTAGCTACAATCTCTTGTGATGGTCGTTGCAAATTACAGTCCTGTGATATAGTGTTTTCAAAAATTTGAATTTGAGATCATTTCCATGAAAATAATTTATGGAAATTTCTCAATTATATATCCTTAAAAGTGAAATGTTAGATAAGGTCAATAACCTATCTATTGGAGATGATATGTTTTGTATGATAGATAGAGTTTATCTATTATGTCTAGCACTCAGGGGATGCTTATTATCAATGCTAACAAGATAACACATTGTACATTGTGTTGTGATTTTTCTTATTCTATTAGTGATATATGTTTGGATGAAGGGAATAATAATGTCCTAAATAGGTGAATCAAGACTAGAATGAATTTCTTTGCAACATGCAACTGAAATAATTCTCTTTACAAGATCAGGTGTGGGTTTGCTAGATGTAATAGAGCATATGGTTACAGTACTGCAGTGAGTTGTCTTTACTTTTATGCATGCCCACCAGCTGTCATTGCCCAAACTCGACTACCCTAGTAAATATCCACATGGTTTTACTATCAGTATAACACTCCATGCTAATTTAACCCATGCAAAAAAATTTCATTAGATGCAAGCCTTTTTAATATTTACTATTTAGTGACAAATAGGAAAAATATTTAAAAATTCATTTTAAACCACTTAATATTGTAAAATCCTTTTATTTGAACTTGTTGAATGAATTGGATTTGTTGGTCATGTATTTTGACATAAATTAATATGTTTAGGTCTTTAAAATAGTGCCTATTATAGGTTCTAATAAAGGAAACAATTTTGTGCTAGAGACAACTTGTGGTTTTACATAATGTGTAACCACTTAGTAAGATTATGAAAAGCTTCCAAGCATGAGACCCATTATATAAGGCCACAAAGAGAGACTAATTAGGTTTATGAGACACCATATATAAAAACATTAATAGTTTTCATAAGACCCCATATGGAGTCCCTTAATTAATTATAGCTATCATATATTTTTTGTAGGTGGTAAGTATGAGGTTCTAACACTATTAGATCTTTATGTTTTTAGGCAATGTAATTATTTTTACTTATTAAAATGGGTATTGAATGTCTAGATTTACTTAATTTCTCATCACATTAGAACCATTTTCAAAACATTATGTTTAAATTAGTGTCTTTATGTGCCTCTAATTAAAATACTATGTTTGTCTATTTTATTTGAAAAAAAATCACAATAAAAAATATTTGTGATTAGATGTTTATGTTTCCAAGGAATAAAGATTCATTTTACAAAGGTGAAACCCATAAATTGTGAAATTATTTGTACTTATGATTTGGTTTTTGGGTGTTTGTGATGTAGTGTTTTTTGAGAAAAAATTAAATAGTAAATGGTTTCATATTATAGTGGATTTTAAGTAGAGGGTTTACATGGGTTTTTATTTTTATTTACAATTAGAATGTTTATGGTTTTTTTAATAGTGTTTATGTTATAAAATATGTTTTGATATTTAAACATTGGTTGTTCTTATATTCCTAAATATGGGCTTTCATTATTTTCAAGGGATAAAAATCCATACACTTTTAAAAACACTATTTTTCATAGCACAAAAATTAAATACGCTTATGCAATGTACCATAATAACATGTCCAAGTAGTAATGCATGGATTTGGCCATAGAGAACCATGACCAAATCATATAGACATTTTGAAATAAAAATAGGGTTATTTCTAATAAATTCGATTAATTCATATTAAAGTAGTCACATGCCTAGTCTCTAATGTATATGCATCAATTTGATAAAATAACATGTCTTCATTGATGTACTACATTTATTGTTTTTTTCTATTAGAAACAAGTATATTTTGTATATATAAACACAAATGTGTGTATGAACACATGCATGCGCACTTGTGCGTGCACACACACATGCATGCATGCACACACGCACCCACCCACACACACACACACACACACACACACACACACACACACACACAATTTCTTTTTTTAAAGTGTAAGATTTATTATCCTTATTCATTGGTTCATATAAACATTGAAAAATATAATGTAATATACAAGGTTAATTATAAATATGCCTCTTTATAAATTAAAAGGATATAATAGTTTGAAACCATCAATTTTTTTGATGCATTTTGGGGATGTATACAATGTGTCACTACTAGGTGAGACATCAAGTTTAATGTATGAGGTATACCTTAGTGTATGAAGCCATGTTTTATAAACAAAAAATGTGTCACCATCAAGGTACAATTAAATTAGAGTTCCTTTATGGAAGTTAGTAAGGAGTCATCATGAAGATACAAACCAATGTTGTTTTTAAGATGGCTTATAAAACGACACCAATGTGTTATTGGAGATATTTTTTGGTAGTCAATAAAGGGTCACCATTAAGAAATAGTATGAAAAAATTCTAAAGTAAACTAATTTTTTTATTTAATCTATTCTAAAATCACACCAAGAGACACCAAATTTATTTATTAGAGACCCCCAAGGAGAACATTAATATTTTTCATGAATCACCTTATGGTATCCCATAATTCACCACTAAAAATAAAGACAATTTTATCTTTAAAAAACCCATTTGGATGTTCCCAAGAGATCACTACCAAGAAACAAACCAAAAATATATTTTTATTATTGAAACCATGTCGATCAAGACATTAATTCTATGTATAATATCGCGTTATTAAAAAAATGGAGACATTTTCAAATTTTGCCTTCTATATTGCTCAGTGCATTGAAATTTTGTATATCATTTTGGATTTTAACATGTGAAATGTACTTTATAGTACATAGACATTGAGTATAAACCATATTACTATAACACATTTTAATGTTGTAAATTGCAATGTCTTAAAATAAATTACAAACTTTTGTATTGATTTAGACACATAATGTTTATATAAGTGTAGCTAATAAATGTATAATTTCATTTCTCAAAAGTACTTGTGTTTTTATCAAATACAAGTTCATATTAGTTACCTATTAGTGTTTTTCATATATGTGAATGGTTATCTTCCTATTTCTTTTATTTAAATTCTCACTCCTCCCTTTGTTTTCATATTCGGTTTATAATTTGTTTTCAAGAACTGTACACTATGTATTTTTATAGAGTACTAGAATGATACACTGTATGGTTATTTGGTGTGCACTTGAAACATTTTTCCTAGGTATCCCATGGCTTATGATCATCGTATTTTATTATTTTCCAAACATTTTTTTTCATTTTGAATTCCAAAAGTGTTATAGCATGACATTGAGAATTATATAAATAAAAAAGGTGTTATAGTGCATGTGGGAAAAAATTGAACATAGAATTTGTTAAATAAATATACCAACATATGACTTTTGGAAAGAAAAGGATAGTTAATAAAATCATAGAAGACATAATTGAACCTTATATGAATCTTTTATTTATTTTCCATTTGTTAATTATAATGTAGATATTTATATTAAATATTATGCCCTACATCAATACATTATATTTAGATTGTTGATTTCTAAAATTTTCAAACATATTATGGTATTCATAAAATTTTAGGATTAAAATAGGACACAATACAACACCCTTTTTTATAGGCTTAGATGTTTTTATAAGGTTTGGTTGAATAAGATTAGTTTGTTAGAGACCTTCTAGAATTCTAGAATATATAATTACTTTTTTAGAGCATTGAAGGTAATGAATCATTTATAAGATCTATGATTCACATATTACCAGTGTAATATAGTTGGCCCCAAGGTTAAGTAATTTCATATACTCTTCATGAAACATTCACATGACATTGGGAGAAATATCTTATCACTTTATTTTGTTCAAGTTTTTTCCTTCATGGTTTGGACTTGCTTTATGATTTATTTATAGTTATTAATTTAAAATTCATTAGAGGAACTAATCTTCTTAAACCCCCTATTGTCATTTTTTAATAGATCTTAAGGGTTAAAGGAAAATTTAACCTATACAAAGATAAAATATGGGTTACACAAAGTTGGATAAGGATAGGTTAAAACCTTTAAAGCCTTCTTAGAGATAGGGAAACAAATATCTTGAAATAAAAAATAAAAATACCTAAAATAGGAAAAAAAGACTTTGAGTTATGACAAATACCATTACAACACTCAAGAGCTATATATAAAAATACTACATGTAATACTATCATATATGTGAAAAAATTGAAACCCAAATATGAGAATACCAACCCACAAGATAGGGAGAAATTGAAAACTTTGGCTTGGTACCATCTCCACCACCAAACCCATCATCTATTAATTCCTTTGATTGATTACACACATCAGTTGAGACACCACTATTATTGGTCCCACATATGGTACACATTGATTAATGAACTTTCCACTTCATCCATACGTTGCACCATGACCAAACTAACCACCACTTCTTATATCATAATTACCACTAGCACTACCATGGGGTGATAACTACCCTACTCCTAAACACTTCTACCTGGAGTGAAGCCACTATCCAATCCCACTTCAAAAACAATATCCTCCATGTATCTATACATGTGAAATGACATATACTTTTACATCATAGGGCTTCATGAGAGGTTATCTAGACCTGCATTCTTACCTACAAGATAATACATAGCTACCAAAAAAAATACCACCAAATAAATTTATGAGGAAATCAACGTAAAAAATGACAAATTTTTATTTAAATATCCTCAAAAATATATCAACAATGGAAATAAAATCTAATAGATAATTTAGAGGTAAGGTAGGCCCTGATACCCAAGTCAAATGGTGGGAATGAAGTAAGTCACTCATTACAATAGAAGGTCCCTCTATCTTTTCACATTATAGACTTGGTTTATCTATCATTTCATTAGAAACCATATATTCACAAATACCACCATTTATAATTACATTTAATATCTTACCTTTTGAATTATACCTTTTTCTAAAACTATTTGTACATATAGATGAATCACCTCCTTTATTCTACACATGTTCTTTCCTTGGAGCTATCATCGTTCTCAAAATCATGATATTTTATCCTACATATAATTATTCAATTTATGTATTTTATTATTATATTTAAACCTAAATCAAATTCACTCTTGGCTGTTCCTCTTGTCTCCTTTCTTATATAAGATAGTGTGGATACTCATATGCTCTGTGTCCTTCACATCTAAAAAACAAATCATGGACCATTCCATCCACTACCACCACCATAGCCTCTACCTCTATGAGACCCTCTTACTCTTTAATAATATTTAAATCCTTGTCTATTTTCCTCTTCCTTTTCAATACCATGGGATGAATTTTCTTTAGTGGGATTAATCCCACCTTTGGTGGTATTAAAACTACCTCATCTACTCAATGGAGATTATTGTCCTATTTTTGTTTTGTTTTATCTTCTAAAATCCTTTCTACTTTGATTTTATGTTTCTTTAAAATATAAATCATATGGATATTTAAATATATTTATTATATACATGCTTAACTCATCTTAAATAGAAAAAATTAAACTAATCGCATACATTGCAGCCATATGTATATCTTGAAAAACTCATCTATAGTCTTGTACACTATGATATTTTTTTCCTTAAATTATGAAATATTCTATAGAGGTGTTTTCCATAATATATTGGATGAAATTTCTCTCTCAAATTCTTCTCCACCTTTCTCTACTTCTATATATTTTATTTACCTTTTCTCTGTTTCTCTTTTTATAAGTGATCCTATCAAATCATTTCATGACCTTTTAATTTCATGTGTGAAAAATTGAATCTTTTTTTTTTCAAAATTATCCATGGTAAAAAAAAATCATACTATTTAACTACTCGATCAACTCATTTGGTTGTAAATTAACCCAATTCTCTTAAACTATCATCTTAAATCCTTCATTCCTTCCCTATAAGGCCCTAACCATATTTTCCTCAATTGATCGTATTTTTTCTTGTTATACCTATTGTTTATGAATTTATTCATGATTATCTATTTCTTTCACTTTTTTATCTTGCTCTCATTTTTGCCTTTAAGGTGTGACAAATGTAGTTAATTCTTCCACTTGCCTTTGTTTTTGTTTCATAGTTTTATTAATCTATGCAATTCATAATAATCCTCTTGGTATATTTCACCTCTATTATTCAATACATAATTTTGTAAAAAATAAAAAACTTAAAACCTAGTAAAATAGATAAATATATTACATTTAAGAGTTGAACTTCTTTTGATACCAGATGTTAATTCCAAGAACTAGCAAAGAAAAATAATTCAAATAGGCACAATCCAAAATCATTAAATAATATTTTTAAATGAATTTAAACTTGAAATTGGTATTTAAATTATAATTTAAAAAATATAAATAAATAAAAAAGACTATTTAGAGTTAACTAGCCTTGTTATTTTTAACATCTATTAGTTTTATTAACTTTTTCTTACAATTTTTGTAACCATAACTCTTAGTAAATTTTTCATATAAGCTCGAATGGGTCTAATAATATCCACTTATACTATAAAAATTAATGAAAAACTAATGGTAACCACTATGCAGTGAAATTTTAAAACTAAAAATAGAAATATGATAAATAAAAATTAGTTCACATACCAATTTTTGTTGTTGTGCATTTAATAGTTAGGTTGAAATTTTGTGTGAATTATGTTTTAAATTTAAAATTTCCTCACCTATTTATATCTCTATTAAAAAAAATTGAGAAAATTTTATTTAATTTACCCATAATAAAATTAATCTCAAAAGTGCACACTGAGTAGATTTGGCAACTAAAAAATTCAAAAAATGAATAAGTAAAGATTGACACAAAACTTAGTTTTCATAACTACATATTTACTACATGGAAAATATTTACATTAAAATTTTTAAACCATGAAATTATTCCCACATTTTTTTACATTATTGTAAATTTTCATGATAAATGGATATGTTCTAGTCATGTGAAATGCCTCCTAAAAAGTGATTTATAGTAAAATTTGAAAACTATAAAGACATGAAAATCACACAAGAAGATTTTTTTAATTTCTACACAATTATCATATGGGAAGGAATTTTTGTGAATTTATTAAATATTTAATTCTAATGATATTTGACTATCATCCTACAAAATTTGTAGAGAATTAGACTTAGTTTAATGGTATGAAACTACATTTAAAAAATTCCTAGTAGTAATAGATGGAAACTATACTTCACACCCAAAATACTTTTGAAATTGTGTCTATAGGAAGTTATAGGTTTCCAAGCATATATAAAAAATAGGTTCTATGTTTCTATTGATGAAATTAGTGTGTAATAATAATAATAATAATAATAATAATAATAATAATAATAATAATAATAATAATAATAATAATAATAATAATAATAATAATAATAATAATATGTAGTTTTATGTGTACACGTTATGCACATCATAGTGTCTATATGTGATAATTTGGATAAATTTCTTTATAAAGTAATATAATAAAAAAAATAGAGATTTAATATTTTTCTAGATCATGATAAATATATAAAAAGTGATGTTCAATAAAAAATAATGAAATTTTTATTTACTAGTGTTTTGGATGACATTCTGTGATCCATGATCAAGTTTTTTTTAATAATATTATAATTAGAATAATTTTTTATATAACTTAAATATATAAAATAGACCATTACACATAATTTGATGCATCCATATTTTTATTATATTAAATATTAGTCATTAACTCATTCAATTGAGTCTAGTGAGGTGTGAATTACCAACAGAAGAAAGGGGTGATTTCCATTTAATGTCAATCACATTGATAAGTGAGGGATTGAGATGATCATTTTAAAATTAATAAATGTTGGTATTCTCACATTAAATTTAGGAAATGGAGTAAAATTTATGGACAATGGAGATATAGAACACCATGGGTAATTTTTATGTCCTTATGTATCATTTTTAGAGTGAGTTCTTAATAATGGTGCCCCTTTCATGTGAAATGTAGG
Organism: Torreya grandis; assembly: GCA_037957365.1. Lineage (NCBI taxonomy): Eukaryota > Viridiplantae > Streptophyta > Pinopsida > Cupressales > Taxaceae > Torreya > Torreya grandis. The sequence continues at coordinate 895,002 of JARHVA010005497.1, read as the reverse complement.
AAATGATTGCTGATTTAAGGCTATAGGTTATATTAAATACCACCATATGTTTTGTTTTTCTATGTTGATATTTTTCTTGTAAAGTAAATTCATATTAACTTGGTCCATTTCACATGAAATAGGAGAAACAATTATTGATTTATGTGTAGGGGACACAAAAGACAACAATGTATCTTTTTTTGTGTCCATGTTTCATTTGTAAATAAAAAATTGACTAAAAGAGGTCCATTCACATAAAATCAACAAAATATTTTAATATTTATAATTTTAAATAGAAAATATACCACCATGTGTCATTTGTGTTTTTTCATGTTTCCTTAGTAGATATAGATCAACTAAACATGGCACCTCTTTCATGCGATTGTGGAAACAAATGAAGATTTAGGGCTAAGGGACACATTAAACCTCCATGTTTTTTTTTTTTTTTTGTTAATCCCTTTTAGAGAGAATATGTGGTACTAAGTCCCCTTTCACATTCGATGGAGGAAACATTTATCAATTTAGTGATACAAGATATTAGATACCACCATATGTCACTTTCCCATGTGGATGTCTCTTTATTAGAGTTTCCTCATAGGAATGAGCCAATTTGCTATGAAAAAGAGGCAATGCTTTATAATTTATGGGTGGGGACACATTAAACAACCACATTTTATTTTTGTGTGTTCATGTTTTACTTCTAAATTAAATTTGAAAAAAAAACCCATCCATTTAACATATAATTGACATAATGGAAAAATATTTATCATTATTGGGATAAAGTTCATGATCATTTTTTTTTACATATTGTTATTCCAATTCTAGCATTAAATTAACTGAACAGAGCCCCTCACATACAATCAAGACAATAGAGGAAGATTTTAGGGAAAGAAACAATTAGACCACCATGTGTTGTTTATTTGTGTTCATGTATCATTTTCAATGAAAATTCATTGTAATGGGCCCTACTTTAAATGCGTAGGAAATGTTTGTCAATTTAGGGATAGGGTAATTATTAAGGACCACAGTGTGTTGCATTTTTTATATCTATATGTTATATTTTTAGAATGAGTTCAAAGTAATGAGGTATGTTTAGCATGCAATATAGGGAGAATTTATAGCTTAGGAGGAGGGTAATATATTATACCACCATAATTTATTGATATTTTTTCACGATTCCTTTATATAGAGAGTTTAATTAAAAGGGGCCTATTTTACGTGCAATAGATGTAACATAGGAATTCATAGGGCTTCGTGAATATAATAGAACATCATGTGTCATGTTTGTGTGTTAATGTTTTCCTATATAGAGAAAAAATTAATAAATAATCCCCCTCACACATGAAATCAAGGAAACTAGGGAATATTTAGGGGGTAAGGAAACATTTTACCTCCATGTTTTTTGTGTGTGTTAATGTGTCCTTTTTAGAGTGAATTATTAGTAATGGGGTTATTTTCACATGAAATGGAGGTAATGTTTATAGAATTTTTCGCTGGGGAACATATTAAAAAATACCACACATATTATTTTTTTGTAGATTGAATGCATTGTAATGAGGTCCATTTCATAAAAAAAACTTGCAAAAAAAATCAATTGATGGGTTGGAAATACATTAGACCACCATGTGTCATTTTATTTTGGTTTTATGTTTCATTTCTAGTGTAACATTATGACTAAAATAGGGCCCTTTAAAAATAAATTTAAGTAACAATGGAATATTTATTGATATTAGGATAAAATAGATGACCATGTGTCATTTTTGTTTTTTCATATTTCATTTGTAGAGCAAAATCAATAAAATATGCCCCTTTATTTTAGAAATCAATGGAACAATGGAATATTTAGGGGAATTGGATACATAAGACCACCATATCTTATGAATTTATGATCATTTATTCTTTTAAGATATAATTCATAGTAACATGGCCCTTTTGACATGCAATTAAGAAAATGCTTATCGATTTAGGGATAGGGGATGTATTCAAGACCACCACATGTGTCATTTTCTATGTCAATTTAGTTTTTAAATATGTAATTGAGAGTAAAAAATACCGTTTCACATGTAATATAGGAAAAGTTTTTTATTTAGTAGTAAGGGACACAATAAATGACCATGTATTATTTTTTTATATTTACATTTCCATCATAGGTTGATTTTAATTAAAGTAGGCCACTTTTACATCTAATTTATGTAATGCTAGAAGATTTATGTATATTGGGAGAAACTCTACCACCACATGTCATAGTATTGTAGTCATATTTCATTTATAGAGTCAAATCAACTAAATGGGCACCTCTCAAATGAAATATAGGTAATGAAGGAATATTCAAGTTTAGGAAACACATTAGGCTAACATGTGACATTTTTGAATGATGATGTTTGATTTATAGTTTGAATTCATCATAATATGGTATGTTTCACATGTAATGTAGGACACATTAGCCACCATTTATCATTTTTTGTGTTGATATTTCATTTATAGAACTAATTATGAGTGCTTATACCATGAACACTTTTATTTAGTCCATATATTTATAATTTTTACTTCTAATTGGTCAAGCATGTTATAAATTTTCAATAAGGTTATTCCATAGTAAAAATGTCTTCTTGTTTTAAGGGTCCATTCCTGGGATGACCATTCTATAGAATCTTTCCCACCCTAAGCTATGATGGTGAGTTATTCATGAAACGTATCTGATGTAATGGAATACCATCTCAATTTTCAATGTAACAAGGGTCATCATGTGGCTTCAAACCTATGTTCAATGCATCATGGAAATTCCATAACCCATTGCTAGTAATACTACTCGCCGCTAGTTTGAGTATTCCAAATGTAAAAATATCCATGGTTATGGGTCTCTTTAAAATAAATGTTACTCAAAATTTTATGGTTTTATTAAGAGTGTCTTAATTGTGCTTTATTAGTAACATTTTAGTAATTAGTGAAAGACTATTTCATATAATTTGGACTCATTCCCACTAAACTGAAGTGGAGAAAATTTTCTCCAAAATAATTTTCTTTTTGTTTCAAATAAAATGGACTGTTTCAAACCATTTTGGCCATAGATCATTTTGAATTAATTGAACTATTTTGAATAATTTGGACTTACACCTTGTAAAGTGGAGTGGAGAAAATTTTCTCCAAAAAATAAATTTCATATATTATAAATAAATTGGAGTGTCTAAAACCATTTGGAAATAGACCATTTCAAAAAAATTGAGATATTTTAAATAAAATGGACTTATACCCACTAAAGTGGAGTGAAGATAATTTTCTCCAAAAATAAATTTGTTATATTCAAAATAAATTGAACTATTTCAAAGCATTTTTGCATGGATCATTTTGAGTAAATAGGGCTATTTGAGTAATTTAGACCTATACCTATAAAATGGAGTGATTTAGAAGAAGATTTTCTCCAAAAATAAATTTTGTTTATTCCAAATAAATCAGACTATTTTAAACCATTTGAGCATAGATCATTTTGATTAAATTGGGCTATTTTAAATAATTTGAAATTATACCTACTAAAGTGGAGTGGAGAATATTTTCTCCATAAATATGTTTTATATATTCCAAATAAATTGAATTATTTTAAACCATTTGGTATTAGATCATTTTGAATAGATTAGATTATTTCAAAGTCGTAGCACCCTTTTGGGCCTTCATACCAATTATTAATCCTTTGAAGTAGTTTCTGTTGCTAGGACACGTGGCATTGTTTGACTAGCCAAAGTATGGATGAAAACATATTAATAAATATAGTTCATCTACATAATAAAATATCCTAAAAATTGTTTGTTGTTCATTGGGAAGATCTTGTAAATGAGCAAGTGTCAATATACTAAATCTATAATTTCAAGGAATCTCCAACTATAAATCAAATTACACTAATAGAAAAATCAAAGTAATTCTAAATTAGAATTGATTATTTCAAAATTAATTGAACTATTTTTGAAATAACTTAGAATTGATTTTTATGAAATTGATGATAATGTTTATTACTAGAAGTATAGTTTATAATCAATAAATATACATGAAAGAATCAGGGGAATTAACATCTTTATAAACATTGGTTCACAGTTATTGGCATGGATTTTTTGCTTTCTCTCAAAAATGTGATGATTGACATCATTTTGATTCTCTAATCATTTTAATTTTTATAACTTCCATTTTGAGTATATCTACCGATGTAACATAACTCATTTTCAATTTTTTATTTGTAACACAATTCTAATAATTACAATCAATAAACAATGTGTTGGCAATTGAAAAATTGTCTCCAAAGGTCCCTTTAAAAGTAACTTCTTCCAGTTTATTTATGTTTATATTGAATGGCTTAGAATATTTTTTACCCCAAACAAACATGAAAATTGAACTTGTGTAAACCATGGCTTGAATGAGTATACTCAAATGATTGTCCTCTATCATTGACCAAATGCCAACATGAGAAAAATACTACAATGTTGCCTTCAAATTTTCATTGGAATGATTTCTAATGTAGTATGATATATTTTTAATTTTATAATCTTCTTTTTATCTTGTATCATGCATTTGCATATCTACTATTTTGTGCACAATAAATAATAAGTCATCCAACCACAAAATTAATAGTTTTTTAAAAGTTAGTTTTAGCTCCTCATTTAAAATCTCTATAATTTTTTAAAAAAATAAATGAAAAATTCATTAACAATATTATATTATACTTAGAGATATAACATGAAAAAATTCTAAAAAAATGTTTTACATGTTACTAGACTGGTCATTCATGTGATTTTGATTTGCATTTATTATTATAACATAAAAACATAATGCATTTCATTTCATTCTTTTTTCTTTGCATTTCCTTAAATCCTATATAATATCCACATAAACACATATAAAAATAAGTACATGCTTAGGCACATTGTAACTAAAATACTCATTATACATGGATTTGCCATTTTTGTTACCAATTTTGTAACAAACATATGCAAATAAAAGTTCATATTGAATCCTTATAACTTGACCATGAATGTATCATAATCTAAATCAATCTGGTTTTTCCATAACTCATTTCTCATAGATGTTGATAGTAATTTAACATTGATCAACCAACATCTATATTATTATAGTAATTAAAGTATGATCAACCAACATCTATATTTATATGTTTATGCAGCCCATTACAACAAACAAAATAAGATTGACAGTAACTCTTCTATGTCGTAGTTCACTATCACTAAATTAAAATGAATATAATACACCTTAATAATTGAACCCCCTTCATATACTTCCAATAAGACACACCAAATTAAAAACTATTTGAATCAATAGCAATATAATTATTTCTAGCATAATATACTTTATTATTATTTTTATTGATAAAGAACACATGGATACTTTGCATCAAATTTTATTATATTGAAGACATAGTAGAACACATATTGTGTTATTTTTAACTAGGTAAATTAACATGTAAATAAAATTTTAATGGGTAAATTAAACTTGTAATCAACATTTTAATGGGTAAATACAACCACATTTAGTCTAAACAACAATAAAATGAACCACACTTCCAAATCCCAAGCCGATGCAAGTCTATATTTTATTGTCTTCTACAATCTCCTACCCATGAAGAAAAATTCAATTGTAATGTGTTTAAATAAATAAATAAAATTAATATATTCTATATTTTTATGAAATTGTATAATTATGTATTTATTAAAAAGGGGTTTTCATCTTTTTTTGCCTTTTTGTAGTTTGTATGGGTTCACTCTTTCATTAAATCTTTGGTTTTGTATTCCCTACAAAGTATTATTTAATGTAGTAACTACAAATTCTCATTAATAATCAATTGATTTGATATTTTTATTTTAAAAATGTGTCTTGTTGTAAAGTTTTACCTTGTGTTGTTTTCATGGAGGTACCAACCTGTAGAGTTGTGTCATGGGTTGTTGTGTTGTAGACACAAAGTGATAAATTTTCTTTGTGAATTATATTAATTGAGACATAAATAGATGAATAAATATTATATCAGTACTATGAATTTTTGATAAATAAAAAATTATATAATTGAAAAAATATGGATGATCTTAATATGTTACTTCTTCAACTTGCAATGTGTCATGTTCATTGATATGATTTTCTATTATTATTGTTTCTTCACTTGCATACAATGCCATTAGTGTCACACATTTAAAGATTGTGAATTTTTTAGGTTTGAAAAATAAAGCATGTGCACCAAAATATTGTTAAAATGTTATATTTGGAAAATGAAGCATGATTATAAAATAAATTAAAAATGTTATGCACTTGGTACTAATCAAATAGGTTGTTCTTGTATTGGTTTCTCTAAATTTGTAAAAAAAAAATTTAATTGAACATTAAAAGTCATTTTTTATTCATTTTCTATAATGCAAGATAAATTTATTTTCATTTTGGTATAAGCATGCACCAATCTAGCTCCTGTATATACCCCTAACACACCACATGCATCTGGATCATGGAAAGTAGAGATAAGTGTCTCCCAAAAGATGGTATCTAGTTAATTTTTTAATGACCTTCGTGTTTTTTGCTAACCAATCATTTGAAATGTTAGTATGTCTTTGTAACTATCAAAATTGTCCTCTAATCTACTTTGTTGTGAATGGAGGCAAAAATATTGCAGCTAAAAATGAGCTAGATCCTGATAAAAATTGATACGTGTAATATGTGTCCAATCAAATCCATAACTATTTGGACTCCATAATATGACACCTATATCTTGCATGTAATGGAAATCACCAACACGTAGATTCTTGAGAGAGGTCTGAATAGCAGGATAATATTCTAGTTTGTGGATGATGGATATATTGAAGGCCCTAACAATAAATTTTCCAATCAATGCTTGAAGAAATAGGTGAAGATATTCTTCCTTAAAAACTTTAGTGAGATTCAGAAGGTCATTAATTATCAAGTTGACATTCAGACCAAGAATGAACGTTTCACTAAAATATTTTAAAATAGATGGCCAAAGATAAAGGGGCCCGTAATGGAAGCTGAATCTTTCTATATATGTCTTGGGAAGCTAACCTCCATCATTATGTAGATAAATTTTCAATATGCTTAACGAATATTGAGATAATGCTTCTTAGCCTTTTTGTTTCTTGAAATACCTTCATTTAGGACACATAATTGTCAAACCTTCTCATAGAAATTTTATAATGCTCCATTACCTCTTCAGATGTGATTGTTTGGTCTGGTGGAAGTGTCATATCATGGTTGCTAAAATAATCTATAATTTTTTATAATATGTTATTTTCTAGCTTCACCTTTTTTCACCAATTATCCATGCTATTGTACCCAGGCATTTTTAAGAAGGAAAGAGACCCTTTTTCCAATAAATCTATGAGTTCTAATTTTTGTTTGTTTGAAATCCCTTGAATATTTCTAAGTATTGTTGTACCAATCAGATCTAAATCTTGTTTATTTTAGCTAGGTAAAGTACCACTTTCAAACAAATCAAATGTCTTATCAAAACAATCCCAAATGGGTTGTTCTATGAAAAGAAAGTTTTCTCTCTCCTACAATTTTTATGTTGAATAGTTCATTTATGTGAACAAGTGTTTATCGTGTTCATGTATTTCTTTATCTTTTTCTTCCTTGCTTCAAGATTCTTCAAACCTCTCAATTTGATAAGGTCATGTGAAGATTAAACTCTTTCTACAAATGAAGCCTTATAAATTGTTTTTTTGGTTTCATTATATTGATTACGTATTTTGTGCACAATATGGAATAGAGTACAAGTTTTCAAAATCTTACCCTTCTAAAACAACATTTATTTCTAAATGATTGTGAATTGTATTCTTCCTCTGAAATAATTTTGTGTTCTATTGTAATTGTGTGTTGGCTATCTATAATTTTAAACCTTACAATTTTTTACCTTCATCATATCTTCTAGGACTTCTTTTAATTCAATAAAATAGTCAGAGTTTCTTAGATCAAAAGTAATTAAAAAAGCATCCTTCATTGGAACCTCATTAGGTTTTACAAATGAATGAATTAAATCATTCACCCATCTTTCATTCATATTTCTTATTTTGATATTTGCATCTCCCAATTCATAGAGCCCTATAGTAATGTTCAAGGCGTAGTTGCTAGAGAAAATATACCATGTAGAGAATTCATGGTGTGTCTCATTAGAATTTTGTGTCAACAAAAGTGTTCCAACCTTTTGTTTGATCTTATTTTTCTCCATCGGTGAGAGTACTTGTATAGCCTCTTTCAAATTTGCATACAAATATGTTTCCCTTGCTTGTCTTGTTTTCTTCAATGTTTTTTCTCTCATGTCTGTAACGTATCTTAAATACATGTTTGCATGGTGGAAAGTAGAAATTTTTGCCCCTTGTTCATTTTTTTATATCAACATGTTTTATATTATAATGATCAAATTACCTCTATCTATCAACTCAGACATTTAAAGGTTGTCATAGTTATTCAAATGAAACCCAAATATTTCACAAGAATGAGAAAATTTAATTATTCTCAACTCTATTTTACTGGGTGTAAATTTATTGAAATTAGTTGTATCGCGATGGATAATTCCCTCTTCTCCATTCCATACTTCCATTTGGAATTAAAGGGCATCTTCAATTTCATCCTTATCACTGGCCAAGATTATTCCAATTGGAGAAGATTCTTTTTCCTATGTAGTTCTAAACAAGTATATATTTGGATGCATGTTTAGCAGATTAAATAATTCAAAATACCAATCAATAAGAGAAATTTTGTCACCACCATAAAATTGAAGATGTTTATATCAATTTTATTTTAGTTTTGGTATTTTATACTATACTCTATCCAAATTATCTTGGAGTGAGGCCTTCTTCTACCTTTTATCCAAATTATCTTCGAGTGAGGCCACCTTCTACCATTTAAGAGTGGTAATTATTTTTTCACCTGAAGACATTCTACAAAGTAATTGAAATGATTTAAATATTGAAGTTTTGTAAAATGCAAGTTGCATATTGCATCAGTGCATGAATTTTTTTGTGTTTGAGTAATGTATGTTAATTCTAAACTACAATACAAAATACATATACAATCCTCATAATATATACATTAACTCGCACTTTAATTAATAAGGTATGACCAAATCAAAAATAAGCTATGTACACTAGTGAATATAATCTAATGGGAGAAGGAATCCATAAACATTTGTTTCAAAGGATAAAGATGAGGGGAAGTATGTTTCTAATATGTGTCAAAATGCCCATCAATAGGTACATTCAAGGTATCTCCTAATAGATACCTTTCAATGATTCACAAGAGTGAATTTTTCTTACAAGAGTGAATTTTAGGTCCTCTTATGCATGTGCTCTTTCCACCTCAATCTAGTTTAACAATTTTTCTCTTGATGTTCCTTTTAATATCTTCAAAGTATCTCTTAGGAGATACCTTCAAGTTACTCATGAAGGTATTAGAAGGACCTCATAGTAGTCTCTTATTAGATACTTTGAGTACAAACTTGACCAAAGTTGTTGAGGTTTGTAATTTCTTCAAGGTATCTCATAGTAGATGCTTCAAGTTACCCATAAAGGAATATCTTAGTCGATATTATTGATGCCTAAAAATCTCACCCTCAAAAAATAATTTCATATGGAAAGCTTTATAGATGCAAGATGTAATTATGATTGCTAAGGTTATAGAATATAAAAATACTAACTGTTATTATCCTAGTCTATTATAATGGTTGTCCATAAAAATAAGAATGCAAAGAAATAAAATGATCACCAGCCACCCCTTACAAAATAAATGAGCTCTAAGTAAATAGGCAAGGAAACTAAAAGGAGGTATTGGGCTCATGATTACAATTGGCCTCAAGATTATTTGCATTATTTTGTTAAGACCACTACACTTAGGATAAGTGAGGTGGTACCATTTGTCTACTTTTAGAGATGTCCCACTTACACTATCATCCAATGGTGCTTTTTAAAATATTAACAACCAACACAAGTCTAGGGAAAGCATGAAGACGACATGTGTCATGTAGGCACTTTTTTAGAGTATTTAGGGACTTCTTTGGTGAGGTCAAGCATGGAAATTCCATGTGTCAAAAGTAGACAAAGGCCGGGACCTTGTCAAAATTTTGAAAGGGGACCCAGAGAAGAAGCACTGAAAGTGGATCTATTGAAAGGGGCCAAGCAATTGTGTTGATGCTAAAAAAATCTTAAAGAAAGAAATGAACTACTCTAAAAATGAAAAAATGTGGATTTCTAATGCATAGGCCTTGGAAACTCATAGGGGCTTCTACCTGTAGGTATGAGAACCCAAAACTCTAGTGCTCGAACTAGATGAAATAAATATACAACTTTTGAAGGGTTAATGTTAAGATCACCCACTCCTATTTTGGCTATGTCTTTTTATTGAGATCCTCAAAAACTCTATCTAGATATATCATCTCCCTGAAGGAGATGCTTTTCAAGCCCTCAACCATCACCAATTTTTGAAACTCTAGTTGGGTGAGTGGGTGTAATATTTTTTCCACCTTAGAGGCATCAAACATTTGACTAAGAGCCATAAAGATGGTCTAGTCATCTTACTTTTTCTCAAGTAGTGCTTTGATTTGATCCTCATGGATGACACTATTATTTGTTGAGAAAGGGGAGGGGAGTCCCAGTTGGACCAATTATTCTATATGTACTCTCCTTTCTCAAAACCCTTGATCTGAGGCATTAATCAATTCTTTTCACTTATTTTCTACCTTGTTGTAGCTTAAAAACTCATTTAACTTTGCTAATACTTGCCTCTAATCAGTCACCCTTTCTACCATTAGTGCTTTGGGAGAAGCATTATAGAGATTTTGAACAAGGCTCTATAACTCTAGGACCTTTGAGGAGATGAAAGCAATCATCTAATCAATAGATGTGATCACCTAAGAAGAGAAATTTTGTGCATCTATGATGAAGGTTAGTGTTTTTTTTAGGTTTTCCACTATGGCTTTAATCCATTCCCAATAATATTTATATAGTTTTTATACTATGGGAAGGATCTCGGTAGCCTGGGGGCAAGCTATGAGGTCATTTTTTAAATTTTCAATCTCTTAGTCTTTGACTAAGGAGTCTTGTTATGCCTAGTTCTATAATAGTTGATATGACTAATTTGCATCATGGAGCTTTTGGCAGATCTCATCTAGCTCCATCTCCTGCTATAGCAACTTACTCTTGGTGGATCTACATGAATCAACTTCCACTTGGAATATTTCATTCAGGATACTACCCTGTAGCTGTAGCCATACCTTTTTGAGGTCAGTATCTTTAGCCTTAGCCTCAATATTAAGGTTCTCAATCATATCTTTTACTCTTGAGAGCTTTATCTTAGTCTTATATAGTTGATGGGTCACTTTAACATAGTCTATTGTCACAAACTTTTACGTCTCCTCCATAAGCTCAAATTTATTGGTTGTCTAAGCTTGATTGAGGTTAAGGTTGATAGTTTGGATAGCATAGTCCCTCAGTTACATCTATTCAAGTGGATTTACTATTTGGGGAGTCAAGTGAGATACCATAAGATATTGTTGCATTAGGTCATAAAATGATCCTATGTGAGCATAGGCATAATCCTTGGCTTTTTTCCCCCTTTTCTTTTGCACTTGGGTCTTTTGGGATACCCTAGTTACATCCACCAACTACTAAAACTATTTTGTTTCTTGAATGATCTCTCTCACAAAGGGGGTCCCTTATGGAAGCACAAATGGGATAGCCAATTGTTGCTATGAAATAGCAGGCCTTGTACCTACGGAAGTGAGTGAACAAAAGTGAAGGATTGAAAGGGGTGAAATATGGAAATCTACCAAGTGTGGTGAATAGGGATTGCATCACTAGGGGATGACGTGGAAGATGAAGGTAGTGGAGTGAGGAAAAGGATGTGGGAAGAGATAGGTATAACATTAGAGAAGGGGTCAGGTCTAATGATAGGTTGACTAGATAAAGAGGATACCATGTTCAAAGTGGTACGAGGTTGAGTAATAGAAGGTATTATAACCTATAGTGGGGCTATCAGGGAATATGATGAAGTGACAAGGTAGATATAGTGCTTGGTTGGGAAGTAGATGATGGTGTAACCTATTATAGAGTTATAAGGGGATAGAGTAGTGGAGAAAGATGTAGAGGTGAAAAGTAAGGGATCAAAAAAGTATATCTTCTTTTGTAAATAAGCTGGTGGAGGGTTAGAAATGGGTGCTTGGTGTGCTTGAATTGGGATGACCTAGTCACAAGGTGCCTAGAGGGATCCTATTATTGTTGTGGGGATGAGGGATTTGAAAGCATGAGAGTTGGCCAAGTTGAAGACTCTTGGGTGGCCACTACCTTCACTTCTTCTAATTTCACTTCTAGAGGTGTGTCCCATACTTCCTCCATGGGATTATCTTCTTCTTCATCCCCCCATCTCCACCATAGGATTAGATTCCTCCTTAGACCCAACCTCTTATGGGTGAAACTCATCCTTGAGCTTCTTGAACTTCTCATCCTAGTCATCATCATATAAGCCCTTGGATGGATTGTCAATTTTAAACATGTATTTAATGATGGTAACATTCTTCTCTGTGCTCCAATTTAATTAGATGAGTAGGTGATTCATTCTCTTTGATAAATTTTAGGTCAGGTCATAGTTCTAGACCTTGTCTTAAAAAGACTCCCATGGTTAAAGGGCATTTTTTAACATTTGAACTAGGTCCACATGATTTTGGTAGATGTTCTCTATGGGTGGCTTCCTTTCCTCCAAGTAGGGCTAACCTTGATGCTTAAGAGCACTAACATTCTTCAAATTGGCTATGTATCCTTTCAGATCATAGTCCCATTGGTCATCTATCAAATCAAGGCCAAGTTCCACTAGTTTGGCTATAATGAGGTACCCCTAATGCTATTTTTTCATTGTAATACCACCCCTTGTGAAGGGTACATCATATACACCCTTTTTATTCTTCTTGGCCCTGTAGACAAGGTCTACCACATCAAGTTGGTAACCCAACTCAAGGGCTAAGGTTTTATCTATCAATATATAAGGAAACTAAAAGGGATCTCCTTTGAAACCATGTACTCATATGAAAGAGAAGTAGGCTTCCTAGAACCAATCAATTAGGAATTTATTAGTTTAGAGCCAAACTTGTTGATAATTTACCATCTTGAAAGTCCCAACCATTCAAATGAGATCCATGAGAACTGGAGCCATGAACCACTAAATAAACTCATAATAGTCCCTAGTCTTTGATAGGATGTTAGGGCATACTATGATGGGGCTACTACATGGGTAAAATTCTCAAAATTAGAGGTATTAAGCCAAAGATACTTGGAAAAGAAATGAGAATGTTGGTGTAGGATCATGGGCATGAGGAAGGATGCGTACTAAAAGGTGCTCATTGCTAATGAATTCTTTAGTTCATTCCTCATCTTGGAAGCAATGGATTTGACAAATTCCATTCTAAATTCCTACTCCTTTTATTTTAATGTCAATAAAAAGAACACACCTAGCTAAAATTCATAGATGTTGACATCTCCATCCATGCCTATGATGAATGCTAGCATAGTCAGAGTCTCTTTTAGATGCTACATGGGAAAGGTCAACCAAGGCATAGGTAGAGGAGGCATCTTGATGACCTTATGATTGTGTAGAGTCCTAAGGAAACATGCCTTATCCTTTACCTATGAATACTAAACAAACTAGAGGCTTTTGATGTTATAAACAATGGCTTTGGGATCATAAAGAAGCTAGAGCATATTTCTGAATTCATCTGCACTATTTTTTACCCTTAAATGGGTATTATCAATGATCACTCTAGTGTCAATGTCGTATCTTCCTAGGTAGAGAGTAATAATCTCAATTTACAGGTGTACATGAGGCACCATGTATTATGGAAGCATGCTTTCCCACAATCTACATGTGAAGGTGTCATAATATTTCTTACATACCCTATTAAGCATTTAGGTATAAGCACCCTCTCTCAAATTCTTGAGGTTTTGGTCCAATTTTGGGTCAAGTATATTATCCAAAAAATTAGATACCAAAGCTCAGTCTCTTCAATGTCCCCTTGTCACCAATCTGGTATATGGCACCTTCTCCTTCCCTTGAGCATGGGCTAAAGCATAGGCTTTGTCCTTTATGTGCTTCAAGGTAGAATCTCCTTCACTACCTAAACTATGGGTTCTCAACTTTGAGGGATGCTTACTACTGCTAGATGAGAACATAGAGGCCTCCATATTTGTATCTATTTCAATGACCCTTTTCTTCTTTTTCTTGTTAGACTAGATTGATAGTTACTATGCCATTCATCCTAAAAACTCTCTTTATTTCCTTTGTAATTACTCAATGCTTACTCTAAAATCACAAAGTGTAAAGTGTTTGGATTGAAAGGAGAAAAAAGGATATTTATGTGCTATTATGACTATTAGTTGTGTCCATCATGGGAATTTTTTGGAAAGAGGTAGCCTCATAAATAATAGGGGTGGCACATAATCCTAAATAGACATACGCTAGATATTTATGATGATCACCATCAAAATTTGTGTATGATGGAGTGTATGATATTAATGTTAGGTAAGGTGCACAGATAAAAATCTTTCAGAGAATGTTTTTAGGTATTTGAGAGAACTAGGGGAAAGGACACATGATGAATAGGTTGGCCACTTGTGCTAATGGCCCTTATTTATAAAAGGAAACAACAAGGGGAAGGGAAAAAATAAATAAAGATGGTTGATGATGAAAATGCCCTTCGGCTCCCTTTCCTCGATGATAAGTGCACATCAAGACTTCTAAAAGTACCCTTTGGACTTTTTGAAATTACCCTTCAAGCTTTTTAAAATTATCCATTAGGTTTTATTAAATTACCCTTTGACCTTTTTGAAAATACGCTTCAACTTTTTTAGAACGACCCTTTGCCCTTTGGGAATTTTATTTCAAACCTTTCCCAGATGAGAGGTGCCCTTTGGACATCCTAAAATCACCCTTCGGCCTATTTTTCAAAGACCCTTTGGGCTATTTGTCATTGCTTCTTTGGCCTATGAAATAATTCACCTCAAATAATTTCTCCAAGACATTAATTTTGTTGGAATATTTTTGTGCCATGGTCATTTTATCATGTTGAAAACTTTAATCTATGTTCTTGAGCCCTAACTTTAATATTTCATATTATCTATAGTAACCAATCTCACTCACTGCCAAGTGACATTTTCCAATTTGGATATCATCCACACCTATTCTGGTTGTACATTGTTCTTAAATCTCATTTGGATTAGTGGACATGTTTTTATATGATCATGGTTTTACCCCTTCCAATGTTGCTATGAATTATTGCTTGTGTTTATATATTGTAGGTTTAATGGTATTTTATTTAGAAATGAACATGCTTAGGGTCTTTTTTTTCAATGTACATGATTCCTGACTCTCATTTGGATTAATGGACTGTTTTTAGATGATCATGGTTTTAACCCTTCCAATGTTGCTATGAATTATTGCTTGTGTTGCCTAAAGTTTATTTTGTGGATTTCTACTTTAAGGAACAAGTGGAATTTTCCTTGACATGGAAGGCACCACTATGTTATATTTTGAAGGCCCCTATAATACCTTCAATGTATCTCCTAGGAGATACATTTAAAATATGCACAAGAGTGTATTTCCCCTTCAAGGTATCTCCTAGGAGATACATTTCAAATAGGGATAAGAGCGGATTTCTCCTTCAAGGAACAAGTGTAATTTTCCTTTACATGAAAGGCACTACTATATGGTATTTTGAAGGCCTTTATAATAATTTCAAGGTCAAACATGCACAAGAGTGGATTTCCCTTTGAAGGTATCTCCTAGTAGATACCTTTCAAATAGGAAAAATAGTGGATTTATCCTTCAAGGAACAACTTAAATTTTAGTTTACATAGAAATCAATACTAGTAGTTGTATAAATAAGTGGTTAATAAGTGAAATATCTTATTTTGACACTGCTGGGTGATATTTTGAAGGCCCTTATAATACCTTCAAGGTATCTCCAAGGAGATAACTTTAAAACATGCAAAAAAGTGTACTTACCCTTCAAGATATCTCCTAAGAGATACCTTTCAAACAGGTACAAGAGTGGATTTTTCCTTCAAAGAATAATTGCAATTTTCCTTTACATGAAAGGCACTACTAGGTGATATTTTGAAGAAGCTTGTAATACCTTCAATGTATCTTCTACGAGATACTTTTCACACATGCACAAGAGTGGATTTCCCCTTCAAAGTATCTCCTAGGAGATACATTTCAAACAGGGGCAAGAGTGGATTTTTCCTTCAAGAAATAAGTGCAATTTTCCTTTACATAGAAGACAGAAGCTTTACAGGTGTGGGACTAAATTACGGTCTATAAAGCAACCTTCAAGATTTTAGAAGTTGTCTCTTCATTTAAGTTTGAAGAAAGGAAAACAAATAACATGTAAAGTAAATTTAACATAAAGTGATGCATTGAGAGATTTGAAACATTAATCTATAATTACATAAAATAAATTAGATTATTAAGCATTATAGACCATGAAAGAGCATAAAGCATGAGCTATATTCTATTATGAAATAAAAGACCCAAACTATAGAAGTAGAAGAAAAGAAACAATAGACAAAGATAATTCTCTACTCCAAATAACATAGAACATCATATCCTCTTCATTATAGATGGATAAACGAATATAGAAGGCCAAAAAAGTCACATACAAAGTGTCTAATCACATCTATGAGGTGTACCTGTTAAGGTTTTAGAATATAAAAATGCTAACTACTACTATACTAGTCTATTACAATGGCTGAAAAAGCAAGAATACCAAATATGATAACTAGCAAAAAATAATAACCATCTCCCTCTAAAAGGGAAGAATGGACACCTAGAGATTCTACCACTCATGCATATGATTGTGCCATTTTAATTTAAAGTATTGAGCTCATGAGTGTAGTTAGCCTCTAGATCTTGGATATGGGCAACTGAATTATTTTTTTATGGCCACTATGCTTAGGAGAAGTGAGGTGGTACCACGTGTATACTCTTGGAGTTGTCCTACCTATGTTGTGTTTAATGGCCTTAGTCCCATTTCGAATCATTAGATTACTCTTTAAGCTGGGCTTAAAGTGTTTCAAAAATTTTGCTCAAAATGAGGGACCCACACTCTCATCTAGTGATGCTCCTTTAAGTTATAACAAATTGACACCACTCCCAAATAAGCATGGAGATGACAGGTATCAAGTTGGCATTTCTTTGGAGGGGATGGGGACTTCTTTGGTGAGATTGAGTGTGTGGGTGCCATGTATCACAAGTGGATGAAGTTTGGTACGTATGAAAAAAATTTAAAAGGGTTAATAAATAATGAAGGGACTGAAAGGGGAACCATGAAAGGTTCTAAAGAACTACTAATTGTCGATTACGCCTGAAGCCAAATATGAGTTACTCCAAAACTAATAAATGTGGATTTATGATCCATAATTCTTGGTAAATCACAAGGGAATCCATCTATAGATGGGAGAACCCAGAATTATAGTACTCAAACTAGTCGAATAAAAATTGTAAAAATGGGAGGAAGGTGTAAATACCTATAATTTTTGAAGGGCTGCTTGCAAGGGTGCCCATTCTTCCTCCTTCCATCCCTTCCCTGTTTGAACCACTTTTTATAAGGCATTAAGGAATGATTTGCATTTGTTTGTTTCCTTATTGAAGCTTAGGAACTCATTCACCTTTACCATTAGTCACCTTCAATCATCCACACCTATTAGTTTTAAAGCCTCAGGAAAGGCACTAAAAATCTTTAGGACTAGGATTTTTGAGTCTAAGACCTTAGCGGTGATGAAGGGGATCACTTGGTTTACAAAAAAGCTCACCTAGGCCTTTAGCTTCTATGCATTGGTGATGAAAATAAGCATCACTTTTAGGGTCTCTACCTTGACCTTGATCCATTCCCAATAAGACCTGTATAGTTTTTGGATCAAGGGAAGTATTTTTGTGCCGTAAGGGTGAGTAGTGAGGTTGTCCTTTTGTCTCTCAATCTCATGTTCCTTAATTGAGGATTCTTGTTGTGTTGAGTTCTAGAGTATTTAGAGCACCCACTCTACATTAGATAGATTTTTACAAACTATTGCTAAATTTTGTCTTCACCTCTTGTAGTCTAGTCCCAATGTCCATCCACTTGTCAGCCTCTACCTAGAATCTTTTCATTGTGGTGTAGCTTTGGAAGTTAGTTATTTCCTAGTTGAGGTCATTATCTTTGGCTTTAGCCTCAACCTTGAGGTATTTAATTGTGGCCTTGACCTTGACAAAATCTTAATTGATTTTCTCTAATTGATGGGATACCTTGATGTAGCCTATATTTATTAACCTCTGCATTTTCTCCATAAGATTGACCCTATCAGTGGGTTGGGATTATTTCAGGTTAATTCCAAGGTCTTGGATAGTGTAATCCCTTGGTTTTATATATTGTTGGGGCTTAATTATCTAAGGGTTCAGATGGATGACTAGGAGGGACAACTATCTGGGGTTGTAAAATGATCACATTTGGGGTTGGGATTCAACTTTGGCCCATTTTCCCCTCTTCTTTTCCATCTAGTCTTCATGGGCTACCCTCACTACATCCATCTACTTTTGAAGTTGATTTAGCACTTGGATGATTTCACCCACAAAAGGGGTTCCTTGAGGTAGTGTGAATGGGATGGTTTGTTACTTCTATGAAGCAACATACCTTACTCCTGTAGGAGCAATCAAATGAAAAGCAAGAGATGAAGGTGAAAATTGTGGGATCCCATGGGGTAGGGAGAATGGTGATTGTGTGATGAGTGAGGATGAGGTGGATGATAATGGTAGAAGAGTGAGAAAAGGCATAAGGGAAGACATGGCAAAGGTGAAAGAAAATGGGTGAGATATGATGGTGGGCTTAGGGGATGAGGAGAATATTGGGGCTAATTAATTTTCAATTTACATAGTCAAAATTTCTATAACATAAAGTAGGGCCATCAAGGCTGAAGTAGGGGTGACAATTAGAGCTAGATTGCTTAATTAGGTGGTAATTGTCACCACAACTTGTGTTAGAGATATAGAGGGGAAGGAGGTAGAGGTATAAAGAAGAGGAATAACAAGTTAGGTATTCTTCTTTGGAAGGGCCATTGGTGGGTTGGAAACTAGTGCCTTAGTCTGCTTGAGCTAAGATGACCCAATCATAAGGTGCCTAAGGGGCACCTATTGCTAGTATGGGCCTATGGCATAGGGGGTAAGGATGATGGCCATGTTGGTAGGGGTTGACCCACCATGGATTTGGCTTATTATGGAGTATCTTCCTCTTTATCACCCTAGACACATCAATCTTTGGTGTAGACTCCCTTTCTATGATATATTCATTCTAAACTAGGTAGGCCTCATCCTACAACTCTTTAAATTTCCCGTATAGGGCATCTTCATACCAAGTAGCGTGTGGATAGTTAAGTTTATATATATATATATATTATAGGAAGGTAGCCTTCTCATCTTCACTCTAACCTAAGGTGCTTATCCATTATTTTATCATCCTAGATAGCTTCTTTGTCAGGTCAAAATCTTGAACCTTATCATAAAAAGACTCTCATAGCTTGGGGATGTCTTGATAGATCAGGGCCAAGTCCATGTAATTTTGAGGGATGTCTTTTTTGGATGACCTCATATGATCCAAAAATGGTTAGATATGATGCTTGGGTGTGTTGATGAGCTTTAATCCCATTATATATCCCATTTGGTTACCATCCCATCAGTCATCTATCATGTCCAAGCCTAAATCTAATAGCTTAGCTATGAGGAGACATTCCAGGTTCCTTTTCTACACCATCATTCCATCCATTGAAAAAGGAATTTCATATATCCCCTTTTTCTTCTTTCCTACCTTATATAATAACTCCAAATTATCAATCTATCATTCCAACTCGAGGGTCAGGGTCCTATCAGTTGTCATATGGGGAAGTTGGAAAGACTTCCCCAAAAACCCATGCACTTAGTTGAATGAGAAATGGTCCCCCATAACCTATTAATTGGGACATTTCCACCTTTGATCCATTCTTGTTATTCATTTGTCATACATAGGATGACATCTTACCTATTGAGATCTATGAGAATTGGAGACATAAACTGCTCTGAGAACTCATAGGAGTCTATCGTGATTGATAGGATGTGGGTCTAAACAATAAACAAGATGATGGTGTTAGGTAAAACATCCATGTATATGGTGTTTATTTTAATATTTTTTGAGAACTTGAAGTGATGATAAAATATTAAGTGCATGAGGTAAGATGGATACTATAAGGTACTTGTTATCAAGAAATTTTTTAACTCTTCTTTCATGGTGGAGGTGATGGCTTTGGTAAAATCCATCTGGAAATTTTCCACATTCTATTTCATGGTTATGATAAATATCACTCCAACTATAATTCTTTGATTTTGGTGTTGGTGTTGGCATCCATGCCCAAGATGAATACTAGCATGGACAGGGTATCCTTTACATGTTCCTAAAAAGCTAATAGGTATAATGGCATGGGATGTACCTCTATGGTCTTTTGGTCGAAAAGGGATCTAAGGAAATGTGCCTTATCCTCCACTTTGGATTCCCAAATTCTTTGGAGTCTCTCAATTCTATATATGACATCATTAGGATCATGTTGGAGTCAAAGCATTGTTCTAATATTTTTTGCATCGATCTTGACCCTAAGGTGGCACCTCCTGTAATTGTACTAGTCTGGGAATTATACTTTTTGGCATAGAGGGTGATGGTCTTAGTGAAAGGGTGCATGTATGGTACCATGTGTTGCTCTAAGGATAAGTCCCAAATTTTTCATATAAAGGAAGGATACTCATTTCTATTGATTTTATCAAACTTTTAGGTATAAGCACCCTCCCTTAGATTTTAAGGGTTATGGGCCAAGTCTAGATCAAAAATCTCATCTATAGAATCTATCACCAAAGTTTTTTCTTTTCAAGGTCTCTTCATGGTTGGAAAGGTATTGGGGACTTTCCCTTTTGCTTTGGTAGGGGCTAAAGTGTAGGATTTTCTCATGGTGTATGTAGGAGGAGGGGCTCCTCTGTTGCTTGAGCCATGAGCTCTCTACATTGATTGGTACTTCCCACTTCTTGAAGAGGATGTAGAATTTTTCATTTCCAAAGAGGATGAAGACTAACTCTCAAGATAATTATTTGCCTTTTTTGGGAAAACTAGGTCGATGTTTTTTCTATTTCTATTTTTTTTAGGCTACCTTTCGATTGTTTCAATTGTTTGATGTTCTCTTAAAACACAAAAATGAGAAGTGACTGATTTTGGATAGGAATGGGTGGATTTATGCACTGGTTCCATAAATGATAAAAGTAGCACACACACTTAAATCATTACCTTAGAATATTTGTGGTGATCCTTATGGGGAACCATGCATAATAGATCATATTAACATTAATGATAGGATAAGTGAGTGGATAACCATCTTTCAAATATTGTTTCAAACATGTGGAGAAGACACATGGTAATCCAAATAGTCACTTGTGTCAATGGAACTTATTCAAAAAATTAATAATAAATAAAGGAATATAAGGGAAAAATAATGATGAGGGAAAACACAACAAAGTAGAAAGCAAACTATCTAACATGTACAAGGGGAAGTCAAATAAAATGCTTCAGGTCAATCCCATTAATAGGGATTTCTAAGGCATTTCCCTCTAAATATTCTAGTTGAAAATCATTTACCTATCAATCATTTATGATGGTAAAGGGTCCTTTCTATGTAAAATCAAATTTTACATGTTGCCTTGGTTTAGTGACCCTTCGGTCATATTTAAGGACTAGGTCCCCAGGTTTGAGACATGGATCAAATGTCTAGGTCTGCAAAATCAATTACCAAAGTCTTGTCCTTACAAGGCCCCTTGGTTTTCTTCTTATTATTTGTCAAGGGTATAGGATTTTATCACGACATACTTTGGGGGATGATTTCCCCTTCAAGTTATCTCATAGGAGATGCCTTGTAAACAAGCACAAGAGTGGATTTCTCTTCTAAGAAACAAGTGAAATTTTCCTTTGCATAGAAGGAACTAATGAGTGATATTTTAAAAGATTTTTTAATACCTTCAAGGTATCTCTTAAGATATACCTTTTAAACATACACAATATTGGATTTCCCCTTCAATGTATCTCTTAGGAGATACTTTTCAAATAGGGACAAAAGTGGATTTTTCCTTTAATGAACAAGTACAATTTTCCTTTACATGGATGGCATTACTAGGTGATATTTTTAGGTATCTCCCAAGAAATACTTTTCAAACATGCACAATAGTGGATTTCCCCTTCAATATATCTCATAGGAGATACCTTTTAAATAGGCACACTAGTGAATTTCTCCTTCAAAGAATAAGTGGAGTTTTCCTTTACATGGAAGGCACTACTGGGTGATATTTTGAAAAACTTTGTAATACATTAAGGTATCTCTTAGGATATACCTTTAAAAAATGCACAAAAGTGGAGATACCAAATTTACACTAGAGCAATTGAGCCCTTGTCAAAAAAAAATCTTTAGATCAAATAAGGGTTTGACCAAAAAAATTCATAGTGGAACAACTCACAATGAGAAGATGGAAGTGTGGCCCCAAATGAAATTGTTGGATTATACCTTCAACATGTTTTGATGACTGAGGCGAGGAATTTCCTAATGAACCAAATGAAGGACACATATTTTCCTTAGGGGAATCCTATAAACTTTCTCAGGGTTCGAGAGGATCTGGCACCCTTCCCCATTTAAATAAAGGTGGTACGAAGGTAAAAGGTGACCAAGAGTCTAAACATGCATCTAGGGTTGGACATATGATTGGTTCTTGGGGATTTCTAAATCTTGGGCCCTTTTTGAAGATTGTCCCACTTATCTTTAAGTGGGAAAGGCACATAAAGTGATGCCATGTGGTATCTCCTTAAGATTTTTTAGATTTTGGATCTTTTTTGAAATTTGCCTCACTTACCTCTCAGTGGGAAAAGTTCAAAATGTCCTTGAAGACCCGAGTGCCCTCATTTTAAAATTTAAGTAATGACATAGGGAATTCTTACATCTTGTAAAGAGTTTAAGACATATGCATTACTATACCAGAGGAAAAGTAATGAGTGAAAAAGGTGCAAAAGTCCTTGAGGGCTCAAAAAGGTACCATGACATATCCTTCATTCATGTGGCTCCACATATTATAAGGTAGATCACCCAACATAAAATAAATATTAGTACTTTCCCTCTCTTTTTTCAAATGAAGCTTAATCAATTAATGAGAATAGGTGTAAAATATATATTGTACTTTGAAATATTAGTGGAAACCCTAATCTTGAAATGGAAAGGATTATAACTAAAGCAATTTTTTTCATTTCCATTCACCCTTTGCATTCAAATCTTACATATGTGCATTTGATTTATTTATTTTCCTGATCTACATGCAGTGTGAGGACATGATTATGATGATTCCTTCATGGACATTTAGCTTTTATTTTGTGCCACCCTCTGGATTAACAGTAAGTGTTCTTTCAGCTCCCTACATTTTGTTTTTTGAGAAGATTAGAAAGGTGTTACAAGGGTTGTTTAAGTGAATATTTCATCAAAATTTAAATTATTACATTAGAAATCTAGGGTAGAAATGGCAACATCCTCAACTCCTATGAAGGGCATCATTATCTCTATATTGGATGGGATTAAGGATATAGATGTAATGGGACTAGATTTTGTAGTCTTATTGAATGCCTTACAGTGGCCAAACTCCCCTCAAGTAGGAGCTAATGTTGGCATGAGCTAAATCACCCCAACAAAAACATTCCCTTTGGTTGATCCATACCTAGAATTGATTACTCTATGTGCTTAGGCATACCAACTAGACACTAGGACCATTATTGATGGTAGCCATTTGATTGTCTGCTCTTTCACCCCTATGGCCCATAGTACCATGCTTAAGATTCCTCCCCAGCCTGATATTATTACACTCACAATGGAGGAATGTCAGGAACATATGGAGAAGAATGATAAGGTAGTTTAGGACATTTCCAATACTTGTTAGCTAGCCAAGAAGAGACCAAGGGCTCCAGTATGTCCAAGAGTTTGAAACTATTAGAATTTAATGAATTTCCCTAGTATGTCATTCCATGGCTGCCAAGGTTTACGGGATACCCATCATGTAAAAATTTGAGCCATGGATGTTTTTGATCCTAGTATGCATATTGGAGAAGTAGAAGAATATGGACTAGACCATTATCCTTAGTGACAATCTGTATAGGTAGATGATGTAGCTCCAAACTATAATTTTTCAAAAGAGGCATTTACAAGTACATTATAGATTTCCACTTATTTAATGTACATCTTGGTGTATAATAGAACATTCTATAGGCTCACCAAGAACCCCAATGAAATGATAATTTATGATATATACCCAAAAATCACCATGGATGGTTTTAAGAAGAACTTTTGCAAGGTGTATAATTACTTCTTCAACATCATGATGAGTGTCTTCTTTCCTTTAAGAATCCCCAATAGAATGTCCAAATTAGCAAAGGAGGTAATTGAGAAATATGGTACCTCTTATATTCAATTCATGACATTCACATATATTCAAGTGAGTGGTTACTCAGGGTGCCCACCTAAATTTCCAAGGTATCTAGATGATAAATTGTCAATAATGAAGTTGAGCTCACAGATGGTACCTCTACACAAAATGATAGCATCCAAGAAGATAAATAATCCCTTTAAGTTACTAGTCCAAACTGGATATTATTCATTCCCTTTTGTTACTAGGGTGAAGGGATTAGAATAGGAAATGGACTAGTATGCAATTGATAAGATGTCACCCCAGGCCAATTATTATATCAAGTGGTTAGTGAATATGGTGACCAATGTGATTTTACATCAATCACACTATGAAGAGATCTGGCTTGACTATTCCATTAAGGAAGTCATTATAAAATTGGACTATATGAGGATGACAGTGTAGGAAGTTATTACATACAATATCGCCCCCATCCCCAAGGATATGGTAGATGATAAGAAGACACTATGTCCATTCTATAGTGAAAACAACATTAAATCCTGGGTCATCTCATAGGTGGACTTCAGTAAGGATCATAATGATTCTATCCCTTAGAGAGCCTTTCAAACCATGAGAAGAACCTTCAAGTGGCTAAAGAAAAATGGGGTTGATCTTGGTGCTTATGACACCCCTACCCTTTAGGAGCTCAAATGAGTTAAGGAGTTGAGAGTTTTCCTCCCTAAATACTGCAGTGATCTTATGGATCCACCATCAATAGTGAAAGGTAAGGGTAAGTTCAAGCTTAATGATGTTGATTTCACTAAGCCATTTGATATTGAACCAATAACAATAGTGCAATTTATGGTTGGACTATATTTTCTAAAGATAATAAGCCTGGCAAAAAATTGGGACAAAATTATTACTAGGGAGGTTACATTGTCCAATGCCACCCTCACATCCATTTTAGGAGAGGGATCCCCAATAATGCTAGCTATTCCAGTGGCCATCCCCATGGATAATCCAATCAATGTTCTTCTTTCTCCACCAATGCAAAAAATGGCATCTTCCCCTCCCCAAAAGATATACTCAAGGGAGAGAGGAGGGGAGGAAAAAGGAGAGTACCTCAAACAAAAGAGATTAAATAAGGATTTTCAACCTCTAAGTGGGTTCTTGATGAAGAAGAAGGATAACTAGACCTCATATGCCCAAAGAGTAAGGGATATGAGTGATGATGAGGATTCAAATGAAATCAGGCCCATCATTGAGGTGATGAAGAATCAGTGTGCATTCACACCTTTGTAGGTAAAAACTAGGAAAATAACTGCAAGGGAAAGGCCCCAAACCCCAGTGAAGGCCCTAGTGATGGGCCTATTTTCAAAAGAGGGACCCTCAGTAGTACAAAATAAAGGTGATGAGGAAGACATCCTAACCTGAAATGATCCTTTGTATTTAGATAATGTTGTACGAGATGGTGTTGAAGTGGATACACAAGTTCAAGTCCTTCAAGATAAAGAAATGGGTTCATCAGACATAGATAAATTCATTGATAATGTCATCACCTAACCACTAAGCCAAGGTAATTATGGTGGAACTGAAGAATTGAACAAGTTTAGTGAAAGATTTGAAGGAGAGCCAGAGAAAAACATTCAAGGTAACACCATTTTTGAGGTGGTGGTTGAGAAAATAATCTCAAAGGTGGTTCCATAAGTACTACAATATGTCCCTTTCCTTCCAAAGGTGTAAAGTCTAACACTAGAGGAAAAGGTGAGAGTGAAGGAAGGTGGGGGAGAAAACCTACAAATAGGTATCCCCACCCATATAGAAGAAAATAAGGAATTGGATGATTCCAATAAGGATGCTAAGAAGGGTGATTCAGGAGATGTAACTTCAGTTGAAGTATCACAAAGCTTTCTCCCTCACATCAAGGTCCATGACCCAGCACACAATGAAGGTCTTGAGGCCATGACTAGTGAATATTTTCCTAAAGGTAGCAAGTATATCACAATAGCCTCATCCATACCTAAGGCCCAAATAAATAAATAAATAAGGTGAAGTGACCACACATCATTTCAATCAATCAATAGAATAGGGAATTTTAGTTGAGAAGTTGCTCATGGAATCTCATTAGCTCAAGTTAGAGTTTTATGTTTTAGAGAAGATAGAGCCAAGCTTGGAAAATGAGCATGAAGAAAATAAGGGTGGTGAGGAGAAAGAGACTGATAAAGAGATTGAATATTTTATGTTGAGCCCAATGCCAAAACTTATAGCACTACCTACATCTAGCACTAAAATAATAACACCCTTTACTATCTCGAGGTCATCAATAATGTCTACCACTTTAATGGGATTCCAGACCAAACCCTTTCTCTAGGTTAAAGAGAAGATCAAAGAAAAAAGAGATATTATGAGCAAAATAGGGTAGATTGACGTAATAAATATCACTTAGGCACATAAGGCTAAGCCCCCTAAAAGGGCCCAAACACATTCCAGGATCACCTTCACCATTACAAGAAAAAGGAATGTAGAGATAGCCATCCCTCCTCCTGATGCATTGAAGAAGGATGCTCACCTTGAAAGTTACACCTTCTATAGCTATAGTTTGGGGGAGCCATCAATAAATTAGTTGAAACATAGCTCATAGGCTTTTTTTTATCATGGTAGACCACAAGATGGATAAAGACAAGGCCACTATGGAGGAGTTAAAGGTAGAGAACTAGGCTATGATCTAGTACTTCCAAAAGTTTTTGAGTGATATTAAGGTATTAACTCCAACTACCACCATAGCTTTTGGTCCTCTTCATCTCTCCTTTACACCTCTCAACTCCAACTAAATTGATGATTTGAAGACCAGAGGATAGGCAACTGAGGACTAGGAATAAGACCTGGTCACCAGGATGGAAGAAATAATCCACTCATCATTTAAATGCTTGAGTGATATAGTATAAAATAAAAGAGAGTGTGATGCCCAAATGTTTTCCTATGAGGTAGACACAAAGAAATGGGAGGATGTTCAATGGAAAGTAGAAGAGATCTGTAAGATGAGCATGGATACCATAATTATGGAGATCATTTCTCCAAATGATCATAAAAGGCCTAAGGAATATCAAATAGCAATTAAGCATCATTTGATGATGCTTAAAAACATCATTTTCAATCTGAAAGGAGAAAAATAGTCACTTGAGACTATGATAAGCAAGATAGATGTCATGCTAAGGAAGATGGTGAACCTTGATGGTGAAAATAACATGGGGGAAGGATATAGTGTGTGATACTCTAAATAACCTCATTGATGCACCATAAGAATCCTTTGATGTCCATACGATAAAATAATTTGTGTCACTAGAGAAATCATGTGACCAACTCAAGAAACTTATTAGGGAGAAGCCAACCATGATTCGTTAGACTACTACTTGGTTTGAAGAATATAGAGTCAAATTCAAATACAAAATAGGCCCAGACCAAGGGAGTCTTGCCCCCTTGCTCGAGGATTATATTGAAAACAAAAATAGGTTGGCAAAGGATTCCATCATTCAGATCGATTTTAGAACCTAATTGAATATTTTAGTTTCTTCTAAGGTGGTACCACCTCTCCTTTCTTTTCACTTCACTTTTCCCTTATTTTCCCTTTTCTTTTTTTGTTTCCCATTGGGAAACTATTGTACTTCACCAAATAGTGGCATGTCTCTTTCAAGGTAGATTTTATAATCATGTACATAGGACATGGATGTTTTCTTTATTGTGTAAGAAGATAAAGATTAGTTTTGTCTCTTATAGGGTTATCCTCCACATGGATAAAAAGAAACATTTTGCCTTAGTGGAGAAGAAATTTTCTCTTCATCACTAGAGCACGTGCATAATCCTAGGAATCATGTTCATCATAAGGTCTAATAAACTCCACGATTATAAAGGAATCTTCCAGTTGGAGTACCTTAATGAATATGCTAGGCTTAGCTCAATTGTATAATAAAAAGGGGTGTGTCACTTTACAAAGGTTGGTTATGTTTTTGATTCAAGAGATATAGCCTCGAAGAGTTCTCAATGTGTAACATTCCTAGAAAAAATCATTGGTAAGGTTTAAGAGCATCACACATGTCTCCCTTGTTATCGGATTTTCTTGCATAGTGTATATTATTTATGTTTTCAACTACACATTGTATGCATTTTCAATTCAATCGATAAATGAAATTTGTTGATGGTTTCAATAATTTTTCTATTTTTGAAGTATAATGTCATGTTTTAAATGCTTAGTTGATTGGTGATATGATGTATTTATCTTTATGGTAGTCAGTTAGAGAGTATACCTAGATTATAAAATCCTTTTTTCTTTGAGATTTGGAAATAGGGTGTTAATAGCCTTTTTAAGGGTAGTCCTAGGCTCACAGATTTGACTAAGAGATGTTATAGAAAGATATCATGCACACATGGTTTCAATTTCATTTTTAATAAGTTGGTGATACATTTATTAGTAGAGGTGATATGGCAATTTATTTGAAATTATTTATGCTCATATGTTAACCCTCCACTTCTAATATCTATTATTTATCCTACCTTGTTTTACCTTGCATATAACACACCTTCTACATATCTGAAGTGTTATTTGCCTATGAGCACATCAATATTATATAATTGGCATGTGTTTGTATTTCATATGTTAAATATCATCATTGCAATCTCTTATTTATCCCCCTATTGTTGAATATTTTTTAGAATGGGAGTTGTAATCATATTCATAGCTATCATTAGTAACTTGTATCTGACCGAAAGCATTCGTTCATTTCATGCAACAACCCTTGTTGGGTGGATTGAGCATGTTTGGTTGTGTTCCAATCAGATTTGTATTTATTTATGCCAATAATCCCCATGATGATCAAGTTACAAAATCCATTCATGAGAGCAAGCTACCCCTTAGGTCATCTCACATTGGTTCAGGAAAATCTATAAGTAGTAAGGAACTCACCATACCCTTTTTAGGTTCCTCTTGATCATTTTATATGTTCAATCTAGTCTTCATGTGAAACCCATCCCTAGTAAAAATGAGACACTTAGTGGGTTTTCCATCTTTACTTGCCCCTTTATTCAAGTGTGCAAGTCCAATTGACAAAGGTGTACAACTGGGAACTAATATAAGGTATCTCCTAAGAGATACCTTCAAATCAAGCACAATAGTGGATTTCTCCTACAAGGAACAAGTAGAATTTTTATTTGTATGGAAGGCACTATTGATTGATATTTCAAAAAAAATTGTAATACCTTCAAGGTATCTCTTAGGAGATACCTTCAAAACATGCACAAGAGTGTATTTCCCTTTCATGGAATCTCCTAGGAGATAAATTTCAAATAAGGACAAAAGTGGATTTCTCCTTTAAGGTGCATGTGCATTTTTCCTTTGCATAAAAGGCACTATTGGGTGATATTTTGAAAGATTTATAACACCTTAAAGTTATATCTTAGGAAATACATTTCAAACATTCATAAGAGTATATTTCCCCTTTAATTTATCTCATAAGAGATACCTTTCAAATAGACACAAGAGTGGATTTATCCTTCAAGGAACAAGTGAAATTTTCCTTTAATGGAAGGCACTACTGGGTGATATTTTGAAGGATTTTGTAATAACTTCAAGGTATCTCCTAAGAGATACATTTAAAACATGTAAAAGAGTGGATTTTCCCATCAAGGTATCTCTTAGGAGATACCTTTAAAATATGCACAAGAATGGTTTCTCCTACAAGGAACAAGTGGAATTTCCTTTAAATAAAAGGCACTATTGGGTGATATTTTGAAATCCATTATAATAACTTCAAGGTATCTCCCAAGAGATACCTTTAGAGCACAAAAGTGGATTTCCACTTCAAGGTATCTCCTAAGATATACCTTTTAAATAGGCACAAGAGAGGATTTCTCCTTCAAAGAACAAGTGGAATTTTCCTATGCATGGAAGGCACTACTAGGTGATATTTTGAAGGCTCATGTAATACATTCAAGGTATCTCCTAGGAGATACCTTTCAAACATACAAAAAAGTAGATTTCCCTTAAAGTTATCTCCTAAGATACTTTTAAAATAGTAACAAGAGTGTATTGCCCATTCAAGGTATCATAATTAAAAAGCACCACCCAAGAGATCACTATTAATTAAGGGTCTATAGGTTATGAGAAATAGATGAGTCATCATGTAAAGATGAATTCTAAGAATTTGTGAGGAAATCAAAAGGTGCCACATGTTTAGATTTCAATCCAACTAGATAGCTTAGTAATATTCATGACACATGAGTACTTAGTTGTATCGAAGGTTGTAGCCACATGTCAAAAGGTGGAAATCTTTATCTTTGAAGCTAAAATTGATGGAAAATCAAATTTAAATTAAAGATAAATTTAATTTTGGAGCAATTAATTTCTAAACTAAATATTTCAAAGTTTGAAAAGCTTTCCCATTAATCAAGCTTGACAAAAAGGTCTTTTGTGCATTCATCCCACATTAAGACAACATACAATCTCATCAATCAAAAGTTGAAATCCATGGCTGAAGCATGAATGTCTACAACCACCAAGTTAGAATAGGTCCCATTTCTCTATTCATATGGGACAAATTCCAGCTTAGCCATTGCCTCCATCAACAAATCCCCCAAGTGGTTCTTCAGACAAGATAAGGATTAAGAAGATCCAATTGGCTACAAATACATAAAAACAGCACCATATATATAAGGTTATTTATTTATTTATATATATAAGGTGATAAATATATACAAGGTTTTTTTAATAAATTAGGTGATTTATATATATATATAAGGTGTTTTATACTTTTATATATAAACAAAGTTTGAATCTACTATAGTTTTGCTCTGAAGTCTGAAGGTTTTGCTTTGAAGACTAGTGACTTAGCTCCAAAGACTAATAGTTATCCTCGTAAGATGAAAAATCATGAATGGAAAGAATCCACCTCCATCATTGAGAATCAAAACAATGTCATTATACTAATAATGCCACAATCCATAATTTGATTTAATGATGTTTTCAAAAGAAATCAAAGAATTGATGTGATGGTATTTTGTGATGATGTTTCCAAATGGTATTTTCAAACAAGATTGATGTAACTATGTTTTAAATGGAGGGTATTTCAAAAATATCTATTATGATGCATAATTAATTTTGATTATTAATCCCAATAATGACTTTTATGACACACATGAATACTTGACTAGATAAAACACCTTCCCATTATATCTCACATGCTTCAAAGAGATAACCATAATTATAGCCATCATTATTTTCATAATAACATCATATAACCTACTTTGTTACTCATTTTTGCATTGTTACTACTAGCATTTACTACATTGTATCTCTAACCTATTGCTTCCCACGTTCCCTATGCAAATTTGAGCTTTGTGTTGCTACAGTAAAGTCAGATTTGCAATTAAATAGTGCTTTCTCTAAAGATGGTTGGGAGAAAGAAAAAAGTGAACCAGAATCCTCTGATGCATTGTTGCAAGATGAATTAGCTAGAGATGTCTTTGAAATATTAGGTTGGTTTAATTTCTCTAAAATGTTTCAAGGATTCCATGAAGAAATTGTGCAATAATTCTATGATAATTTTGATGAAGATCATGCTATTATCAAAAGGAAGAACATTCTAGTGAATCCCTCTATAATCAGTGCTCTATTTGGGATTCTTGAGGATGGAGTAGTTGACATTGAAAAGATCAAATTTTATGACCTAATTTATTTTTTTTGAAGGAAATAAGCCAAACCCTTAACTGGCCAAATCCCCCCAAGGAGTGGCCAAGGAAATTTTGAGAGAAAGTCTTCCTCAACCTTGAAAAAATGTTGTTTTCTAGATAATGAAATATATTACTTGTGATGGTCAGTTTATAGTAGTGGGTGGAGATGCTATGAGACTCTTTCATTTGAGGAAAAGAGTTATTCAAGAAGAATATATGATCAATCTTCCCTCTTTCCTTCACAATTCTCTAATTAATGTTTCTCAAAAGGTAAGATGAGGTATTAGGTCTCCCCACCATCATGGGATAATTACACTCATTTGTTGCCATTATTTTCTTAGTAAACTAAGGGGTGAAAATTCTTGGTCCTCTTTCCTCTAAAAATTTTCTCCATATCCTACCAAAAAGACACCATGGTTTGTATTTCCTCCTTCTACTACAATATATATTGAAGAACCCATATTTTAAACTATAGAATGGCCAACTTCGTCACCATTGGTTCCAAAGATACTACACCAGAGATCAAAGAGACAAATGGGACTTTCTTCAGACACCCCTCATCCTCCTCCAACTAAAATTTGATGCATTCACCAACTTATCTTGTAAGAAGAAGATTTGTAGGCCACATAATAAGTTGTATTTACAAAAGTAACCCTAGTAGAAGAAGTTGTACCTCAAGAAGCAGAGTGTCTTATGCCCTCTGTTGTTGATAAGGATAATTAACCCTTGATTGAATAAGATCCATCTTCTCCACATTTTGTTAATGAAGAAAAATTATTATGGCATGCCATGGCTTTAACATGCCACAAGGAAACAATCAAAGTGCAACAAAAAGAGTTAGATGTTCTCCGTTCAACTTTGAAAGGTAAGGACTTGATGATTTCTAATTTGAAACAAAGGTGGGAAGAATATGTTACTAGAGTTAGTGACCAAGAAATAATTATTCAAAGAATACAAGATGAATAGACTATGGTCCACAATTTAATGTGTTCATAGACGCAATAATTGACTAATTTACAAAATTATCTTACTATCAAGGACACTCAAATTACTAATTTGCCAAATTCTCTTTCTATCAAGGACACTAAGATTACTGATTTGCAAAATACTAATGTTGATAAGCATAATCTGATTAATAATCTAAGAGAAATTATTTATGATAGAAATATAATGATTGCTTGACATACTAATAGAATAATAGAGCTCACTACTCAGAATTTTGAGTTAAAAGCCTCTATTTAGGCCATGTAAATAGAAACACGAGAGATTGAAGTTTAGATAGATGGTCCAACAAGAGTTATTCTCTCTTTCCCTATTCCATTAAATAAAATAATCTCTACCTGACATATAACCTATAAGAAAATTCAAAAATTGAAAGATGAAAATTCCAAACTTAAGGAGGAATCTCATAAGCAATTAGCAGAATCCCAATTGTAATTTTAAAAAGCACAGGTTTCTATCCAAA
The DNA here is from genome assembly GCA_037957365.1 of Torreya grandis. Classification (NCBI taxonomy): domain Eukaryota; kingdom Viridiplantae; phylum Streptophyta; class Pinopsida; order Cupressales; family Taxaceae; genus Torreya; species Torreya grandis. The sequence continues at coordinate 861,347 of JARHVA010005497.1, read as the reverse complement.
ACATTTTTTTTATTTATAAGAAACTATTAGCATGTAGGTAGCCTTCATTCGTTTATGTTCTTTTCTTACATGAGCAATTTTATAAATGGCAGATTCAGTTAATTTCCCTTGGTTTTTCACATATCATTGAAGATGAGAATGTATTAATGGAAATTTTTCTAAAGAGCACTTAAAAAGGTAGGATGTCATTTGTGAGTTCTATACTTGAATTTTTTTTTTAGGATATCAATCTAGTTTTTTGATAAATTTATTTGTTGGAGAGATAATTTCATGCTTTTATCTCAACTCTAGGAACCAAATGGCATGGAATAGGCCAATAATAGATTTCTAGAATTACAAAGAACCACTAGGTTATGCATGAGACCACAAATTATAGAAGCAAAGAAACTTATTTCTTCTTTTCAACCATTGTATCTTATGCATATGAAGAACAAGTATCATGAGCTATTGAGATATAATATTTTTGATTTTAGAGATTTTATAAACCACAATTATGCCAATGGTTTCAATGTAAGTCTTGTTAGGTAGGAGACATTACCTATTAAGTTAAAGCATAAGGAATTCCTCAGCCCCACCAATATTAAATAGAGTCTAAGAAGAGCCAAAGTTTTTTTCTAGATAATCACTTGGCACTTAGAGGAAAGAGGTTTAGAAGTTTGGATTGAGATAAGGTTTAGGCCTCCTATCATTATGTGTCCTTTATCTCGATGGTGGTGTTAGAATTCTCAAGCAAAAGTTGAATTTGAAGCTTAGGTACATATAATTGTTAAAGTTATTGGATTCTTTCCAAGGGGCCACTATGACTGGGGACATTATTTTAAAATTTATGATTTGAATCAGAGGTTTGAATCAGAAAATTTAGATCAAGGATCAGTCATTCCACTTATTTATGAGAGGAATTGCAAAAGGTAAAGTGTGGGGGAGAAATGATGAGCATTTCATATAGCTCATCATAGTTATATAAATTATCCCTAAAGTATTTTATTTAGTTATATATTGAATTGCATTTAATATTTAAAGTATGATCCAAGTAGGATGTGAATGTAATTTGTTCAATATTTGTATGTAATTTATTGATGATTCTTTACCTTGTTATTGTGTCTTATTTGGATGAATAGTGTAATTTTGAATACAGCAAGACATCCCATAGATGGGGTAATTTTGAGTAGAGGAACACATCCCAAGGATGGGGTAATTTTGAGTACAAAAAAAATCCCAATGAGGAGTAATTTTGGGAAGGCAACACATAGTTTTTAAAACTCTTTTGACTATAATTTTGAACATTTGGCAAGAGAGCTCCAATGACTAAATGCTCAGAGGACACTCGAAAGATGCTCTAAAATTGCTCTGAATTTGCTTTGGGTGTGCTCTGAATACATACACAGGGTGCTTTGAATAAGTTTAATAATGATCCAAAGATCTATATAAGGTGATCGAAAGACCTATACTGGATGCTTTGAAGATATTTGGATGTGCTTTGAAGACTATAAAAATTATGTGTAATACATGCTATTGAGATAAATTGGGAGCATTTTACTACAAAAATTTTGTTTTAAAAAAAAATAAAAATTGATTGGTTGCAGATGATAGTTGGCAACCACAAAAAAAAGGATCAACCATATAAATCTTTAGCCCCTTGTTGCTTCCCACCCATCAAAAACTTCTCCTTAAATAATAGTTTCTCCTATATAATAAGTGTAGATATTTTTTAAGCAATTTTTTAATATATAATGATGCATGGGACCCCTATACCCAAGAATATCAATGCATAAGGGAAATTTTTTCCACCCTAAATAATAATGCTAGGTGTTATTCAATTATTCATTCAATTAATTTTATGATGCAACACTAGGGAAAAGTTCACCACCCCAAAAAATGACTTTTCAACTCAGTCTAAAATGGAAACAATTAAACTCAAATAATAATAACCTAGAATAGGGAAAAAATGACTTTTCGACTTAGTTTATAATAGAAACAATTCACAGTATCTGAATATAGCCAATAGATAAATGATATAATGGGATAGAGATAGTGGAACCATTGAAACCCTCTCCATCACGACACTTTTTTATTATGATTATTTGCTTATAGTTAATACAAAAAGTTTGTTTTCCCCTCACATTCACCATTTGGGTCCCTATTTAATACAAGTGTTAAACAATCCTAATCTCAATCATTTCATTATCTCAATAATTTCATTATTTTCTTATAATTAATAAAAAATTCTTCTTTTCACTTGCATTCACCATTTGAGTCCATATTGAATACAAGTAAGCATGAAACAATACTAATATCCACTATTTTATTATCTCTCATTTCATTATTTGCTTATAGTTAATAAAAAATGTCTAATTTTCCTTCACATTCACCATTTGGGTCCATATTGAATATAAGTAAGCCCTAAACAATCCTAATCTCTGCCATTTTATTATCTCGGCCATTTCATTATTTACTTATAGTTAATAAAAAATGACATCTTTCCCCTTACATTCACCATTTGGGTCCCTATTGAATATAAGTAAGCACCTAACAATCCTAATCTTTACCATTTCATTATCTAGTCCATCTCATTATCTCAGCTATCTCATTATTTGCTTACTGTTAATAAAAAATATATGATTTTACCTCACATTCACCATTTGGGTCCTTATTGAATGCAAGTGATAAACAATCTTAATCTCCACCATTTCATTATCTTGGCCATTTCATAACAAAAATCCAGGTCTATCTGAATCTCAGTGATTTCATAACCTAAAGCAGTAAATAATGAATAAAAGGTTCATGTCAATCCAAACAAATCACACATTTTAGATGTAGTAAAACAATACATTACATAGATTAAATATTTGACAAGAAGCACCTATAAAAATGATAGTGAAAAAATGGGGTCAAAGCTTCCACCACTAATGCCACACTTATAGAAATGACAGTGAAAAATGGATTCAATGCTTCCACCACTAATGCCACAGTTAACCTAATAGTCAATAAAAAAATGTTTTTCAGCCTTCAAAAGGGAGAGAAAATAATGGAAAGATAAAAGATAAACTTAACCCCAATTTCGAAGCATGTGGGAAAAATATGTATATATTTAAACATATTAAACATTTAAATAATTATGTAAATTATTTAATAAAAATATTTAATGATTTAAACATAAATAAAAATAAATAATAAACTCAAATAATTTCTTAATATAAAATTATTTACAAATTTTTATTGTTTATTATAATTATTCTAATTTAAAAAGTTTATTCATATTTATTCATTAAATTACATGATTAAATTGTGTAATAGGGATTTGACTCCTTAATTTTTATCCCCTATAGAATACCTTTGAGATAATTTAATTTACCAATTCAAATACCTATGAGAGTGAGTCACCTTTCTTGAATTAACAAACTATTAATATTTGGAGATGAATTCGACCCCAAAATGGTAATTAAAATAAATGATTTAAAATCGTACCTAATAAATAAAAACCTTGACTTGAGAAAGGATTTTGTGAGGTTATATAAATTATGGTTATGTGAGGACATAAGCAGTCTACACCATACCAATTTATAAACATTAACATTTCATTCATGACAACAAGCTGTGTGATATCTCAATGCAGATTCAAGGTTAAACATTTTTGCCAACAACACATTGAGTACTTCAACTTTGAAGCCCAATATTGGGGTCAAAACCAAGGAAATTATATTTTTTATGTAGAGATTATGCTAATGATTTATTAATAATAGGCTCTTGCATAATAAGTGGAGTTTTAACCACATTTTTTGAATATGTAACATAAGCAAATTGTCTAATAGGAATTTGACTCCTTAATTTTTAACCCCCACCCCTAGCAATTATACCTTTGAGAGAATTTATTTCACCAATTTAAATACCTTTGAGGTTGAGTGACCTTTATTGAATTTATAAACTAATATTTGGAGAGGAATTCAAATCCATAGTGGTAATTAAAATAAGTGACACAATATCATACCTAGTAACTCAAAGACCAATTGGCAAAGGATTTTGTGTGCTTATCTAAATTATGGTTATGTGAGGGTATATTAAGTAGTCTACCTCAGAACACTTATTATATATAGTATTTCTATATATAGACTTTGAATCCACTTATAGATATTTATATCTAAATGTATATTTATATAGTTTAGGAAATTTCATTCCAATAAAATAACAATAGACTGGTCATAACAAATTACACTTGATGGGTCTCCTACCATGGGTTTTTGGATCACATCCAGGTAATCATCAAAATTAGAAAATGTTTACTAATCTACTATAAATCCATAGTACATTAGAAATTATAGATGTTCAAATATGGAAATAGAAGTAAAATTATTGTCATGGAACTTTAGAATTGATGGTAAGGATTTAGAAATAATTATTAGGCTCTTACATAATAAGTAGAGTTTCATCCAAATTTTTTGAAGATGTAACATTATAATTATTAAGAGAAACAAGTGGTGGTGCTATAATGGTAGGCATACACATTGGAATAGATGGTGTATTTCAATCATATATGTCCACTTTGAATTTTTATCATATTTCTACACCCAAATTTCTTCTTGGTCACTTCTAATTTTTGTAATGCCATTGTAACAAAAGAAATTTCTCCATTGAAATCACCAAGAAAAAACTTGATCACCCACAAATTTCCTCCTTATCCATCGAATACAAGTGCCCCGTGATTGAAACCAAGGTAGTTGCAATTTTGACGTAAAGATTGTGCTAATGATTTAGAAAAAATAAGCTCTTACATAATAAGTGGAGTTTCATCCACATTTTTTGAAGATGTACCATAAGAAAATTATCTAATAGGGATTTTACTCCTTAATATTTAGCCCACCCCCTAGAATTATACCTTTGAGATAATTTAATTCACCAATTCAAATACCTATGAGGGTGAATCACCTTTCGTGAAATTACAAATTAATATTTGGAGACAAATTCAACACCAAAATAGTAATTAAAATAAGTGACACAAAATCATACCTAGTAACTAAAACACCTCTTAGGAAAGGATTTTGTGTGCTTATCTAAATTACACTTGATGGGTCTCCTACCATGGGTTTTTGGATCACATCCAAGGGATCATCATAATTATAAAATGTCCAATAATCCTCTACAAGACCATATTATAATGAAAATTATAGAAGTTTAAATATGTAAATAGAAGTAAAATTATCATGGAACTTTGGAACTGATGATAATGATTTAGAAATAATTATTAGGCTCTTGCATAACAAGTGGAGCTTCATTCACATTTTTTGAAGATGTAACATTATTAATTATTAGGAGAAACAAGTGGTGATGGTATAATGGTAGGCATACACATTGGAATAGATGGTGTCTTTCGAACATATATGTCCACTTAAAATTCTTATCGTATTTCTAAACACAAAATTCTTATTGGTCACTTATAAAAATTTTAATGCCATTGTAACAAAAGAAATTTCTCCATTGCATTCACTAAGACAAAATCTGGTCACCCACAATTATGATCCTTATTCAGTGAATATAGATGCCCCATAATCAAAACCAAGAGAGTTTTACTTTTGATGTAGAGATTGTGCTAATGATTTATAGATAATAGGCTATTGCATAATAAGTGGAGATTCATCCATATTTTTTGAAGATGCAGCATAAGTAAATTATCTAATAAGGTTTTGATTCCTTCATGTTTAGCCCCCCAAGAATTATACCTTTGAGATAATTTAATTCATGAATTCAAATACCTATGAGGGTGAGTCAGCTTTCTTGAACTTACAAACTAATATTTGGAGAGGATTTCAACCCCAAAATGGTAATTAAACTAAGTGATACAAAATCATACCTAGTAACTAAAAGACCTCTTGGGAAAGGATTTTGTGTGCTTATCTAAATTACACTTGATGGGTCTCCTACCATGGGTTTTTGGATCGCATCCAAGGGATCATCATAATTAGAAAATGTTCAATAGTCCACTACAAGACCATAGTACAATGAAAATTATAGAAGTTCAAATATGGAAATAAAAGTAAAATTATCATCATGGAACTTTGGAACTAATGGTAATTATTTATAAATAATTATTAAGCTCTTACATAATCAGTGGAGTTTTATCCACATTTTTTGAAGATGTAACATTATTAATTATTAGGATAAATAAGTGGTTGTGGTATAATAGTAGGCATACACATTGGAATAGATGGTGTCTTTTGAAGATATATGTCCACTTCAAATTTTTATTGTATTTCTAAACCCAAAATTCTTCTTGGTTGTTTCTAAATTTTTTAAAGCAATTATATCGAAAACAATTTATCAATTGCAATCACCAATATAAAACTTTATCACCCACAACTATGCTCCTTATATAGCGAATACAAATGACCCCCTGATTAAAAACAAGGGAGTTGTAAATTTGACATAGAGATTATGCTAATGATTTAGAAAAAATAAGCTCTTATATAGTAAGTGGAGTTTCATCCACATTTTTTGAATATGTAACATAAGAAAATTATCTAAATTATAGGGATTTGACTCCTTAATATTTAGCCCCCCCATAACTATACCTTTGAGATAATTTAATTCACCAATTCAAATACTTATGAGGGTGAGTTGCCTTTCTCAAACTTACAAACTAATATTCAGAGGCAAATTCAACCCCAAAATGGTAATTAAAATAAGTGACATAAAATCATACCTATCAACTCAAAGACCTCTTGGGAAAGGATTTTGTGTTTATCTATTTAATTATAAAATAGCAACAAACTCGTTGCAATAAATTACACTTGATGGGTCTCCTACCATTGGTTTTTGGATCACATCCAGGGGATCATCAGAATTAGAAAATGTTTAATAATCCTCTACAAAATCATAGTACAATTAAAATTATAGAAGTTCAAATATGTAAATAGAAGTAAAATTATCGTCATGGAACTTTGAAACCGATTGTAATGATTTAGAAATAATTATTAGGCTCTTGCATAATAAGTGGAGTTTCATCCACATTTTTTGAAGATGTAATATTATTAATTATTAGGAGAAACAAGATATGGTAGTATAATGGTAGGCATACACATTGGAATAGATTGTGTCTTTCGAACATATATGTCCACTACAAATTTCTATCATAATTTTAAGCCCAAAATTTTTCTTGGTCGCTTCTAATTTTTTTAAGACCATTGTAACAAAAGCAATTTCTCCATTGAAATCACCAAGATAAAACTTTATCACTCACAGCTATGCTCCTTAACTAGTGAATATAGATGCCCCCTAATCAAAACCAAGGGAGTTATAATTTTGACATAGAGATTATGCTAATGATTTAGAAAAAATAGGCTTTTACATAATAAATGGAGTTTCATCTAAATTTTTTGAAAATGTAACATAAGTAAATTATCTAATAGGGATTTCAATCCTTAATATTTATCCCCCTCTAGAATTATACCTTTGAGATAAATTAATTCAAAAATTCAAATACCTGTCAAGGTGAGTCACCTTTTTTGAACTTAAAAACTAATATTTGGAGATGAATTCAACCCCAAAATGGTAATTAAAATAAGTGACACAAAATCATACCTAGTAACTCAAAGACCTCTTGGGAAAGGATTTTGTGTGCATATATATTAAATTATAAAATAGAAATAGACTCATCATAAAAAAATTACACTTTATGGGTCTCTTACCATGGGTTTTTGGATCACATCCAGGGGATCATCAAAATTACAAAATGTTTAATAATCCACTACAAGACCATAGTACAATGAAAATTATAGAAGTTCAAATATATAAAAATAAGTAAAATTATCATCATGGAACTTTGGAACTGATGGTAATGATTTAGAAATAATTAATAGGCTCTTGCATAATAAGTGGACTTTCATCCACATTTTTTGAAGATGTAATATTATTAATTATTAGGATAAAAAAGTCGTGGTGGTATAATGGTAGTCATATACATTAGAATAGATGGTGTCTTTCTAACATATATGTCCACTTCAAATTTTTATTGTATTTTTAAACACAAAATTCTTCTTGGTCACTTCTAAATTTTTTAACATCATTGTAATAAAAGAAATTTCTCCAATGTATTCACCAAGACAAAACCTAGTCACCAATAATTGTTCTCTTCATTTAGTGAATAAAGATTCCCCGTGATCGAAACAAAGGGAGTTCCAATTTTGATTTAGAGATTGTGCTAATGATTTAGAAATATTAGGCTCTTGCATAATAAGTGGAGTTTCATCCACATTTTTTGAAGATGTAACATAAGCAATTTGTCTAATAGGGATTTGACTCCTTAATTTTTAGCCCCCCCCACCCCCATATAGATTACATCTTTGAGATAATTTAATTCACCAATTTAAATATATATGAGGGCGAGTTGCCTTTCTTGAGCTTAAAAACTAATATTTGGAGATGAATTCAACCCCAAAATGGTAATTAAAATAAGTGACACAAAATCAAACCTATTAACTAAAAGACCTCTTGGGAAAGGATTTTGTGTGCTTATCTAAATTAATATGGTTATGTGAGGGCATATTAAGCAATCTACCTTAGAACACTTATTATATATATAGTATTTCTATATATTGACTTTGAATCCATTTATAAATTATATCTAAATGTAGATTTGTATAGTTTAGAGAATTTTATTAAAATAAAATGGAAACAAACTCATTGCAACAAATTACACTTGATGGGTATCCTACCATGGGTTTTGGATCACATCTAGGGGATCATCAGAATCAAAAAATATTCAATAATATGCTACAAGACCATAGTACAATAAAAATTTTAGAAGTACAAATATGAAAATAGAAGTAAATTTATCATCATGGAACTATGGAACTGATGGTAATGATTTAGAAATAATTATTAGGCTCTTCTGAATTCATAATAAGTGGAATTTTATCCACATTTTTTTGAAGATGTAACAGTATTAATTATTAGGAGAAATAAGTGGTGGTGGTGGTATAATAGTATGCATACACATGGAATAAATGATGTCTTTTGAACATATATGTTCACTTCAAATTTTTATCATATTTATAAATCCATAATTCGTCTTGGTTATCTTTAATTTTTTTAGTGCCATTGTAACAAAAGTAATTTCTCTATTGCATTCACCAAGATAAAACATAATCACCCATAACTATGCTCCTCATCTAGCTAATACAGATATCCCCTACTCAAAACCAAGGATGTTGCAATTTTGACGTAGTGATTATGCTTAGAGGCTATCTCTTTACATGAAGAATTCAATCCATCGTAGACTAAAGCATTTCATGGTGATTCAGATCTCGATAAGTTTGCACCCATAATTATTTTTAAAGTGAATTTATTTTGACATCAATGTCATGGGTTTGGAGCAACTAATAGATTTAATTATTGATTTACAATCTTTCACTTCACATAACCCCTCTTACCCCCCACACACAAAACTTATATTAGTTATTAATTAGATATAATTGACATATTATAATATAATAATATCATAATATCATAATATCATATTAATATTTTTATATATTAAACCAATTTATTATATGTAGTTTTAGATCATTATGGGGTTTGTATAAGGCCCCCAACCTACAAAAAAAGAGTTTTATAAAGCATTACACAATGCCAACTAAAAGGCCAAAAAAAACCAAACCACCGACAAATACAATAATCAATGTAGAGCCCTAGACAAACACAAGCACTCTACAAAAGACCCAAAAAATAGAAAATAAAATGGAATTGATAACCAAAAACTAGATAGTAATAGTAAATGAAATTGACCAGCTTTAGACATTAACACCTACCAAGACCTCATCATCCATATCAGTCAGGAGCACAATTTCCCAACCTTCACTAATACGTTCTTCCTCCATAGTAAAAAAATCTTCAAAGATAGGTTTCAATGTCTCTTTTCCCCTAGATAAAGATAAAAATGAGTGAGTGATTCCCTCTGGTGCATCAAGGCCTTTTTCCTCCACCAATGCAGTTTTATACCATAACGGTGTCATCACCTTACCTCTAAGTACCCATCTTACCAATTTTTTGACTACCTCTACTAGCCTTTACTCATGTCGGTACTCTCGTAGCTGGACCAATTCTAAAATTGGGAATTTTAACTATGAGATAAATGGCAAAGAAATAAATTTCCCAATTTTCATATTTGGTAGGATCACCTTCTTTTGCAAATCCTCCACAAAACCTAAGAGGATCATAAATCTTGATTCAAGAGTTGTAAAGGCAAAATCCAACACAACTCCCAAGCCATCCCACCTAGAGATTGACAAATTTGGTAGGGGAATTACATCATGCAAAGGAGTCTTCTTTACCAAACCAACATAAAATTCTAGATGAACACAAAAAACCATCACTTTCACCACAAATTCAACATCAGATACTAGAAACATTATATTTGAGGAAAAAAATGTTGCTAATTCAGAATTTAACCTACTTTTCACCCACTTTACTAGAAAATATTGCCCTAGGTTGTCCATAATTACATCATGCATTTCTTCCATATGAATCTAAAAGATATTCCCAAGGTTGGCATGAGATATTTTTCCATCAAATTCCATTTCTCTGACATCACTTGCTCCATAAATGCATACAGTTTCTAATGTTATCTCACTCACAATCTCCATGTTGTGGCCAACCAAACACAACACAACACACTACAATTGACAATTTGCAAGCATAGGAATTGAATACTAATGTGGTAGTAAACTTAAATAGGTGCAAGGGAAGCTTATAGGCTCCCTCATGCCATGAGATGCCATCAATCTAGCCAATAATACCCTCCATACTTCATTAATGTCAATCCATCATTTGAATCCCCTCATATTTTTAATATTAATCAATATTATTATACCATATAATATATATATATATATATATATATATATAAATTAATATTATATGCACAATAAATCAAATAAAAATCATGTGTACAATAGATTACATCAAAGATCAAATCTATCAAACATTAATAAGCAATGGGTATTAAATTAAAATAATCATGTATCCATGAAGGTTAAATCATGTATCCATGAAGTTTAAATCACATATCTATGAAGGTTAAATCATGTATCTGTGCATCATTATCAATTGGATATGTAGTGAAGTGATTTTAAAATCATCATTTATAGGGCCAAATCACATCAATGTAGTAAAATCAAGAATCGTAAAAACTTCATATATCAAGATTATAGAAATTATAATATATCTATATATTATTGTTAATGGTATGAAAACAATATTAAATTTTAAAAAAAATAAAGGAATTTTATGTTTTATAATGCCATGTAACATCATAAAATGGGTAAATGCAATCACAAGTATGGATTTAAAACTTTATGAT
>JARHVA010005497.1:635000-845000 GCA_037957365.1 Torreya grandis | reverse complement strand
CATGTCTAACCAAATATATTCCTACTCTTATATATTTTTAGTTTTTTCCAAACATACACTATAGAGCGCTAATATATTAGAATAGAGTAGGTTGTAGAATGTCTGAAGCATTGATCGTATTTGTTACTATCATTTTTTTAGATCTTTATTTTTAGGTATTTAATCTTAATAGTGTTCAATATATGTTTAACTCTATCTAAAATGCGCCAAAATCCTTATTTTTAGGTATTTAATTTTAATAGTGTTCAATATATATTTTTTACTCTATCTAAAATGTGTGATTTATTTATGTTTACTTGGCCCTTTTATTCATTTTTTAGCACCTTAATATGTTATGAAATCACTAAGATTTGGATAGTCTACCTAGATTATTGTAATATTTTTGGCCCTGCTGGAGCATGCCCAACTATGATGCCATTGAGCCTTTTACTGAATGAGTGTGCACATGTCTATTATTCAGGAAAATAGGGTTTTCAAATTGTAACACTAAAATTTTATAAAATAAAACAATAAATATTATTCCAAATGCTCTACCTATATATACTTCAATCAAATTTTAATAAAAATAGTACAATTTTTAATAATGTGTGACTAGCTCAGGAAGGCCCTGGGTTGGCCTAGGTAGTATTGAGCCCTACTGTAAAGCCCATTTCAAAAGGAAAAGAGGTCAAAAGAGTCAAGTGGGTTTATAAGACAAAAATTGGTAGACTCCACTAGTTGTAATTCAATATGGGTAGACTCCTTATTTGGTTTAAATTCTATGGAAAATAGTCACACAATAATTACTTTGCACCTTTGTTATCATCTTCATCATCTAGTGAAAACTAATTGATTTCATATATTTAGCCAATAAATCATGCAGTTCAATTTTCCTTCCTTCTAAATGAATGAGCATGAATAGTTACTAAAAATTCATCTCAATTGTGCATAAAGTGGTGAGCCATTACAATCCCAAAAAAATATTAGTCCCATCCATGATAATAGAAAACATAAGACAATATAATAGGTAGTCTCCCATAGCTTTATACCATGGCATTTAACATAAAAATTGACCATACCCCCAGCTATAATTAGGATTTGAATTTTTGGAGCTCGGTAAATGAAAAAGTCCAATTGAGTATCCAATTTACTATTGATGAATTTGTGTGCACTCCTAGAGTAAATAAATATAGTTGACTTCTATTTCTTGATGAAACTAACCACGTTAATATTTGGAGGAGTAATAATACCTAAAAGTTCATGATAGGAAATAGTAGGTTAAAAATATTTAGAGTCATCCTCAAGTCCTGCCAGACTATTGATGTGTGTATGTGTCAAGGATGTAATGTGAACAGTAGAATAACATTTCTCATATTAAAGGGACAACATGAATATGGTAGTGACACCTCAGGGCTTCACTCAATGTTTTTGGAGAGATAATGTGGTTATAACTTACCACCTTCTAGTCTATAAGCAGGCCCTAATGTAAGGACAACAATAATATGGTAGTGACATAATCTACCTAAATTTTTTATTATGTAAATTACTTTTTATTTACCAATATAAGATCAAGCTCTTAAACAAATAAATGGATATACACAATGAGCATTAATCTAAAGTGTTTCATGTTTAAAATTTTTTAAAAGAGGGAGTAAGGTAGGGCATAAAAAAAATTACCTTGCAACAACAAAGACAAACATATCTCCTTTGATTTTTGTTAGCAACCCAGATAGCACCCAGATAAAAACAAAGACCAAGAAAAAACTACAAATAAACTCTCAAATTTTTTGGCTCCTTTTATTATTTCTCGTAACAACTTTATTTTGGTTACAAATGAGGGGGAAACTATTGGAGGTTTGTTAATGATATCTCCAAGGTGACCAAGGATGTGTTGATGCCTCAAAGTGTACCATATGGTTTATTAGTATTCAAATAACACTTATCATTTTAGAATTCTAGGAATTCAAAGCATGATTAGTAGGTTGTAGCAATGTAATGTCACCTATGATGAAATAGCAATAGATATATGCATTAGTTTTTCATAAATTTATAATAAGTGATGGTTGGGAGCCATCATGGTCCATTCTTTGTGAATTGTAGAGAATCTATGTTAATACATAGTGCATTATGACCTAAGCACAAGCTGTAAATTAATCTAAGTGGATATTTATAATGAAGTTTAAACTTCAATGATTTGGTATTAAAAAAGGAGCAAAGATAAGGGTAAGGCAGAAAATAAAGCAAGTGATTACCAATGTTAGTCCTAAATATCATGACAAAGCATCAATTGCAACTGAGTATACCTTCAAACTAATATATAATTAAGAATAGCCTAAGCTCAGATTTCACTATATACCAAGCAAACTTCAAAGGATAATGTAAAGAATCACAAGTAAGAACCAAGTCTACTTTTAGAAATTTACTACTATAGTCAAATAACATTAAAACATCTAATTAAAGAGCAAAATGAAATGAAGCAAAACCTAAGATCTTCCAACTAATCTAGCATATGCACAAATTAGAAACCCTATGATTAAAAAATACAACCCATAATTCAAAGAAACCATTCAGACTCAAGACATAAAACTATCAATTGAGAGAAAATCTATTTATTAATTGGCATATCAAATGTGCACAATCTTTGTAGAATTCCTTGATTATATTAATTACTTCAAGCATACAAAAATTTCTCAAAATTATCTCTTTAAAAAATTGTAATGCATGCCTTTATAGAAAGGTCAGGTAGTATAATAGTCAATTACAATGTACATGTGTACAAAAGATAATAAAAACTATCCTTACAAGTTCTAGAATACACTTGTTCTTCACATTTATACTGACCTAGGGGCAATATGCTAATAAACTAGTATATGACCTACAAAAGAATATTCCTATTTTAGATATTACAATGTTCTTTACAAAAAGGAATATAAGCCACTAGGTGGGCCCATTATCAAAGAATCCCTTTATTGATTTCATAACAGTTCCATTATCTTCTGATGTTGGTTTGTGATGAGCTCTATATCCATAGTTGGATTCATTAGGCAAATGTCTTCATGATCTACCAATTCATCTATGTCTCAGTCATCTCTGGCCATGGCTTCTTTTATGCTCCTTGCCTTTACTATTTTCTCTTCTACTATAAAAATCATGTCCAAAATTCTTCTGTTGTCTCTTCCAGACTAGACATGGCTTTTGATCCTAACTAATTTCATGACCAAATTAACCTTTTTCTTGAATTTAGCATCATTAATGATTCCAATATAGTGGTCTTGGTAGGATTTAACAACATTTTTCCTGGGTGCTTCTCAATTCTAAGGATCAATTCTTTATCATCATCCAAAAGCCTATTCAAATTTGTTATGCAAGTGCTTAGAACTTGGATCTTGTCTACTATTATTCCAAGTATACTATTCAAATGTGTTGGGTTGATAGTTTTAAACTTAGTACTTTTATTCCTAATTGGAATGTTAATGAGATCCCTAACTTAGGTCTTTACCTTTTGCCACTCAATTATTAATTCCTTGGCTACTTCACCCTACTGGCTTAGGGCATCCTGCCTTAGCTTTATTTAATTCAAAGAATTAAACATATCAAAGAATGAGTCCTCAAACATGTCCATTATGGAGTCAAGGACTGATAAAATGGCTTGGGTTTCTAGATTTTCCTTTTCTCTTTTTAATTTTAGAATCCTTTATTTCATGCCTTGGATCCTATCCTTTACTTGAGATAATTGAGCCTCAATCAAGATCTCAACATCTTCCTCATGTATGGTAGCTTCTCCAAGCTATTTTTCTCTCACAGGGGTTAATACTATGAAGGGATCTACCTTTTGGATGGTGAATTCCATAGTTCCCACCATATTTGTCTTAATGGTGACCTTCTCCAATCTATCTCTAGATTAAACTACATAGTGGTGGATGATCTTGTGAATTTAAGAGGCTCTAGGACCTCTACACCTATGATTCTTGATGCTCCTAGAGCATCCATTTTCTTTATTTTTGGTCCTTGAGTGATCACAATCCTCCTTTCTTCATGTTCTTTTACCATAGACCTAATCCATGGCTTGATGTCATCATGTACTTAAATATCAGCAACTCTTGTCATGGCCCATGAGTGGGAGAGAGGGAATATTTTGTAATTTCCCATAAATAAATGAGTCAAAAATGACTGGCACATAAATGGGGAATTCATCACTAAACAAATTTATCTCACTTATGGGGTGAGAGATGGTCAATCTTGGTCTCTTCTTTGGTCCAATAGGAACCAATGCTAGCTCTACTTTCCTCTTCTCTTAGGATGCCATAGGGACCATACCTAGAGCAATCTCTTTTAATTTATATTCCTCAGGCTCCTTTTCTTGGACTTGGGCCTCATCAAGTTATTACTCTTCTATGTTAGTGTCATATGCCTCTACAAGTTCCCTGAGAGTACCTTCAAGTGTCTCTTCTGGATCTAAGGCAATCATATCTATGTACTCAACTAGGGAAGGTGGCCTTTGGGGCAATGTTGAAGATGAGGGACCCTCTTCATGCCTCTCCTCTAGTTTCCTCTCTCCTAATTTCTCTTTACCATGACCTTGGTCACCTTGTTCTTGCATAACATGCACTTAAGGTTGTGGTTTCTCTTCTTGGGGCTCTGTTTGGGCTGTCCCAGATGGTCCAAGAAATAAGTGATAATGGAGAGGGTGTATCTACCATGACTCTCCTAATGGCTTGTCATATTTGGTCAATCTATACTCAAGTTTGATGTTGTGTCTTTTGATTCTAGGCAACACCTCCTCATAGTTCTTAGCCTTAATGTAAATGGTGTCATATACACTAATTTGATGCATGTGCTTAGTTTTGGGGAGCTTCTTTTCCTTTAAAGGATTAGTCACTATGTTTGAAAGATCCCACATCTTGAGTTCATCAAGATGAAACCCAAATAAATCATTGTTCTTGGCCATGGTATCAACCTATTTTCGATCCTGAAGTGTAGTCCTTCAAATAATTAGAGGGAAGGGGTGGAGAAGACCCTTCCTCTTTTCTTTATAAATTCCATCAATGCCATGGATGAGCTAAGAGGTAGTTTCTTGCTCAAGCAGCTTGCTAGAAACATATATTGGTAATTTGTAAGGCTGGGACATGATCCCCTCAATCTTGATGATTGTTTAATCAGGGTAGTACCAGATGTCACCCATCATTTCCATGCACTTCTTGATTTGGACCCTAGGCATGGGAACACTTGTGATGGCTTCCACTATGATAGGGTAAACATAGTCACACATAAATTGCATATGGTTCCTATATTTAAAGATATGCAATTTGGAATAATGGTTGAAGATGGTAGTTTTTTCCTTTGGAGACCAATTCGTAATCCCAAGGAAGTTGATAAAGGCAAAGAGGGCATCTAATAGGTATGACATCATTTAAAATTGCTTGGAATGTCTTCTTTTTTATGGTAGTGAATTATTCGGTCAAGAAAACATTGATCAAATCTCTAATTGGAGTAGTGAGATTTTCTTCCACCATGAAATGCATAAAGGGAACCCATATTTTATTCACATAGGTTGTTGAAGAGGCTCTAAAGGCTCAGTTCAATAGGTTCATTATTACCCTAATGCCCTCCCTGAATTAGACTATTAGGATCTTACCCTCAAAGTCTCTAAAGATATGGGGTCCTTGGTGTAGCTAGGTTCTAAGGATAGAGTCTAGGTCATGTTTATAGGTCCACTCTTTGATTTTAGACAAATATACATGGGGAATTGGGAGCCTATAATATTTATCAAAAGATATAAAATAAAAATGTAATACCTTCTTAGAATTCCCTTCCCATATGATCCATTCATTATCAATTCTACAATCAGCAAAGATAAGGGCAAGGATATCTATGCAATGCAATACCTTAGGTTTTCTTGTAGCATAGTTGAGGTTGGCCATCTGAATAGTGACTAGGTCATAGTGACTCTAACTCACTATGGCAATTCTCTTCTCCTCTTTTGTGATGGGTTTCAACTCCTTCACCATGAAAAAGAGTTTGGACTAGTTCTTAATGCCTGGAGAATTTAAGGCCGCAACATCCAATTCAATGTCCTTAAGGATTCGACCCTCATTATCTATTAACAAGTAGATTTTAGTCTCCTCTTTTAGATGTTGCCAGTGAGCTACCATGGTCTATAATTTTGAAAATTTTTCATACTAGTTTACAATTGGTCTTTATAAAAGCTCTTTTGTGCTTAGAAACACAATTAAGCTCTCTTTGTAATAAATTATGACAAAATGAATTAAATTGGGTTGCTTTAATGTAGGGTTTAGGGTTCTAAAGCTTTAAGGGTAGGATATATCCAAACTTTGGCTTATATGTACATCTTGGATTTGATTTATACTTTTACCTTTATACTTTTACATTTTTTATCCCATAAGATCTTGTATTTTGTCCTTTTTTACTTTCATGGTGCTTACATATCATTGATCTAGACCTTTTTTATGGTATATTTCATAAATTCCTTTGAGAACTAACCATCTATATTTAAAATGCCTTCTTTTATTTCACACCATCAGATCAAAATCCTAGATTAGCATGAGTCATTAATTGTAATCTAGGTATTTGCCTACAATTGGCTCTTTCTATTTTGAGCCCCATGGTTGTGACACTTGGAATTTTTATGTTACTTCCCATGTTATATATCTTGAATCAGTAATCTATTGAATGAGTATTGGCCATGCAATGAGATCATAGGTGTTTAAAAAGTCATGGGTGCCTTTACATTGCTAGATCATCCTTCAATGATAAAGTAGAACCATTGGATCTTTTATTAGTTTCAATTCGAATGGGATTTTACCACATGTCAAGATCATAGGGTCTTAGAGCTTCATTGAAAATTATTCAGGGCCTTCACATCATTATATCATCCTCTGGTGATGAAGCATATGTTGTTTATCTATAGAGATACTGAAACATTAAGTTAGTATCTACATGACTGAACAATCATGTAAACATCAATTTTAAGCTCATTAAATATTCATGACCAAATGTGAAGGTGCCACTTAGAACTTATACAGGGCTTATGATGGTCTTGGAATTAATTCTCTCCATTGGATCAAATTCCATGATAAAGAGAGAGGGTCATAGGATCATGATCTGGGAGTTTGCTCATGATTAGTTATTTTTATCAGATGGGCCCCTTTACTTTTAATCCTCAAATGTGAGGGTGTCACTTGTTGATTATTTAGGATTTACATATTCCTTTGAGTTTTTAACTACACCTCACTCTATCTGATTGGGTCTTCATGATAAATCAAGAACCATTGGATGAAAGATAAGGATGCAACTTTATCGAGGCCTTCACACCATTGGATCATCCTCTGATGATGAAGCATGAACCATTGGATCCTTAAAAATATACACTATTTGGATCCTTCAAGGGATATCATATGAGGCACCTTGAAATAAAATTCCAAATCATGTGCATGTTCAAGGTATCTCCTAAGAGATATCTCAAAACAAAATTCCAATAGTGTGCATTAGGTTTATTGCCAAATAAAATGTTATCATGGTTTTGTCAAATCCTTTTCAAGGACCTTTGAGATCAACATGGAAGGTATTCCAAGGCCCTTTGAGGTATCTCATAGGATATATTCCTTGAAATAAAATTCAATTGTGTGCATGTTCAAGGTATCTCCTAGGAGATACCTCCAAAAAAAATTACAATCATGTGCATCAGGGTTCTTGCCAAATAAAAAAGTGTCATGATTATATCAAATCCTTTGCAGGGACCTTTTTAATCAACATGTAAGTTTTTATAATTCCCTTAGAGACATTTTTTAGGAAAGATAACTTGAAATAAAATTATAATGGTGTGCATGTTCAAGGTATCTCCTAGGAGATACCTCCAAAGAAAATTCCAATCATTTGCATCACAGTTCTTGTCAAATAAAAAGGTGTCATGGTTATATAAAATCCCTTGTAAGGACATTTTAAATCAACATGGAAGGTATTACAAGGTCCTTATAGGTATCTCTTAGGAGATACATTGAAATAGAATTCCAATCATGTCCATGTTCAAGGTATTTCCCAAGAGATATCTAGAAAGAAAATTCTAATAGTGTGCATCAAGGTTCTTGCCAAATAAAAAGTTTTAATGGTTATATAAAATCCTTTACAAGGACATTTTAAATAAACATGGAATGTATTATAAGTCCATTTGATGTATCTCCTATAAAATTCTAATTGTGTACATGTTCAAGGTAACTCTTAGGAGATACCTCATGTGCATCAAGGTTATTTCCAAATAAAAAGGTGCCATGATTATATCAAATCCTTTGAAAGGACATTTTCAATAAAAATATAAGGTATTCCAAGTTCCTTTGATTTATATCCTAGGAGATGCCTTGAAATAAAATTCTAAATCATGTGCATGTTCAAGGTATCTCCTAAGAGATATCTCGAAAGAAAATTCCAATAGTGTGCATCAGGGTTCTTTCCAAATAAAAAGTTTTCATGCTTATATAAAATCTTTTACAAGGAACTTTTCAAGAAACATGAAAGGTAATCTAAATCCATTTTATGTATCTCTTAGGAGAGATAACTTGAAAGAAAATTCAATTGTGTGCATGTTCAAGATATCTCCTAGGAAATACCTCGAAAGAAAATTCCAATCATGTGCATCAGGGTTCTTGCCAAATAAAAAGGTGTCTTGGTTATATAAAATCCCTTGAAATTATCTTTACAATAAACATTGTAGGTATTATAAGGACCTTTAAGGTATCTCCTAAGATATTCCTTTGAAATAACCTAAGCATGTCCATTGAACCTATTACAGAAACACAAGCGACAATTCATAGCAACATTGGAAGAGGTAAAACCATGATCATATGAAAACATGTCCATTAATCCAAATGAGAGTTTGGAAAAATGTAAAAACAAAATATGAATGGATATGATCATGATCATGTGATGATGGAAAAATTGATCATCCATCTCGATGGGATATTTTCTAGTTATCTACGTGGAGGAAGATCTCGCAAGGGATAAAACAAAACCTTTGTCCTCTTGCACAATAGAAAAAAACATCCCTTTTATATTCTGATTATTACACAAAAACTAACTAAAATGGATGTGCTACTAATGGACCAAGCATAACTATTTCCCAATGGGAAATGAGAAGAAAGAAGAAGGGAGGGAAGGGAAGAAAGAAGTGGTGTGAATTCAAAAAAAACCAAAATATCCAATTATTCTCTAAAGTCAATCTAGATGTTGGAATATTTCACCAACTTTTTTTTTATACTTGGTATATCATTTCAGCATAAGGGCAAGATTCCCTTCATCTAGGCCCACTTGGTATTTTAATTTTACTCTATACTCTTCAAGCTAGGCAAAAAACTTCTAAAACATGGTTTGATTTCATCCAATGTGTCCTTTAGGATGGTCACAAGCCTTCTTAAGTGACACCAACTATTTTATTTTATTTTATGAGGTTTTGCTGAGTGATGTGTATCATCTACTCCTCCATGTCGCTTAAAACATCAAGCCTTACCATCTTCCTGAATGCATCATCTACCTCTTTTTCTTGTAGTCTTGAGGGACTAATCTTCTCTTTTTAAATCGAAGATGCCATATTTGAGCATCATCAAATTATGTTTGATTACCAGTTGACACTCCTTGGGCTTCTTGTGATCATTAGGAATAATGATCCTTTTTGTTATCAAAGTATCTATGCCCATCTTATAGACCTCATCCATTTTACATTGGACCTTCTCCCATGTCTTGAAATTGATCTCATAGAAAAGCATTTGAACATCACACTCCCTCTTATTGTCCACTATGTTGTTCAAGCATTTCAATGTTGAGTGGATTATTTATTTTTCCCTAGTGCATAGATCTTCTTTCCATTTTTTTGTTTCTCTTCCTCTAGACTTCAAATCATCAATTCAACCAAAATCAAATGACTCTATTAAGAAGAGAGGACACTCTAGAGTAATACTGGTAGTTGGATTTACTACCTTAGGCTCACTTAGTATCTTTTTCAAGTACTAGATCATAGCCTAATTTTGTGCCTTCAACTTTTCCATGGTGGCTTTGTCTTTATCCATCCTATGAGCCACCATGTTCACTAAAAATTGTGAGATATGCTTCATCTCATTCCTTGATGGCTCCCCTAGACTATAGCTATAAACAATGTAACTCTAAAATATATCATATTTCTTTAAAGCATTTGGTGGGAGAATGGCTACCTCCACATTCCTCTCTCCTATGGCAGTGAATGTGGTCCTGAAATGTGTTTTGGCCTTCTTCGAGGGTTTGGCCTTATATGCCTAAGTGATCTTCACTATGTTGATCTCCCTAATTTTTCTCATAATGTCATTATTTTTTACCTATTTCTCAACCCAAAGAAGGGGTTTGGTCTGAAATCCCATTGATGTACGATACATAGATGCAGGCCTCAAGATAGTAAAGGGCGGTGTCATCAAACTACTTAATATAGGAAGTACCATAGGAATGGGTTGTGAACTTAACACAAACAATTTTATTTCTACATCACTTTCCAACTCCTCATCACCCTTGTTTTCTCTAGGTTACCATTCTACGTTTGCCTCTATCTTTTCTAAAACTTCAAAATATAGATGGAATTGGTGAAACTACTTGAGAAACATTTCAATGGAGCTTTCTCATCCTACTTACTAACTGGAAGGTTTTTCACCTACTTCACCTACTTTATTTGTTTGAGCCTCAAGTATAGATGAGGCTATGGTGACCTCCTTGTTTTCCTTAAGTAATTCTTCACCAATCATGGCCTCTGGACCTTTATTTTGGGTTGGATCATGAACCTTGATATGAGGAAGGAGACTTAGGGGTACTTAAATTGAGGTAGCATTACCTGAAGTACTCTCCTCAGTACCTTTACTAGATCAGTCTAGTTCTTTATATATTTTTTCATGGGTTGGGGTACTCACTTGTAGCTTGCTCCCCAACCTTCCTCTATACTCACCTTCTCCTCTAGTGTTGAACTTGACACATTTGGAGGGGAAGGGACAACTTTTAATGCCTCTAGATCTGTCTATAGTCCTTCTTGTGAAACCACCCCTTCAATATTAATGGTGACTTGAGTATCCTACTTTGGGTCCACCTTATCCTTCTTATATAATTTATTCATTTCCTCAACTTCACCTTGATTATCTTAGCTTGGTGGATGGGTGATGACATTCTCAACAAATGTATCTGTATCAGATGAGATCATTTCCATTTCTTGAGGGGTTAAAACTTGAGTAGCCACCTTAAATCCAACCTTCACAACATCTTCAAAATAGAGGGGATTAGTTAAGGCTATAACTTCCTCCTTATCACCCTTAATTTCTACTCTTGAAGGACCCTCTTCTAAAAATAAACTAACCATTGGGACCTTCATTGGGGTCTGGGATAGTTCCCTCAAAGTTATTTATCCATTTTTTACTTGAGGAAGAGTGAATGCTTGATGATTATTCATCATATTTTCAATGGGCCTATCTTCATTTGAGTCTTCTTCATCACTCATATCTCTCAATATATTATAATATGAGGATTGATCATCTTTCCTCTTCATGGGGAGTTCTTTAGAAGGTGGGTCTTTGAACACAACCTCCTTCCTCCTCTTAGGAATCCTAACTAGAGGTTGTTGAGCCCTTTTGACTCTCTTTTTCTTGGGCTACTCTACCTCTTCCTCACCTCCTCTCTTCCTTAAATAAATATTTGAGGGAGGGAAAATGGTTGGCTATTGTGTTGGTGGAGGAGATGGGACAATAGTTGGATTAACCACTAGGATGGCTATTGAGATGGTTGGTATAGTTTGAGCTCCTTCTAATGTGATGGATATTGGGGTTACACTGGCTAATGTAACCTCCCTAGTAACAACTTTATCCAAATTTTTAGCTAGATTTGTTAACTTTGAGAAGGGAAATCCCTACATGGACTGTTATGTAGTTATGGATTCTACATTAATTGGCTTGGTGAAGTCAACATCACCAAACTTGATCTTCCCTTTATCCTTCACCACTAGTGGTGAATCTAAGTGAGCACCACTATATTCTAGGAGAAAACCCTTTAAATCCTAAACTTGTCTAATTTTTTGGAGATTAGGGGTGTCATAAGTACTAAGATTAACCCCATGTTCCTTTAACCACCTAAAGGTTCTTCTCATGATTACGATGGCCTTCCATGAAATTGAATCATTTTCCTTAGTAGTGAACTCCACCTATGACATGGCCTAAGCTTCAATATTAGACTAATTATATACTTTATACAATTTCCTCTTATCATCCTCCATGTCCTTGGGTATGGGAAAGAAATTATAATAAATAACTTATTGCACTATCAGTCTCATATAATCTAAATTTTTGACATCTTCCTCGATAGTACAAATAAACATGATGTCTTCAAAATGTGATTGATACAAAATTACATTGGTCACTATGTTCACCCACCATCTGATATCATAGTTTAGCTTGGGTGGCATCTTGTCAATCACATACTAGACCATCTCTTCCTCAAGTCCCTTAGCTTTGGTAACAAAAGGACATGAATAATGTCCAACTTCAACTAGAAACTTGAAAGGGTTATTTATCTTCTTCACCATTATCATCGCATGTGGAGGCATGATCTACCTACTTAACTACATCACTGCTAGTCTATCATCTAGGTGTCTTGATAGTTTATATGGAGACCGTGAGTAGCCACTTACCTTGATATAAGTAAATAGTCTAAATTGAATATATGAGGTGCCATATTTATTAATTGTGTATATGGCCCCCATAGACATTCTATTAAGGCTTCTTAGAAGATATAAGACACTCATCATAGTAATAAATAAATATTTTTAAACTTTATGGAAATTATTCTTCAAGCCATCCAAAGTTATTTTGGGATAAACCTCATATATTCTCATCCCACTAGGATTCTTGGTGATCCCTAGAATATCCTATTATGTACCAAGTTGTACATCAAGTAT
This sequence comes from Torreya grandis, assembly GCA_037957365.1. NCBI lineage: Eukaryota > Viridiplantae > Streptophyta > Pinopsida > Cupressales > Taxaceae > Torreya > Torreya grandis. The sequence continues at coordinate 832,060 of JARHVA010005497.1, read as the reverse complement.
GACGACATGTAAAATATACCTATAAATTACTCTTTTTAGTGGATTACAACCTGGAGTTAGATCATCTACCTATGTAGATTATCACTTAGAATGGTAGCCTAGTCCAACTTCTATTGTTCTAACACACAGATTAAGATTACAGACATCTAAGGTTCAAATTTATCTACAGTGTTCATCCCATAAACTCTTGATTCCATGGCAATCACAAACTATGGAAATTCCTTGAATTCTACCATTTTTAGACTCCTACACATTCTCAAGACCTTTTGCCTTTCTTGACTAGCCAACAGGAGTTGACAATGTCTCATATTATCTTGTAATTCTTGTATGTATTTTATTGGCATTCCTTAAGAGAGAGTGTAATACTTTTAGGCTGGGGAGAGATCCCAAGGATGGTGTTGAGGTCCAAAAGAGTGATAGAGTATAAAACTAATTGGCTTTCATCGATGATAGTCTTGGTGTCTGATTGGTATACTTTGGCACATGTAATCACTAGCTCTGGCTATGGGGCAACCAAGGGGAATGCTATTGGGGAAATATAACTCATTACAAGGTTGGAGACTATTGGGATAGGGTTTATATATTGTAATACATTTAATAAGGATACAAATTATAACCCCTAAACATTTGTATCTTTGATTTCATTTAAAATAGAAATAATGTTGCTCTTGATAGATGTTGAAGTAGCTACCATTATTCCCTAGCTCTTTTAGTGTAATAACTTGAACTTGAATGAATTCCTCACTATGATCACCCTCAAAACACCTTCAAACCTCCTCAAATAACACAATACAAGGAGATAAAAAATCACTTACTAATAATCTAGAGGACTATGTCTAATTAAAATTAAATACCTTTAAAGAATTTGTCATAATCACTCTTTTACGATGCATGTAGCTAGGGTACACAAATGGCTTGAAGATGCAAGTAGAAGCTATGAATGAAAAATATAAATGTGAATGAAGCTAATTTCCTTATTTATAATCTTTTTCATTTTGAATTAGGTTTGCCATTAATGCTTTGAATTTTAATGGCTAATTACCAACTACCCTATTTATGTCATTTGAGCTTCTTTTTAACAAAGGAGAGAGAAGGTATAAATTTTTATTTTATATCAACCAATACTCTTTATAACACATGGATTAATATAAGTATATGTTTGAATTTTGGGGATTTTTTAGCTTTTGAGGACCTTTTGCACCTTGCCCACCCAAAGGTAAGTGAGGTAATTTTCAGAAAGGGCCTGAAGATTAAAAAGCCCTGAGGATCTACCATGTGTAATCACTTATCTTTTATAATATAGGTGTTTGGGGCATCAGATACTCTTTTTACCTTGCAAACCAAAATATAAGTAGGGTAATCTCTAAAAAGGGCCTAAAACTAATAAAACGCTGAGGACCCACCATGTGCCATATTTATTAATAGTATAAATTGAATATATGCATGTTTGAGAGGTATCTCCTAGGATATACCTTAAATGTATTATAAAGGGATTCAAAATATAACTCAGTAGTGCCTTTTCACTTGGAGAAATCCACTATTAACCTTGTTTGAAAATTACACAATCTCTAAGAGGTAAGGGAACAGGCAAGTGATGTGAAACTCATCCAATAATAATTTGATAAGCAATAGGAAGTTGTTAGATGTAGGATTTAAACTTAGATATTTATTTCTCAAATATTAAATGTATCTCCTAGGACATACCTTGAAGGGGAAATCCACTATTATTTGTAGAAGCCATTTAGAACATTTGTTTGAACAAAGTTTAAGACCTAAAGTCTCAAATAATAATTATGAAAACCTAGATTAGGCTTGTGAATTATCTAAGGTGGCTATTCCTCACACATATAAAACTTCACCAATGAAATCACTAGTACACATCTAAAAATATGAATCCACTTGAACTCAACTACAAGAGGGATTTTCCTGATGACATCATCCTATTTATTGGATCAAAGAAAGGACACACCCTGTGTTGTCATTATGGTTTTTTTAATGATGACACAAATTCAAATAAAGATCTTAGATATTAACACATGCAAGGTAATTATTCCTAAGGCCTTACATGTTTAGAGCTCTCTGAGCTTTCATCACATTATTTTAATTGGATCTTAGTCCCATAACTTATCCATTTTCATTTCTACAAACTTGAACAATGAAGATTGTAGAATAAGTCTACAAATTCACAATATGGGTGGGGACTAGAATCAATTTAAACCAATTTCATGATCAGACGTCAAGGAAAATTAATATGTTTGGAACAAAATGGTCAAAGGAAATTTGGCTCCCTTCATGGAACATCTCATTGGCAATGACATAGGGCTTTCCAAGGACTTCGCTCATGGATAGAAAGATCATGAAGTTTGTATTCATGGCTTGAGAATCTTGATCACTAAGGAGATCATCGGAGAGACTATTGAGATGCATTATTCTAGTGTCAAAGAATTTGAGGACAAGAAGAGAAAGGAGGATATTTGTGGCATTTTCTTCATGAAAAAAAGAAGAAACCCAAGATTTCATCCCAAAAAGGTTTCATGAGGTTAGAACTTTTGAGGAAATGGCCTAAATTTTACCTCTAAATAATGAGGTATATTAACTTAGAAGGAAAATATACTATGCTTTTTTCCCATCATTTCTTATTATTCAATCATTTCAAAGGCCACACCATTAGAATTATATTTTTTTTTCCACAATCCTTAAAAGCTTTGGTACTGAACTTTAAGAAGAACCCTTTAGCAAACATAATTCACCAAGGTCTAATTTTTATGCTAATAAAGAGAGGGGAATCATAGTGGTCCAAAATCATCACTGAGGTGATTGATATCCCTAGTGAGAAGGAAGAAACTAAAGTAGGGGGAATTTTCCAAAGAGTTAGCTTGTGATCATGAACTAGAGGAATAAAATGTTGGGGATTCTATTGAATCGATGTAAGAAGAGCCCAAACTAGACATGGGGAGTCCTACCTATGTTCCTCCATTAGTTACTAGAGGTAGAGGAGTTCTTGATTCCAATGCCAAGGTAGATATCATGAATTGCCTTCAAAATTTGTACATGAATGTTTCCATACAAAAAATTCTATGTAATGAAATCATGGATAGGTTCAAAAATTTACAAGGGCTACTAGATCATGAGTTAACAACACCTAAATTGGGTAAGGAAATGCACTTCCCAAGGTAACAAATCAACTTAGAGTGGCAAAAAGGAGGATGTCAATAGGGATCTCAAGGATAAAAAAGTGGAGATCCAATCTACCATCCCCAAATATAAAAGATAGAAAGAAGGTAAGGATCAATTTATGGGAAGTCATTCCAGAGGAAGTAATAGCAAAGGTGATAGTACTACGATGCAAAATTTGGTCTTTTATTCTAATTCAAAATAGTTTAGCCTACTCTATCTCTTTTTTTTGGTCTTAGGTTTTTTTGGTTGATACTTTTCATAAGTTTAGAGGCATGGGGATTTAGGTATTGGGTTCATATATTGATCCTTTTTTATCCTTTGGCTTTGTCATGTCTATCTTATGGGTTTATTATATAAAGGGAATGGGCCCTTTCAACCCAACTTTTAACCAATCTAATAAAAGAAATATACATTGAATGGAATTGTAATACCTTCATGACTACCTTGAAGGTAACTCTTAATAGATACCTTTATGAGTAGAGGAACCATTAAAGATATTACAAGTCCATGTTATCTTGAAATAATTCCAGTCATGTGCATTTTCAAGGCATGTACTAAGATACCCATTGAAAGTAATACAAATGCACGTTTGAAAGTACTCTTATGAGATACTTAATACCTTAAAAACATGCATTAAAGTACACTCAAAGGTACTAAGAATCCCTTCAAGGTATCTCCTTGAAGATACCTTGAAATAAAATTCCAATTGTGTGCATGTTAAAGGAATGTTAATAGATTTTCATGGAAATTATAGGTATAGCTTTTGTAGAAAGAATAAAAAAAGAATCATAATAGCATGAGAGAATTTACACAATATTCAATTATATATACCACAATAAATATAAAGATAAACTACCATATAACATGGTGTTAAGAATTATAGATCACAAATAACATAATATAAGATAGAACAAGATAAAACACAATAGAGTAAACACTGTGCACCATGAAAAATATAACATCAAAATAATATATAGCTTTTTACATAGCTTTATCTCTTCACATTATAGCTTTATGACATACAAAAATAAAAGAGACATGGCATTATTATATCTACTACTTGCCTAAAAATTCCAAAGACATCTAAAAGATACCCTATACACATGTCCTTGCTCCATGTCTAACACTTTCATGGACTTAAATTATTGTTTCATCCCTAAATAATATCTAATCTCTGATCTTGACTAAATCTAGAAAAGATTATCCTTTCAAAAAAGTGGAATTAATTGCTCCAAGTTTTTTGGTTTTCCATACCTGCCTATCGCCCTTTATAGTTCTTAAAATGTAAAAATTGAACTACACATTAACCTACTGTATAGGTTATGGTTGCCTAGACTGTGCCTTTGTATGCATCTTTTTCTTCAACAAAATTTCTTGGATCTCCTATAGTGGAATGAACCTAGGTTAATTTATGATATGCACAATAGCTAGTTCAACCTACGAGAGTTCATGCTTGAGAATTTTCTAATTATCAATTAATTCCCACACCATGGTAAGCAAAACACTTAGTAGAATATGAATGACCATATACTTGTGTAAATTTACTTCTTTCATGAAGATAAGGAAGTCTCTAGCATGTGACAACCTAAGCTAGATATTTGACACAATATCATCCAACCTGTTTATAGTCCTTTGGGCTTGAATTTCCACAAATGTGTTACACATTGTCTCATTTTTCTAAACCTTGAGCTTCTTCATCATGGTATCCCTAGCTTCTAAAAACTATTGAAATGCACTATTCAGTGTTTCCCTAGTAGCCATTTGATCATTCACTACATCTTTAGCTTTATCCACTGTTACAAACTCTAGTTTAGAAGAATCCAAGGATTTGTCAAGATGTTGCTTCCAATCAAGCATTATTTGTATAATCTACTTATCCTGATGTGTAACTATATCGAGGACCTATACATATTCCTCTATAAAATTACAAATTATTTTTGTTTTAGTGTAGCTAGCCTATCCTTGGGTACATAGTTTATGTGCACTCACCCAATCCTTTGTTAGCTATGTTAGTAATGCAGTAAGTTATTTGTCCTTATAAATTACTTGATCACCAAGGATTTATGCAACCAAAGCAAGACAAGATGCATTGATGAGCTACCTAGCCTCACCAATTTGTTTTAGTGCTTCTACTTTCTCATCATGTAGATGAAAAACCATATATTCCAAGTCTGAAGCCTTTAGTGTAATGGATTTTTGGAATGCATATGTTCTTTCAATTTCCTTCGACAATGGCAGCTTTGAAACATCCAAAGACTTCTCCATGGAAGTGGAAGAAAGCATGGTGGATCTCATTTAGATAGTGGTATTTGGGGATGCCTCTGTTACATATACATAATCTATTTCCATATCAGATTATGAGTGACTTGAAGATTTAGATTCAATAACCATGATACCTCTACGTATGAAATTTTTTCTTGACTCAATCGGAGGGATAAGTGTGTCCTTATGTCTCATCATGACCCTAGACTTCACCTAATGAACACTTCTTGTAATGGGTGGATCTCCAAAAGATACCAAGTGTTTGAGTATGGTGGTTAAAGGACTCACCCAATGAATACTACATTTTTTGTGCATCAATGGATGTATTAGGCTCCCTTTCTCTAGTAGATCTATAAATTATGCAGATGATGAACCAGATTGTGGATCTTTTTCAAAAAAATTGCCACAAGTTTGCATTAAGATTTTTCTTGACCTATATTATCCATAATAATAGTGGGAGGGGTTTGTGTAATGTTGACCAAATGGTCACTACTTACCTTATTCCACACTTGGCAAGTGCACACTACTTTCTAGCAAAAGAATTCCTTCTCATCCTCCTTATCGTAAACATTTTGATCAATGTGTTCAATCATGCATTGAAGAAATTATTGATCATCAGACCACAAAATTATGAGATAATAGTCCCAAGATATCCTTGGAACATGTGGGTTGTCTAACCAAGACTTGATTTGCCTTGATCTCTAATGAGCTATGGAATACTGGGATGAGGCTTGGGGTTGCATAATTGGTTGTGGTTATTCTTGCTCTTGTCAACCTTGTTGTGTGATTAAGGCTCTATACCTCTATAATTTAGCTTTTGTTTCAACCATTATGATGAAAAAAGGCATTAGAGTCATAGTTAGGATGGCCAAATCATACACCTTGATTTGAATACCATTGTAAAACTTGGTTACCAATGTATGTTGTCTTAAATATTACATGGCATCTTATGGAATTCGAGGGTGTGACCTCATCAAAGATAGAGCCTCAAGCCACCATATGTTAAACTACCCTAGTTTCTCATAATATTTCCCTATCTTAGTCCAAGTGATACCTATGAGGGTAGAGCAGACCAAAAGTCCATAGTAACATTAACTTGGCTTAGTGGGGACTTCCATTGGGTGAAGCATAACAACAAAACCAAAAATTGATATTGTAAATTTTGTGAGCTACTACAAAGTGCCTTATTGATATTAGTGGTAAGCTCAGATGCAAGAAACTTGGGTTGATTAAATTTCTCATTCTATTGTATCATGTGATACATAATGTCAATTACTCCTTTTTTTGCATTTTTGGCCTAGCTCATTGTCTACCAAAACCTCTTTTTAATACACTCTACCAGAATGTGCATTGAAACATCCTCAATGGAGTCAATTGGGGTTCCTCTACTTTCCCTAGTGGGAAACTTGTCCCAAACATATGGATGAATTGGTGACATGGTGTACTTGTATCACATTAACAATATTCCATGATTTGGGAGGCCTATGGCTCTTGTCATGGCCTATGCATTGATCCAAACAGTGATATCTCTGGACAAATGAACAGCCCCTTGGTTGTATCTACTTAACAAAGTATGCATGACCTCATCCTATTTCCTAAATTTAGGTAACTTGATTAGCCTCTCTACATTAGAACCCTAGAGTAGATGTTGAAGTGCAAGATCTCTTACTTGTATACTTGGTTGTGTTGATAGGGAGAAGAGGGTAACTTCAACCATTTTCACAAAGTCAAAGAGATCTAGGTCACTGAATTTGGTTTGTTGAAGACTTAGACCAATACCTATTTATGCCTTATTTTCATCTATGAGTGGAATTAACAACTTGCTCCTATCCATGACTAAACCTATAATATGCACTATTTGATTGATTTATTATACCAAAATATGGGTATTCATTTTTCTGCATGGGAGTATATCAAGAGTAGATAATAGAATATTTTTCATCACCAAAGTATATAATTCTTTTACATTGTTCATCCACATCATTTTATGGATTTTGGCATCCAATTTTCTCTTGCCAACCTCTTTAAATACTCTGACTCCTTGTGCACAAGCACTTTTCCTCATATTTAATATTTTAACTTTGATGGTGACCTATTTTGTCTCATAAATCTTGAAATTACCCCATATCTTATCATGTCCCAACTTGATCTACCTCAAATAAGATGTAATATTTCCAAACACCATGTCATTAATGGTTTTTCATGATCCTTAACAATCCACTACCATACCTATCTTGTCATTGCCACTTTCTTGGACTTACTTCAAGATTGATGTACTTTTTTTACCATATTTCTCCTTAATCTCCTTTCTTCAAAAAAGTACAAATAATGATATTTTACATTTTTGACTAACTTATTAAATGTGTAGCAATAGATGTAACCATAGATGGAACAAGAATCCTTGGCCAAGGATCAAAAAATCTAGTAGTTGAATAATGACTCACTTCCCACTCCTATACCATAGGTATCTTATTTGGGAGAGAATAAATAACATGACCTCAAATTTGAATCCAACTCTTGGGTTCATCATGGACTCAAAGTGACTGAGCACATAGGTGAGCATGGCCACAAACTTGAAGTCTCAATCCCTTTCACTGATGACACATGTCATCATGATGATGCTTAATAAATAAGGTATTTCTTTAACTAAAAGGTTCACCATTAACCCATGGAAGTGGGCCCCATTTTTAATAAGAATTTGAAAGGTAGTTCAGAGGGAGACACATGTCACCACAGTGCCTATCTCTAGGAAGAGATATTTGATCTCCTTCTTGAGCTACATATTTATTTATACCTATTTTGAAGGTAGGAGGAGGATGTGGAAGGTCACCAATCTTGAGGGAGATGAATTGGTTTGACTTCCATGATTTACAATAACACAAAATTTGAGAAATTACTATTTTTATAAACTTTTTATTTTTAGACTACACTATTAAAATTGAAAATTTGGGAACTTTGGTTGGTATTTTAAGGTTCAAAAACCACTAAGAATATCTCTTTCCATCTCATTGGATTCTCCTCATTCTTATCTTCCCAATGGTTCAAATGGGGAGGGAGTTATAGCTCAAAAGTTATGGCTCTCAAAAGTTCTACCACCAATTGGGGCAAAACCATCACCTAAATTTGTCACCTAAAGTGTTGTCTAGATCATAAATATCCCTATTATTTCTTATGTGAAGTTGCATCTATCAGTCTCTAGGTAAATGAGATGGAGATACTTGGTGTAATCATGGAGATTTGCTTGCCTGATGAACTTAAAATATTTTTACAGTGTTAAAATGTCGTGGGTTTGCATGTGCATGCTACATACCCTTAAGCTTGATGTCATGGGTACCCTTGAAGGTATTGCCCATTAATACCTTCAAAATTTAAAGGCTTATCATATGCATATATGAATGGCATCTCCAAAGAGATACCTTCAAACTTTTGGGTCCACAATAGAGGTTAAAATCAAATACAAGATCCCAAAATATAAGAAGCTAATTGTTTTCCATAATTATGATTTAATCCTCATTTCTCATTATAATTTTGTATTGTAATAAAATACATGGTTGAATATTGAATTAATTATCTATTTTTCTCTACATGGCTATTCCACTCTGATGCATGTTTGAAATGTATCTCCTAGGAGATACCTTCAAAGTAAGATGAAGCAAGAATTGAAGTATGTAGTATATGATATTAAAAGCTATTATTTTATTGGATTGACATAAACCATGTCATTAGAAAAAATGTTATACATTACCTTTTTTTAAAAATTAGGTTTTAACATATCTCCATGCTTATGTTCTAGTATAAATATAGCTTGATCTCTTACATATAGGTATAAAATGGATTGATTTTATAAATAACCATATTAACAACTCCTCTCATCGCTTTTGGAAATGTATAATTGAAAATCATATGTCAATGGATTTCCAATGTGGATAGTATGTTTCTCTCATACATAATGGTAAGTTCATTGGTGAAGGAAAAATACACAAAGTGGCTGGTCTAGATGCTTAATCTCTGGAACCCATAAATCTCACTTCCACATGCCATAATGAGGAAATACCTTTTGAATGTGTAAATGTTAATGTGACTAATTTTTTTAATCTGAATCTACCACTTCCATTTCCTATATTTTTTATGGATAATTTAGGGGATGTAGTTTATATTTATACTATATGGAGCACAAGAATGATGTAACACACCACAAACAAGTTTTCTAGAGATAATGACATAGAACAAAGTCAAAATAATTTGTGTATAGTTTTGCATATACAACCATTACAAAAAGAAAACCCTTGCATAGATTAATTTTTTTTATATATCAATGATCTTACCACATTTAAAATTCTAATAAAAAAATTTGTTGGGAAAAGGGTACATTTGCTACAAAAATGTATAGCTCTTGAAAATGATGAAAAATTTGCTTTTGGTTATGTTGAATTTACACAACTAGGGGAGATTTTTGGTTGCATTCCTATCCCAATGTTAGAAAATGAATTTGGAATTTACATAAGGAATTTTATACAACATTATGAGAATTTTATTATAGAGGCAATTGAAACATCTATCGTTAGATGGATTTCCAACAAAATAGTGGACACTGAGACTTGTAGAGCAATCAATTCACCATACATAACACCAAAAGAGAAAGAAATTGGAAACATTTGGTATGTAGTGGATAATGAAGTCACTCCTTGCCTGACATTCTTAACATAAAGGCATCCAAAAAATTTAGCTCATTCCTAAAAATACTTAGGCTAAAAAAGAAATCAGCCAAATAATTCACTCATCCAAGTGGAGTTTGATGAAATCATAGATGTTGAGGTTAAAACATTGTATGTGGATAAATGTTGCACCAAAAAATGTTTTTAGTCAGGATTTTCATTTGAGATTTTAAATTCTAAAAAGATGAAGTTGCTTGATTCCACCATAACAGATAGGAGGCAACATGTCTTAGATGCCCTTTCTTTCGGTTTGTTTAAGAAAAATAAAAACAAAACTAGCATTGATTTTTAGGCTACATAGATCTGTTCAAAAGCTTGGCTTAAAATATATGGATTGAAGAGAAGTAACTTTTTTGACATTCAAAATTATCACAAAAATAATGAAAAAAATGCATTCCATGCAGGGAGATTTTGACAAAAGCCACAAAAGAAGACAATGACATCTAAAGATTTGTTAAACCAATTGGTGGATGAATTTTTAGATGTTTCTTTGTGACTAATATGCTAGGTAGATATAGACAGATCAAGATAAAATGTTTGACATCTTCTAGCATCTTTTACTAAATAATCTAAGGCATCACATCAATGTACAACTAGAAGATATGGAATATGAGCCAATATCCTAGCCAAAATTCAATAACATGTGGAGAACTAATTTTCATGATGTGACCATTGCCATGTTTGATGAATTTTCTAGGTACAAAACATGCATCTTGTTGACTCAAAAGAAATGTTCTGGGTCCCTCTCTAGATATTAGGAAGAGTGTATCTATCAATAATTTGTGATGCACTCAAATCAAATACTTTCTACAAGACAAATGTATTACACACATAAATGAATGTTAGAGCAATACCCTGAAGAATACTTTAGTGTCATTCATGATAAGGTGGAATGTCAAAAAACATTTGTGTTGAGGATAGTGATAAAAAGCCAAGTAGTTACTGATAGAATATTAGAGTTTTTGATGGCAAGGATTATAACACATGGTCATGGTGCAGGTGGATATGGGGAATTTTTTTTATCATACATTCTTGGATGGTCTAACTTTACTATCACCTCATTAAACAAGTGCTTCAGGGATATGGAAACAACAATGCCATATACTTATGGATCTTTACTATATAAACCTAGATCTTCAAAATATCCATTGTATGATGTACTTTTGTCTAATAACTACTACCATGAATGCAAGAAATAAGGATAAGAAGCACAATCAATTGATTCCTTCAAAAAAATTCCTTCCAGGATATACCTTCAACTAGACAACTATTGTGGGGATAATAAGAATAGGTAATTCCATCCATAATTATATTTTAAAAATGTTAAACTTTATATGAAACTAATGTTACATTTAAAAATTTAAATAATCATGTCTTTTTGTATAGGTATGTGTTACAATATTTATCTCTCCTTGGCTACAAAAGTGTTTTTCTTGATGTCAAGGTCATATTTCTACTTGTAGGACATACCCATGAGGACATCGATGACACATTTAGAAACCTATCTAAATGTATAAAGAGGAATGATGTATGGCATGTGGTAGAGATGATGGACACTTATAGGACATTTGAAAATACAAGAAACTTCATGCCATATTTGATTAAAGAGGTAGTGGATTTCAAAGAGTATGTTTATAGTTACCAGTTGAAGGGAATAAATGAAATAGTAGGCTCAAAAAAAGGTCAATACTTTCTTCTACGCACAGATCAAGGTCAACCCATTATGTACTGAAAAAACTCTTTAAGAGATAGAAATTAGTCCCCCCTATGATTACATTATGAGGAATAAAATAAAATGGTGAATTAAATGTTTTAGAAGGTAATCCGACAAAAATATATTTCAAAGATTTGAAAAATAGAGAAATGTCTCAAGATTCCATTGTTGCTAAAGACTCAGATAAAAATAGAAAAAAGAGTGAAAAATAAATTAAATATAACTTTAATAAGTATGTACAATAACTCAATGAAATTGGTTTAACCAAAAATAGTAGGTGGAAGGATCTAGCATATTTATTCCAAAACATTCATGATATAATGAAAGAAGACATTTTCCCTTCTGAAGTTGAGTGCATAGGAGAGTTTTGGCCTAGAACTCATCATGACATAACCCTGCATAGAGATCTGCACAAAATGGTTCATGATAGAACCCTTGATTTTTGAGTGGAATCTATAGATAAATATGTTGGTCCAAGAAGCAAAAGAATAAGAATTGTATCTGATCTAGCTCAAGATGTGCAAATCAGAGATATGTTATTTGTTAGATCTAACAATTGTATAGGAGTGGACTACATAGTATGGGTTTCTAGAGCTAAAATCAATATTGAGATACTACAAACATATGGGGATATAGAATGAAGGGTCAATTTAACTTGATTTATCCTAGTTCATGCAGGGAAAAAAGATACAAAAGAAGCAAAAATTTATTCAGACTACTTGGATAAGAAATGAAAGCTAAATCCAACTGACACATCTTTACCACCCATACTCATAGATAGTATCATCTATGCTTAGAAACTAAATAAAAACTAGATAGGTCATACACTGTTCTCACTAATTTTTTGAAAAGAATTGTAAAAAACTATTTGAATGCATCATCCCACTATGCACTAACAAAAATAGTGATAAAAGGATTGGGATAATTTAAATGGTATTTCCTTAAGTTTAGAATGAGAAATATGAATGTTTTTTTTCAAAATTTAGTTCATTTTTTGAGAATGTATAATGTTTTATTATTTTATTTATTTATATTTATTTCTAGTGGCACTTCACATTTTGGGTCTTGGAAAATACACCTCAACATTTGAATTTTATATTTTCTACTATGATAATTCAATATTTTGGTAACTTTGCATCTGTTTAATATCATTTGACTATTGGAGCATTCACTTCACATTTTTACATCCTTCAAAATGGTCTTTGACAAAAGGTCTTTATAATTTGCACATCTGAGAATTTAGTGCACTACAGCGTTTGTGTTTTTCAAAATACAATTCGGCATTCTCATGTATGCAAAAAGGTCTTCAAGGTTTATGACTTGGAATGTCCCACTTATGCATCAATATTTTTTCTTCAAATTTTTCATATCAATGTTTTTTTTAGATTTTCATGTGGCAACTAATATTGTGCCATGTGGCACTTAATATTGTGCCACATGGCACAATCTCAATAATTCAATTGTGCAAAAGGATGACCAGTCTAAATAAAAGTCCCAAACAATGTGAGTACCTGAGATTTCAACACATGTCACAATATCAATAACTCAACACAAATATGAGATAAACTTTGATGATCATGAGGACATCACTCAAATCAAATTAAATAGATAGATCATAATCCAATCAACCAATGAAATGTGGCATCCCAATCATCCCAAGTGTTCTAAATCACATATCAGTCACGCACGTGATTGATGTATGAATTATATTTCCTTAAGAAATATACTACCAAGTCTTATAATATTTGTAAATGCACGGTCTATGAACTAGTTTGAATAGTCACATAATTTGGACTTATTGCAAATATATAATATATATGTGATTTATTTGTTATAAGTCCATGTAATTCTTGATGAAGTCCAATTTATTTATGATAGTTTTCAACTACTAATAAATATATTATTTATGATCATTTTAAAAAATTTGGACTTATCATAAATACATTAGATAAATATGATTTATTTGTAATAAGTCCAACTTAATCTCAATATATTCAAATTTGATTTGGATACAGTCCAATTTATTTTTGATATTTTTTGAAAATTTGGATTGTTGATAAGTTCAAATTATACGAAATAGTCCTTAGTGTTATTCTTAAAGAATAATATTTGTTATATGATGCAGCCTCAACCCACATGGATGGATTCACCAATCCATAACTCTCATAAACACATAAACATAACAATACTTCAACTCATAAACTCATAATATTCTCATTAAATCTCTCAATAATACACAAGCTTCTCACATAGCTTCAACAAGCTATGTATCACAATCATACAAACTTGGACACATGCCAAGGAGGCTTCCAAAGGCATCCACAATCCCTTCCTTCACAAACTCTCCTACCTAAGCATAGAAAGAATACAACATATATAAAAATCTTGAATAATAAAAGGATATAATAAAATATTAAGCCCCATACTTCACATGGAAGGAAATCATGACAAATAAGGAGTAAAGAGCAAGGAAGTGATATGCCATGTTCTCCACTTGGTTTCATCATTTATAAATATAATCATATTTTAAAATAGGTGCCACCCTTCATGGAAATTCAAAAATAAAAAAAAAGAGATACCAATCAGGAATAGTTTCACTTGTCTCCCCACCATCACAAGCTTTTAAAAATTGATAGATTATATTTTGACCACTCTTTTCATGCCCCACATGATAAATTAGACCCACTCTCAAAATGGATGTCAACATAAACTTTATCACATTTTAAATATCCTCCATGGGCCATTCTAAGCCACATCATCTTCATGTATCATCCACCACATCACTGGGAATAATACTCATAAATAGTGCTCATGAATAGTACTAGTGAATAGTTCTACATGAATAGTGTTTTCCATCATATCATTCCCCTCTGGTTTAAAATAACTTATCTCCTATGATTTTCCATGATTGTATCCATGCCACTTACTCTAAAAAAAATGGAAAGCACACAACTCTATTTTTTGGTGATGCAAGATTACTCAATCCCTTGGATGCTCTTACATGAGACATCCAAAGTAAATAATGTGATCTCATGATTACATAGATGGGGTGAGTGGTAGAACCACCATTTTTGTCACCCAACATAATAACTTTGGCATCCCCTTACAATACACCACGTGCACCTAGAGAATATTTTTTTTCCATCTCCACTTCTAGTTTCTACACATTGGCCCTGAAATTATCCTCCTCCTCCAAAATCTCATCCATATAATAATGGATGTATACATGGAATCCTATACACAAATAATAATCATGGGATCACACCTCTTATCTAAAACCAAAACTCACTACCTCTATCAAGATGCTCTATCATACATATTATCCTTCCATGTGAGCTCAAGCCCACCATTAGCCATCCACCTCCACAAAAATACCTCTTGGATTTCTTCACACATTATCCAAACACCTATTGGATCTTCCACATCACATAACACATCCACTTGTATCTCATCTCCCATGGTTACAACAACATTTTTCAAACTCTTATTTTGTGCACATACTTGCACAAAAACATCCTCCAATACTAATACAAAATAATCTTTTAACTCCACTTGTTTGCACTCTCCATCTACTTGAAACACCTCATGGATGAAAAGTCTCTCTATTTCCACACTCTCTTCATGTGCATTTACTTTAACATCAAACAAGATCTCCATGTGTGCACTCACTTGCACCACATCCTCTTCATCCAAAATTACCATCATGGAAACTTGCAACTCTATTTTGATGCTCCCTTCATTCTCATGAAACCCCTCATGGATGAAATTTTATTCACTCTTTTTCAACCCCATATGGATTAAATATTATTCCACATGCATCTTTTCATGGATGTTTTCCTCATTCTTAAAATATTTATGGCTATAACTTTCAATCTCTTACAAATCTCCATGGTTGCATTTTTCAATATTAGATGTGGCTATCTCCTTCAACACAAAAAATTTTGATCTTAGGGATTCCATCATCTCCCACATAAAATATCCTTATTTTTCATTCTCATAATTTTCATATCTTTCTATCAATAATTCCATCAACCTATTCTAGGACCTTAATTTATTCATCCACTCCCCTTCTGGTGGAGTCCTTCCACTCTTCATTATAGTCTTCATCTTCATACCTAAAAAATACACAAATAACACAATACTCTCTCTAATATTTCAAGGCTTCCCTCATTCTTACATTAAAATCTTTCACACTCTCTCTACCCAAGGAATGAGAAATTGCTTTGATACCACTTTATGTGTCTTTGATAACACTTGATGTCTCCTCCAACCACATGGATAGATTCATCAATACATAACTATCATAAACACATAAACATAAATATAATTTAAATCATAAACTCATAATATTCTCATTAAATCTATATAAATTACAGAAGCTTAACCAAGCTTCTCACATAGATTCAACAAACTATCTTTCACACTCATACAAAGTTGGACACATACCAAGGATGCTTGCAAAGGCATCCAAAAGCCTTTCCTTAAAAACATCACCTACCTAAGAATGTAAATAATAAAAACACATATATAAAAATTAAAGAATCAAAGGAGATAATAAAATATTATGATCCAAGCAACAATTCAGGTGATGGGTCCACCCCAATTGATGACGAAACTTTCGGGAGCCATAAAATTTGCACCATAGCTCCAATTTACTCTCCATTTGAACCATTTGAAAGATAAGAATGATTCAAATGTGGTGAGATGGTATGGAGATCTGATCGATGGATTTTTACCCTTGAAAACACAATAGAAGTGCCCCAAATTTCAATTTTAGTAGTGCAGTCTAAAAATAGTAAGTTTCTAAAAATAGTAATTCCTCAAATTTTGTATTGTTGTGAATCATGGAAGTTGAACCAATTAATATCCCTTGAGATTTTTGACCTTACACATCCTCCTCCCACCATAAAAACATGTATAAATTAAGATGTAACACAAAATTGAAATCAGACATCTCTTCTCAGAGATAGGCATATGTTTGGGTCTGTAAATTTGATTGATAAAACATCTCTTCTTAGATATAGCATTATTTAAATTGTGTTTTTCTTGTTTCTTGAATTATCTTTCAACCAAATCTTTTGAGTTTTGGATCACATTAATTCCCACACTTCACATTGAGGGGAATCTTGACAAAGTATTAAAGAGAAAGGAAACGTTATGCTATATTCTCCACTTGGGTTCATCATTGATAAAAAAAGAATCTTTGAAACTAGGTTCCACCCTTAATGAATTAAAAAGGAAAAAATGGTATACCAATCATAAATAGTTGCACTTATTTACCCACCATCAAAAGGTTTTAAAAGGTGATGGATTCTCTTTTTGATCAATCTTTTCATGCCCACATGAGAATTTCAAACCACTCTCATAATCTATGTCAAAATAAACTTTAACACATGTGAAATATCCTTAATGGGACATAATACACCACATTGCCTTCCTATATCATCTGGCACATCACCTTGAATAGTATTACATGAATAGTGTTTTTACACCACATCAATAGACTTATGAAATTATGATCTATCTACCAAGGATGAATAAATAACCTTATTCTACCACTAGGGAAATATTAGGTTTTGATGGAAAGATAATGATAGGTTTGGATTGGGATACATGCTTTGAATCTTTAACAATCCATCTAGAGGAGGGGAATGTAGGGGTTTTGGGTTTTGGGAGGGATTACATAAATAAGGTCATAGGAATAATGGTAGACTCAGAGGAGAGTAGTGGAAGATGATATTTAAGTAAGGAAAGAAAGAGGGATGTAGTAAATTGGGTTGTCCACCCCAATTAAGGTCAATTTTTGTGTGGATAGTGTTTCATTTGCCCTATAAGTTATTCAAAATGAGTAGGCAAGGGTTTGAGTCACTGTAAAGGCTTCTCTAATTGTCAATTTTTAAAATAAGGCTCTTGATAAGGTGATTGAAAGCAAATAATGGTATGTAGAGAGGGATTTAGTGTGAATAATTGATAGGTTTTGGCCTACCCTTCATGTTCTTCATCAGTGGTTTTTTGATTTGTGGCAGCCTACTTTGGAGTGTAGTTTGGAAATATATCCTTATATTAGAGGGTTTTTTTATCATTGTTTACAATAATATTTCTCATCTTAATAATATACTATAGGATAAATATTGGATCTATGATCAACACCTCCTTCTAAAACCTTGGTTTGTAGATTTTGATACTCTGGCCAAAAACCTCTCTCTCAGACCTACCTAGGTGTAACTAACATATATTCCTCTCTAATTTTGGTCAAATTCTAGGTTATCAGATATTAGGGTAACCTTAGGTAAAATTATGAAAATTTATGTCTCTTCTTTGAATTTTTCCTCAACAACATTTGCTAGGGTTCTTATTTGTTTGCATATTTCTCAGGACCTTTCTAAAATGTTGGAGTTGAAAGTTAAAGGTAGATGCTACTTAGAAACCCTTGATTATGAGGGGGCTCATTTCAAGTGTTAGAAGTGATTTAAAATTGGTTATCTTTATACTTCTTGTCAAAATTTCAAGTGAAAAGGGGTTTCTTAATGGTGTAAAGAGGCAAGTGAAGAACTTCTTATAGTTATCCAAGATAGCGATCTTGTTTTGCCTTTGGGAGTTATTTTATAAGTCCTCAATGAGTAGTTATCAAAAGAGTGTTTGGTTAAAAATGTGTCTCCACCTTAGATTTAAGAGGTTGTTATGATAGCTAAGAATAGTATTATGCATTTGGTTATCAAGAATAAGGATTGTAGAGGCACATCAATGGAAAAGTGTATCTTTCCAAGTTTGGAATCATTTATTTTAAGTAATCAAGAAGAATAGATGGTTGTAAAAATTAATAAAAAAGGATGTATCATGCTTAGTTCCCCTCCCAACATACTTTGCTCTCATAGTAAAGTTAAAAAGAGTGAGACATAGTAACGTCTAGATTTAAACCTTTGTTAATTATGCTATTTGAGGTTTAGTTCATGTAGTTTTTAAATAATATATGGTGGTTTGTATCTGGAGTATGTTGTCTAGATGTATTTATGGTTATATCATTAAGCTAGGACTCTTTATTTATTTAAGTTTCTTTGTTATCGAGAAGGGTTCCCCTAAACCCTGAAACCAATCTAAAAAATGTATTCTTATTGACATAATATTATCATAATATTTTAACCTAGCCTCTAGTTTGGAAGCTCTTTAAAACATTGGATGTATATTAAGGAGACTTAAAACTTTTGTATTATAAGTTTTTGGTGATTATTCATATACTTTTTATGATTTTCAAGAGAATAAAGCATGAATGTTTTTTAAATTTATCATAATTTTTTCACTCTAACCTTCATTTTGAGAATATTTTCAATAATTTCAAATATATTAAAGATACCTAAAATTTTTAGGTGATACACTCTTGAGGATTCTCTATGGATTGTTTCATATTTGTAATATACTAAAGTATAATATTTAAATTCATGACAAAAAGTACTATTTTATATTTTTGTACAAAAAATAATAATTGACAACAAACCAAAAGAAACGTATAATATTAAGTTATTAGTTACCTTGATAACTTTTACAATAGTTCAATTATCACTCCAAATAATGGTTATGGGAAATTTTATGAAAAAAATATGAAATACTAGGTTTTTTGTCAAAAGATGTTTTTATTTTCACTAAATCATTAAATATATGAATAATTATTTAAAACCTAGAATACATTTTTTAGGTCTATATAGTATCTTTACAATGGTTTTCAAATCACCTAAAATGGAGGTTAGGGTAAAACATTATTTTAAAATAGTGGAAAAGGTTAAAAAATAGATGTATTGGTGGTGAAATAATGTTAAAATTATTATTCATGACTTTACCATGCTTATCATCACCCACCATGAAATATAAAAAGGACACATGGTGGTCTAATATATCCCATACTTGTAAGTAGACGAATGTTGTTTTCATTACATGTGAAACAGGAAATAGAAATAGAAATATTAACACAAAATAATGACACATGGTGGTCTATTTTCACAACATATCCATAAACATTTCTCTATTATATTGACTGTATATGAAATGATCCAATTTTGGTCAAATTTGTTTAAAAGGGGAAAGATGAATACACAAAAATTAAAATTGGTGATCAAATGTGTCTTTATTCCCTAAATCATAAAAAACGGTCCCTATTTCATTTAAAATGGGTTATATTACTATGAATTCACTCTAAAAATAAAACGTCAATATGGAAAAGTGACGTGTGTAGTGGTATTTAACATGTCGCCTAGCCATAACATGAAAAATGCACTCTCCATTAAATGCTCAAGGGGCCATGTTACTAAGATGTCTCCATGAATAGGATATATGAACACACAAAATTTACATCTAGTTTTCTAATGTGTCCCCTCATCTTAAAAATATCTTTATTTCCTTGATTGAATGAAAGATTGGCCATGTTTAATCAATTTAACTCTAAGAAGGAAACATTAAGACCCAAAACTATGCATGCAAGTCTACTTTCTTCCCATTTCCATCAATGATTTTCCTTTATTGTATTAATTTCATGTGAAAGGGTCATGTTTTACTCAAATTTACTTTACATATGAAAAATATTCATAAAAAATGACACATGGTGATCTAATGTGTCTGATGTAGCTAAATATAACTTTGTTTCCTCCATTGTATGTGATAGGGCACTATTTCATCAATTTTGATTTAAAAATTAAAAAGTGAACACCTAAAAATTAAACATGGCCATTTAATTTCTCTCTATAGCCTTAAATCTCCCTCTATTTAAATGATTGCATTCCAAAGGGGTAAAGTTTACCCAAAAAAATTTATATAAAGTTAACATGAAAAAAAATTGACACATGGTGGTGTAAGCTATCCCATGCCCTCAAATCAACAAAATTTCATATATTGAATATGAAATTGGGCCTTGTTATTCTAAATTCATTTTATAAATTGAAAGGAAGACAAATAAAAATAAAGAAAGTTATGGTATTTAAGATTTCATTTACCCTAAATTGACAAATATTACTTTTGCATGTGAAAATGAACCCATTACTATTAATTCACTCAAAAAAATGATACATGAACACACAAAAATGATACATCGTGGTATAATGTGTCTCTTCCCCCAAATCATCTTATGTTTCCTCAATTGCCTAAAAAAGGGGACTTTGTTGGTCTATTTCACTTTAGAATGAAAAATGGAACAAAAACATTGAACATGGTGGTCGATTATCTCCCCACAGCATTAAATATTCCTCTATTGTGTTGAATTAAGGTGAAAGGTGAATTTTTAGTCAAGTACACTATATAAAGGAAACACAAATACACAAAATGGAAATGTGGTGGTATAATGTGTCCCCTATCCCTAAATCAAAAAAACATTGCATCCATTGAATACTAAATGAATACCAATACTACAAATTGGCTATAAGAATGAATCATTAACATGGAAAAATAGACACATGTGTATGGTATTTCTATGATGCCTATCCCTAAATTGAGAAATGTTACCTCCATTGACTATGAAAGTGGACTTGTTACTACACATTCTCTCTAAAAAATGATACATGAACATAAAAAATATGACACATGGTGATTTAAGGAGTGCCCTACCCCTATATCTTCATCTCTTTCCTTATATGCATGAAATTTGGGCCATGTTTGATAAAATTTTATCAAAAAATTTAACATGAATAAACACTTACAACACATGATTGTCTGATTTATTATTATGTTTGTAAATTTTCTAATATTTCATAAGTTTCATATTAATTGGTTTCCATGTATGGGCACCTGTATGGCATTGATCTTAGATATTATATTGTGTTCACATTTTATATGTTTTTATGACTTTTATGGATATAATATATATTCATATATTGTTCAACATTTCACTTTTTAAACATTTCAATTAGTTGAATGTTTTTAAAATGCATGGAAATTTTACATATAATTATGTTAATATATTGTTCAATAATTTGTTCTAAATTTAAATATCTTTCATACCCTTTCAAAATCATTTATTGACAATCTTCCATACTCTATTATCTTATATTGGTCTAACAAGATGAATAGGTTATGATGTCAGTAAATTATAATCATATATAAATCTCTAAAAAACATCTTCCTTTGATACTGATGATTGCATTGTTGATCCCAAAGTCATCTGGTTCAATGCTTTATCCTTTCTCTTTTGCACTAGGTTTATGGACTTCCTCACTAGCCTCTCTTCTTGTCAACATAAACACTCTCTTATTATTCCTAAGGGTTTGGATATTCACCTTAGTCACCTCTCTAGGTTAAACTCACTCTAGAATCTCGACTCTCCTTTTGCACTCAATCTTGTCTCACTCTCTCAATGTACCTGCTAGGCTTATCTAGGCATATTATCATCTACCTTATCTATATGCACTTAAAGTCACCTAAAATATAGTAAAACCTCTTCCCATATCATCAAACATTCAAACCAACCTTATTTTAGGGCCCCAAATCTTCCATGTACATATCTTCGACTTTTGGCCAAGTATGGCTACAAGGCCTAGTAAGCCTAATTCATGATTGTGAAGATTCTTCTTTCCCCTAAGACTTTATTGATCACTCTTGACCCCAATGTCATAATTATCATACTCATTTCAATATGAAACAAATATTCTCACAATATTAGACCTCTAGTATTCCATCGTATC
This sequence comes from Torreya grandis, assembly GCA_037957365.1. Taxonomy (NCBI): domain Eukaryota; kingdom Viridiplantae; phylum Streptophyta; class Pinopsida; order Cupressales; family Taxaceae; genus Torreya; species Torreya grandis. The sequence continues at coordinate 809,534 of JARHVA010005497.1, read as the reverse complement.
CACTTACTTCCCTTTGTTACCTTTAAGTACTAGGCTTAACAACTACACTCTATTATAGACCTATACCACTAGGGTTTTATGTTTATTTGGAATTATATTTTGGATTTATTTCCTCTCATAGACATGTCCCACCCTCTAAACAAACTTCAACACTTGAATTAAGGAATACATACATTTATTTGTCATAATTGTCATTGCATTATGTTAAATTTATATGTTATGTGTAAAGAGGGTTTATGGGTACAAGTTGGGTATATTGGCATAATTGATCCAAATTTTTTATCCTTGTCCTATATTCGCTGATTAAGGGCATTATAACTTTATTTTAGGTCTAAGCCATGTAATAATCCCATCCTTTTCATAATTTAAAATATCACATTGTTTAAATTAGGTGATAATCAATCCTAGGTATGAATATGATATACCCCTTGCTACAAGTAGTATTATAAGTAAATATATATTAAACAATATAAGTGTGCTATAATAAGATATGGGATGGTTTCAAAAGTATAATTAACAAGCTATTTTCACTAAGATTAATTTCAAAAATATATATTTTGGTTACATTGAATGGCCTTTCATTCATGTTAAGTTGTAGGTTTTAGGTGTTTGACCTAATTTTATTCATTTTATTTATATTCTCTTTTTTGTTTATTCAAATTAACTTTTTTTTAATGGTACACACTCTAAATCATTTAGTCTCTTCCACTCCACTAGACAAATATGACCTCTTATCGTAACACTTTGTGTATGTTATGGGATTTAGGTACATGCTCATGAATGTTGTTTGTCAAGAGCTTATTTGATTAATATCCCTCCCTATTAAGATATCTCATCAAATATCTAATGTATTATTTTTTGATGATTCCATCCTTACATTACTTTAAGAAATAATTATCAAATAATTAATATAGTGCCTTCATAAAGTTTGTTTAACATCAATCTCCAATATTTATTAAAGTAAGACAGAAATAAATTACTCATATCCCTTATTGGCTTAAAAAAATTATTTGGAAATGGGTTCAACAATGTAATATTATTTGCTTTCTTAGCATCACATTCTATTTTCAACCTACCCCTTCTATTTTTAATGTACGTTGAAGTTACTTCATTTTATTGAGACCTACTTACTCACTCCTAACCCCACTCTCATCTTTATCATACACAATTCAATCTCAAAGAACTTCTCTAACAAGCTTACGTCTCCACTCTTCCACCTTATCCACTTACTTCCCCTTGTTGTGTTTAAGGACTAGGCCTAATAGCTACACTATATTATAAACCTTGTCCCACTAGTGTTTTAGGCTTCTTTGGGACTGAGATTTGGACATATCTCCTCACATAAACCTGCCCTTTATATGGACCAAACACAAGTTATTGACATTTTTGTGAAACTAGGTACTAACCAAGAGGGATGATGGCCTTAACTTACTCATGAATCTTGTTACAATGTTCAAATGAGTAAATAAATAGTTTTATCATCCCTTTCAATGTGTGCTAACTCAATGTTATGATGGCCTTCTAGAGAGTTGGCATAGGAGATGTGTCATTTTCCCTTTAAAACTACCTTACCCTAATTCATTGAATGGTTACACACATACATAACTACCTCTACCAAGTTTTTATCTCTCATTTACACCTTATTATGTGATTTTAAATTCTTGAAACTAATGCAACATAGATAATATCTCATATTCTCACTTTGTCATCTTGCCAAGCTTACCAAATGCATAGTGAAAACTTGTAACTGGGTGAATTTACATGATTTTCATAGAGAAGAGGCCTAATGAGAATTAGAACATCATTTTCATGTCAGCACAATCATCCATGAAATTTTGTATCCCTCTACTCCACCTTAAACTCAAAAAATACCCAATTTGGTTTTTCTAGGCCTCATGAATCCCTAAATTGGCTTAGTGGGTCAAAAATGAGTTTTAAAGATGACCTTGTTAGCATATATTTTAATTATTACATTTTTATATTATGTGTTAATTATTATTTAAGATATTTATTTAGGTAGTTACGGTTATTATATCTATTTTTTTGTTATATATATTCACTTGATATGTTATTAAATATACATCAAAGCATTTAGCTATTTATCTGGTATTAGAGAAATGAATCTGTACTTTGCCTTGAAAAAATTTAGATATTAATTTGACTACACATTGAGCCTTATCTATACCTTATAAAAACTCAAACATATGAGCAAAAGTGATAGAGACTATGGCTGAGACTTTATTGATCACTCTTGACCCCAATGTCATAATTATCATACTCATTTCAATATGAAACAAATATTCTCACAATATTAGACCTCTAGTATTCCATCGTATCCACTTACTTCCCTTTGTTACCTTTAAGTACTAGGCTTAACAACTACACTCTATTATAGACCTGTACCACTAGGGTTTTATGTTTATTTGGAATTATATTTTGGATTTATTTCCTCTCATAGACATGTCCCACCCTCTAAACAAACTTCAACACTTGAATTAAGGAATACATACATTTATTTGTCATAATTGTCATTGCATTATGTTAAATTTATATGTTATGTGTAAAGAGGGTTTATGGGTACAAGTTGGGTATATTGGCATAATTGATCCAAATTTTTTATCCTTGTCCTAGATTGGTTGATTAAGGGCATTATAACTTTATTTTAGGTCTAAGTCATGTAATAATCCCATCCTTTTCATAATTTAAAATATCACATTGTTTAAATTAGGTGATAATCAATCCTAGGTATGAATATGATATACCCCTTGCTACAAGTAGTATTATAAGTAAATATATATTAAACAATATAAGTGTGCTATAATAAGATATGGGATGGTTTCAAAAGTATAATTAACAAGCTATTTTCACTAAGATTAATTTCAAAAATATATATTTTGGTTACATTGAATGGCCTTTCATTCATGTTAAGTTGTAGGTTTTAGGTGTTTGACCTAATTTTATTCATTTTATTTATATTCTCTTTTTTGTTTATTCAAATTAACTTTTTTTTAATGGTACACACTCTAAATCATTTAGTCTCTTCCACTCCACTAGACAAATATGACCTCTTATCGTAACACTTTGTGTATGTTATGGGATTTAGGTACATGCTCATGAATGTTGTTTGTCAAGAGCTTATTTGATTAATATCCCTCCCTATTAAGATATCTCATCAAATATCTAATGTATTATTTTTTGATGATTCCATCCTTACATTACTTTAAGAATTAATTATCAAATAATTAATATAGTGCCTTCATAAAGTTTGTTTAACATCAATCTCCAATATTTATTAAAGTAAGACAGAAATAAATTACTCATATCCCTTATTGGCTTAAAAAATTTATTTGGAAATGGGTTCAACAATGTAATATTATTTGCTTTCTTAGCATCACATTCTATTTTCAACCTACCCCTTCTATTTTTAATGTACGTTGAAGTTACTTCATTTTATTGAGACCTACTTACTCACTCCTAACCCCACTCTCATCTTTATCATACACAATTCAATCTCAAAGAACTTCTCTAACAAGCTTACGTCTCCACTCTTCCACCTTATCCACTTACTTCCCCTTGTTGTGTTTAAGGACTAGGCCTAATAGCTACACTATATTATAAACCTTGTCCCACTAGTGTTTTAGGCTTCTTTGGGACTGAGATTTGGACATATCTCCTCACATAAACCTGCCCTTTATATGGACCAAACACAAGTTATTGACATTTTTGTGAAACTAGGTACTAACCAAGAGGGATGATGGCCTTAACTTACTCATGAATCTTGTTACAATGTTCAAATGAGTAAATAAATAGTTTTATCATCCCTTTCAATGTGTGCTAACTCAATGTTATGATGGCCTTCTAGAGAGTTGGCATAGGAGATGTGTCATTTTCCCTTTAAAACTACCTTACCCTAATTCATTGAATGGTTACACACATACATAACTACCTCTACCAAGTTTTTATCTCTCATTTACACCTTATTATGTGATTTTAAATTCTTGAAACTAATGCAACATAGATAATATCTCATATTCTCACTTTGTCATCTTGCCAAGCTTACCAAATGCATAGTGAAAACTTGTAACTAGGTGAATTTACATGATTTTCATAGAGAAGAGGCCTAATGAGAATTAGAACATCATTTTCATGTCAGCACAATCATCCATGAAATTTTTTATCCCTCTACTCCACCTTAAACTCAAAAAATACCCAATTTGGTTTTTCTAGGCCTCATGAATCCCTAAATTGGCTTAGTGGGTCAAAAATGAGTTTTAAAGATGACCTTGTTAGCATATATTTTAATTATTACATTTTTATATTATGTGTTAATTATTATTTAAGATATTTATTTAGGTAGTTACGGTTATTATATCTATTTTTTTGTTATATATATTCACTTGATATGTTATTAAATATACATCAAAGCATTTAGCTATTTATCTGGTATTAGAGAAATGAATCTGTACTTTGCCTTGAAAAAATTTAGATATTAATTTGACTACACATTGAGCCTTATCTATACCTTATAAAAACTCAAACATATGAGCAAAAGTGATAGAGACTATGGCTGAGACTTTATTGATCACTCTTGACCCCAATGTCATAATTATCATACTCATTTCAATATGAAACAAATATTCTCACAATATTAGACCTCTAGTATTCCATCGTATCCACTTACTTCCCTTTGTTACCTTTAAGTACTAGGCTTAACAACTACACTCTATTATAGACCTGTACCACTAGGGTTTTATGTTTATTTGGAATTATATTTTGGATTTATTTCCTCTCATAGACATGTCCCACCCTCTAAACAAACTTCAACACTTGAATTAAGGAATACATACATTTATTTGTCATAATTGTCATTGCATTATGTTAAATTTATATGTTATGTGTAAAGAGGGTTTATGGGTACAAGTTGGGTATATTGGCATAATTGATCCAAATTTTTTATCCTTGTCCTAGATTGGCTGATTAAGGGCATTATAACTTTATTTTAGGTCTAAGTCATGTAATAATCCCATCCTTTTCATAATTTAAAATATCACATTGTTTAAATTAGGTGATAATCAATCCTAGGTATGAATATGATATACCCCTTGCTACAAGTAGTATTATAAGTAAATATATATTAAACAATATAAGTGTGCTATAATAAGATATGGGATGGTTTCAAAAGTATAATTAACAAGCTATTTTCACTAAGATTAATTTCAAAAATATATATTTTGGTTACATTGAATGGCCTTTCATTCATGTTAAGTTGTAGGTTTTAGGTGTTTGACCTAATTTTATTCATTTTATTTATATTCTCTTTTTTGTTTATTCAAATTAACTTTTTTTTAATGGTACACACTCTAAATCATTTAGTCTCTTCCACTCCACTAGACAAATATGACCTCTTATCGTAACACTTTGTGTATGTTATGGGATTTAGGTACATGCTCATGAATGTTGTTTGTCAAGAGCTTATTTGATTAATATCCCTCCCTATTAAGATATCTCATCAAATATCTAATGTATTATTTTTTGATGATTCCATCCTTACATTACTTTAAGAATTAATTATCAAATAATTAATATAGTGCCTTCATAAAGTTTGTTTAACATCAATCTCCAATATTTATTAAAGTAAGACAGAAATAAATTACTCATATCCCTTATTGGCTTAAAAAATTTATTTGGAAATGGGTTCAACAATGTAATATTATTTGCTTTCTTAGCATCACATTCTATTTTCAACCTACCCCTTCTATTTTTAATGTACGTTGAAGTTACTTCATTTTATTGAGACCTACTTACTCACTCCTAACCCCACTCTCATCTTTATCATACACAATTCAATCTCAAAGAACTTCTCTAACAAGCTTACGTCTCCACTCTTCCACCTTATCCACTTACTTCCCCTTGTTGTGTTTAAGGACTAGGCCTAATAGCTACACTATATTATAAACCTTGTCCCACTAGTGTTTTAGGCTTCTTTGGGACTGAGATTTGGACATATCTCCTCACATAAACCTGCCCTTTATATGGACCAAACACAAGTTATTGACATTTTTGTGAAACTAGGTACTAACCAAGAGGGATGATGGCCTTAACTTACTCATGAATCTTGTTACAATGTTCAAATGAGTAAATAAATAGTTTTATCATCCCTTTCAATGTGTGCTAACTCAATGTTATGATGGCCTTCTAGAGAGTTGGCATAGGAGATGTGTCATTTTCCCTTTAAAACTACCTTACCCTAATTCATTGAATGGTTACACACATACATAACTACCTCTACCATGTTTTTATCTCTCATTTACACCTTATTATGTGATTTTAAATTCTTGAAACTAATGCAACATAGATAATATCTCATATTCTCACTTTGTCATCTTGCCAAGCTTACCAAATGCATAGTGAAAACTTGTAACTGGGTGAATTTACATGATTTTCATAGAGAAGAGGCCTAATGAGAATTAGAACATCATTTTCATGTCAGCACAATCATCCATGAAATTTTGTATCCCTCTACTCCACCTTAAACTCAAAAAATACCCAATTTGGTTTTTCTAGGCCTCATGAATCCCTAAATTGGCTTAGTGGGTCAAAAATGAGTTTTAAAGATGACCTTGTTAGCATATATTTTAATTATTACATTTTTATATTATGTGTTAATTATTATTTAAGATATTTATTTAGGTAGTTACGGTTATTATATCTATTTTTTTGTTATATATATTCACTTGATATGTTATTAAATATACATCAAAGCATTTAGCTATTTATCTGGTATTAGAGAAATGAATCTGTACTTTGCCTTGAAAAAATTTAGATATTAATTTGACTACACATTGAGCCTTATCTATACCTTATAAAAACTCAAACATATGAGCAAAAGTGATAGAGACTATGGCTGAGGCTATGGCTCAAAATTGCATCCACTAATACCTAATAGAAGAGTTCATAGAGTGAATGCAATTTTTTTTGCATAATTTTGTGGGAGATTCAAATATTTGAGTGATCAAAAGCTTAGAGATAACTATTTGAGTATAATATAATGTCCTTAGTGGGTATCCTAATAACCATGTTTGAATCTCCAGGATTAAGCTATCCATGAGCTATGTGAGGAAGAGCATGTGCCGTGAGGCTATGTTGTATGTAGTAATGATGTTGTATTTGACTAAATTTAGAGAAGCAACCTATAAGATTTCTCCATGTTAATGCTACATAATATTTGAAATAAAATCTTGTATCTATTGTTCCTAAGAAGGTGACTCCTAATGTAAGATAAAAGAAGGTGTTTTTTAATCTTGTGGGTTGATTCACACTGGAAAAGAAGGAGAATTGATTTTCTATAGATAAAGATAGTATTTGGTGTGTTAGAATGATTTTCACCAATATCAATTCCCTTTATTTTTCTCTACAAGATTCCCTCTATAACATTATTAATTTTCAACTGGATGAATTAGTTCACCAAGGCCTACTCAAATATTTTTGATTTGATGTGAAGTACTAGGCACATAAAAATTTCACAAAGCTTGACGAAGGTTACAATGTAAATGATGAATGCAAAGAAAAACTCCTCCCAAAAAATACATGTATTACTATACAAGCATACCAATCACACTTACATGACACTTTTCATACTTTAAAAAGGTACACTTATTTGTACATACAACAATTTTGAAGCAATAAAATATTGTTTTGTTAGCTTTGTGAAATCTTGCTTAATAAGTAAAGATAAAGTCCGCACCAAAATTATTTTTGTCTAATTCCCAACTTATCAAAGTTCTAAATTTATTTTAATGGAAGATAAACATGCACATGATTATTCAATTCTAAGAATTATGGGGACTCATCACTAGTACAGTGACCCATCCTATTGGAGCTAATGAATAAATAAAATATGACAAGTCTAATGCCAAAGCCTTGATGTTGATCACACTCAATATCTCCAATGAGGTTCAACATCATATTTAGGGTAAATAAACATTAAAGGAGGTTTGGGACACTATATTCACTAACTAAAAGGTGAAGAACCAAACTAAGATCCTCCATCTCTAATATAAGCTTCATACTCTTAGTATGAAAGGTGGAAAGAATGTTATGGAGTTCTTATGCTAGGTGGTAGAACATAGAGTAGAACTAGTTACACTTGGAGAAATGATTAAGGATAAACTATTGGTCTTGATCACATTGAGAGATCTCCCCTCTCAATTTCACACATTCATCATGACACTAAATATTATAAATCAAGTAGTGTCTTTTGAATAACTAGTGAATTTGATTTAATAATAAGAATCCATCCAATCCATGTAAGATGAGTTTAATCATAAAGCTCTCATTTCCAAGAAACATAGTTCAAATTTATTGAAAGGACTACCAATGTAGTCATAACAATAGTATAAATCTAAGAAGGTGAAATGATGATGTCATGTTTACCATACCAATATGCATGAAAATTATTATTGTTGGTATAATTCCTTTACACAAGGCACATCTATCGAGAGGGCACAATGAGTGGAGATGATTCACATAAATAAAAAAGACATCCTCAATGATGATAATAGTGAGGAAATATAATCTAAAAGAATAAATCAAAATAGGATGATGCATCTAAAGAGGAGATATCAATAAAAGTAGATTACAACACAGAATAACATAGTTCTTATCTTCCAAACCTTATCACCAATGAGAAATATTTGGTTAGTTGACTCAGGTGCCAACAAGCATATGAGAGGATGAAAGGAGCTCTTTTATTCACTAAAAATCACCCCATTGGAAATCTATTTTATATTGTAGATGATGAGGAGTATGTTGTATAAGGAATTAAAACTATCACCATTCCTCTTAGGGCATTAACCTGCACTCTCACAAAGGTAATATATGTCCTCGATTTGACAACCAATCTCTTGTTTGTAAGTAAGATCTTCAATCATAAGGTTAATGTGGAGTTCTTAATAAATAATGAAACCAAATCCTATCTCTTCTCAATGGAATTTAAGGTAATTTCTATATATATTTTTAAGGATCATTTATTTTCCTGAAATGCAGTTTCTCTCTATGTCCACAATAGAATCTATTTCTCTCTCACATTATTAATATGAGCACATTTACACTAGTTTATTCTACTAGATTAGATATAATGCCATGATGTGTGGAATTCTTTAGTTGTCCCATTATTTTCCTATATGCCTTACCAGAAAATAACATAGGGTTTCATTTAAGCTAAGTTATTCACATGCCAAGGATCATATCAATTTGGTGTATACTGATCTATATGGATCCCTTCTTTCTTCATTTAAAGGATTTAAGTTCTTATAATTGGTCATTGGTGATTTATATATAAATACATGGGTGTTATTTCTCAAGAATAAGTGTCAAGCCTTTACTAATTTTAAGGTCTTGTAACAACTTGTTGTGACCCAATTAGGAAAGACTATTCATCTCCTCCACTCAGATCAAGAGGGAAATTCACATCAAAGGAGTTTTTTGGAATTATTGAAGCAACATGACATCAAAAATCACCTTACTACTCCATATACATCTTATTAGAATGGAATTATAGAGAGATGAAATCATTCAGTCATCCAGATGACTCCTTGCATGATTTTCACTACAAAGGTAGAGCCACCATTCTAGGCAGAAATAGTTTAAACAACCATATATCTTCTCAAAAGGGTAGATACAAATATATTTCAAGACAAGATACTAAAAGAGGTATGGAGTGGTAATAAATATTTTATCTCCCATCTAATAATATTTGATTGTATATAATATATGCATGTCCCAACTAAAAAGAGGAAGAAGATCAAACTGAAGACACTTCATGCATTCTATTGGTGTGTAGTACTACCTCAAAAACATATAGTCATATTTATCTTTGCAATAAACCAATCACTTATAAATATATCTAATATAGTGGACACAATATCTTTGAATGACACTTTATAACCATTATACACAAGTTTCCCAACATTCACGAGATTATGCTTCAAACCTAGAAGCAAATAAACATATGGAATATATTTTCTTTAACCATGTTTTTTGAAAATGTTAATCACACCTTTACCCATCAATGATACTTTATAATCATTTCCTATATTAACTTATGATTTCATATAACTATCTAATAGTGTAAACAAATCTATGTTTCATGTTGTATGATTACTACATTCACTATCTAAAAACCAAATATCACCCAAACATTCTTGAGCAACATGACATGTAATAAATAATGACTCAAAATTAATTTCAAATATATTTGAAAATTTGCATTTCACTTACCCTCATTTACTTGTTTCCCACAAAATTCATATTCATAATGACCAAACTTCTTGTATTAATGACACTAAACATTATATTTATCATACCTTTGAGAATGTTATGAGACTAGTTGCATCTTTTAGAACTATAAGTATTGAAATTTTAATATTTCCTTCCACCTTTATCTAGAATACTCCTTCCACCTCTTTGATTATTATTTGTGTCGCTACCTTTGAATCTTGATCTTGTTTTTCCTCTACCTTTACTTAGTGAAACCTATGATTTAAAAACATTCTCTAAAGAGGAAGTATTGTTCTTATTCATTCTAGATTTGTGAGATAATAGAGACCATCAAGTCATCTAGAGATATCGACATTAGATATTTATATTCATCAATAGAATCAAAATAACCATGTAGACTTATGAAAATATTTTTTATAACCTTAAGATTAGGTATTTATACTCCATGTGATATGATTTGATTACCAACATTCATGGATTGAATAAAAAATGATCAATGGACTCTAAATATTTCATCTACACATTCTCAAAACATCTCATAAGGGACTATAAGTTATCCACTTTTACTTTAATGGTTACCTAATTAGTTATTTCTAGATTACCCCATGCATTCTTAGACCTAGTTACTATTACAACCTTATAAAAGATAGTCTCATCCATTGCTTATTGAATAAAAAATAAAGATTTTGCATCTTTCTTCTTATTTTCTTTAATAAGATCCTTCTCTGCTTGTTTCAAATCTAGATAGGTTGGCTGATCTGCAGGCTCTATGGATCCATTCTATGCTAGATTCCATACATCCTATGTACAAAATAATGTTTTCATTTTGATTGACCAAAAATCACAATTTTTCCCTATAAAAGTTAGAATATGAGACTGAGTAATGATTTTTATGGTTTCCATGATCATCTAAGGTGATTTAAATACTCGTAATTATCCTTCTTTGTTTGCTTTACTCAAAACAACACCTATTTTGTCTTATCTACTGGGTTGTGATCTTTTATTTTATTTCTAGCTTGTATGGTAGTGCCTCCAATTGTCTTCTTATTTAAAAAAATAATTATTTTCTTTGTCTTATCTACCTGCCTTCTTCTATAGCTTGTATGTATCTTCCCATGCTTATATACGTTGTTCTCCTTCTTTGTCTTTTGACATCAAGTTGATGGTAATCAAGGATGGATACTCTTGTAATCTCCCATGCAATTTGATACCACAACTAAAGGATAAAATAAATATTTTATTACCACTTTATAACTCATATTTCTATAGCAAACTGACACAAAATTAAAACTAAACACTTTTCATAAAGAAAGCTATGACTTTTATTATTATTATCAACTTCATTCTAATACTATTTGGTTATAAAAAGCCTCACTTAAATAGAGGAATTGAAGTAGATTACCGATGATTAGAGAATATTTGAAAATAATTTTAAAGAAAAATAAGATTTAAAACAAAAATAATCTTATTGTGAAGGTTCTACTATAAATTAGGTCAAACCTACAATTTTTAAAAATTAACAACTTTTTCAAACACTAATATCTCTAGAAAATATGTGTTTACTAGGATATTTTATCTATTTTATATTCCAAGAAATCAATGTCATTTAGAAATTTTTGACTTAATTTTTATCCCCTAATGCATCCAAAGTACTATGAATCCCATCAACTATTTATTTTTCAATAACCTTTTTTAGGAGTTCCTTATTACTTGGCTTTCCTTTTTTTATTTGATCTTATATATACCACTCTCTTTGAATTTATGGTTCACATGACACTATATTTATCTTTAACTTCATTTTATTTCTTAGAATTAGATATCTCACAATTTCTTCAAGTGACTACAAAGAACACTAAATAAATTTATCATTGTTTGATATTAATAATCCTTTTCATTTATTATTTGATATATATTTTAATTTAGGTATGATTACAATATCTCCCCCTTCATCTAGTTGAAAAGGAGGTATAGTTAAATGTGAGGAAGAAATAATCATACCTTCATCTAAAATCTCACCCTCTTCTCTTCCCACTAAGTAGACCTTCTGATCAATATCCTCTTCAACTGAAATGTTATTCCCCTCATTAAGAATAGGTTCACATATATCCCATATTTTTTCCAACACATGAAACTCTTTGGTTTGTTGAACACATATATGAACATAAATATTACAAATTTCATCTTTTACTTCTAAAACCTCCTTATTCAATTCTTTCTCAAAGATGACTCTATCAGATCTTGTTTTATCTAAGGGATTGGATTTATCCTTAGAGGTCCCCTTTACTTACTTACTTTGTGATATTAGTTTTTATAGTCATATAAAATGCAAAAATTGATAACTTGAGTGTGGCTAATGACACCCAACCCATAGTTCCCTCTTGCTTACTCTCATAACCCTCATAAGCACCTTTTTGTTGATTCCCAGTCATCCATAGGCTTTCAATACCTCATTATAACTTAGTCAAGACCCTTTTCCATAATTATTTAATCCCCCTATGTCCCATACCCTCAGGACAATAACACCCAACATGGACTATAGCGCTAGACCCTAGGGTGTCCCCTTTTTGGTGCTCTTGTTGAATCACATTTTGAGTCCAAATTACCATTTTCCCCTGATTCCTCCTCTTCATTATGTTGACCTAGTGTGATTGAATTTAACTCATGACCAATAGATCCTTATTTAATCGCATTCAAAGATCATTTGGAAAGGGTTGGAAAATATCACTAAGCAAGCAATAATATAAGTAATACTATTCAAGAAATCTTCCCTATTCTCTATATATAACCAAAAAATAAACTTGCAAGCTCAATTAAATCCTTAAACTAACCCCTAACCACATCAAGCATATCTATTTTTAGTATTTCTTGCATTCTCATATCATAATTTCACTAAGAACTTTCAGAGGGAGAACTACATATGGCTTGATACCTCTTCAGAGTATTGGTATGTATGTAGCATGCCCACACATGGGGTGTGAAGCATGTATAGTGCAACTTACACACACTAACCCCTCTCTTTTCTCAAATTCCTATTCAAGTTTTTTGGAGACCTAGGATAGAAGATAAATCAACTCTACAAGAGATCCATTGAGAGTTAAGCTTCAAAATTTCATAGGCAGGGTCATATAGGAATGGTGAATAGAACCTAAAAAGCTAAGACTTATATGAATAGTTTGGATAATGATAGTAGAAATAGGACTATATCATCAAACCCTAAAGTGTCATGTTTTTGGTGTTCCTATCCTTTCATCAAATCAAATCCAAATCCAAGTTCCTGATCCTATCCCCATCCCGCATAGTTAATATTATCCTTCATCTCAGCTAGATCAACATATTTCTAAGCTAAGTTATATTTCTCTCTATTCACTTGCTATTTTTAGAAATTCTAAAAAATAATCAAAATTGACAGATCAGTAGGTTAATTATGGCATAATTATTGATAAATTTACTTAACTTTTAACTAAATGGGAATAAAAACCCTAATTATTCCCAAACAGGTTAAATTATTTAGTGAACTTGACTTACTTTGCTTGCACATTAAAAACCTAGAAACCCAAGTGTAAATTTCCTATTTATTTTTCATCTATTTTTATGATTTTTTATCTACATAATAAAATAAAAAATTAGCATTAAATTTTAAAATTTTTTAGTAATTTTAAAATATTTTTATTTCAAACCCTAGTTACCACACTAGGTCCAAGTAATTTTCTAGTAATTTTCAAATCATTTTCTAAATTTTTACTAGCATTTTTAAATTAGAAAATCCATTCAAAATTCAAAAATAAATATTAATTCTCAAAAATATTTTATTTTTCAAGACTCTAGTTTCATCTATTAGGTCCTATTAAATCACTAATTTTCCAATAAATTTTTGATTTTTTACTTGCATATCTAACTCAAAAATCCACTTTCAATTTCAAATTTTCATAGTAATTATTCAAATAAATATTTTTTTAAACCCTAATTGCCCATACGAGGTCCCATTGCTTCTTGAGGTATCACCTTACATGGTTATGAGCTTCATATCCTTTTTATGCATATTCTAGCTCCTTATTTAGATTATATCTTTTTAATCTTTTCTTCAATCATTCAGGTTATTTTCATTATGCCCCCTAAACTCCTTGTATCTCTTCCTTTAAGATAAAGTAAAAGAATTGGTGTCAACCCTCTTGAATTCACCCAGATTCCTTCAACTCGACCATATGCCATGGATAAAAAACCATTTCAAGTTCTTATTATAGATCCTACACATCCAGATTACACAAACTTTCATGAGGATAGCTCTAATAATGAGTAGTATAAAAATAACACTGATGATGTATACATCGATGCTCATGATCCACCACATTGGATTACTGATCCACTTTAACCTATTATTGATAATGAAGTTATTCTCAACAAAGATTTGATTCTATAAAGTTTTAGAGAAAGACTCAAGGAACAACCCTGAGATCATACTCTTATCTTACAATCTATCATGGAAATAAAAAGGCTAAGCAAGTTGAGTCCTTCATTCCTTCAGAGCAGCCAGATGAAAATGACACTATAGGGGAAACTATGTCTCAAAAACCCCCTATAACAGCCCAACCTTCTTCTTTACTATCAGCTACAACTATTACATCTTTATCTCTTGATGTGGGATCCCTTGTGTAAGAGATAAAATCTTTTCAATCCAATATGCTATATCTTGGGTAAGGTGCCTCTAGACCTATACAGGATTTGGATTCTTTTAATCTTCTACATACACCATTGGTACATCATATTAATTCTACACCTTTTCCATAAGGTTTTGTTCAGCCCAAGCTTACTCTATATGATGGCAAGGGTGATCTAGAAATACATTTGAGAGCCTTTCATGTAGCATGCCTGGACTATGTACCAAATGACTGGTTACTTACCAAACTATTTCTATGGAGCCTACAAGATTATGATTTACAGTTTAATAGTCTACCAAATCAGTCGATCAATGCATTTAATCCTTTAGCCAACATGTTCCTAGATGATTTTAGCATTAACATTGGTGATAAAGTCTCATACACCTAAGTTACACAATACAAATAAAGGGCCACTGAGCATCTCATAGATTATGTTCTTCGATATAAGATTATCTTGGCTAATATGACTAGCCCCATGGCCAATCAAGAGTTAAAAGATCTCTTCAAATAGAGTCTTCTACCATCTTTGTATGAATTAATTATTTTTAAAATATTCTCTTCCTTCACTAAATTATGTCACACACTAAAGTAAAGAGAAGTCAAGTCAATTTCAATGGGCAAACTCAAGTACAAAAGTATCGAAGACACAATAAAAAAGAGTAATAACAAAGTCCCATACAAAGTAAAGGTCAATGATAACAAGAGTTAGAATCAACCTATAGTTAATGTAGCTTTATATCCCCCTCAATGAGTGGTTTTATCAACACCTCCTTGGTGTACCTTTACCAATCTACCAGTTTGAGTTTTACAGTAGCTATTAGAATGTAACATCATATCTCTTCCTCTTATTTAGGAAGTTGACTGAATAAATCTTTTTCCATGGGGTTATGATCAATATGCATTTTTAAAGTTTCATAGGGAACTAGGCCATACAACAAATATATGTATCAATTTGAGATACAAGATACATGATTTAATAGATGGCAATCATATTGATTTTGGCACTTTAGTTGAGCCTCCTGAAGCCAAGCCAACACATGCTCAAGCATTGAAAATATTTTTAGATCCATTTTCACAAAATTATAAATAGGATACAGGGGATACATTAGGTGTTCACCATGCATATCATGTATATCCCCCACTAGATACATATAAGGAACCTTCAGTTGAGTTACATCCTTTAAGTAACATGATTGGTGTATACAATTATAGAGTTCCAGATAAACCTTCTATCTCTTTCTCAAACTAGGAGATCATTGAGGATGATATGGATTATCATGCACTCTTTATTATAGCTCACATTCATAATCATCCTATTCATAGTATTCTCGTAGACAATAGATCTAGTGTGAGCATGTGCATTATGACATTATTACAACATTTAGATTATTCAAAGTAGGATATTACATCAATAGACACAATTGTCAATGGATTTAGTGGGCTCATATAGAGTCCCTTGGGTGATATTGTACTAAATCTATAGGTGGCTCTAACACATGTGGCTACACCATTCACTATTGTTCCCAGTGTAGGAGTTTTTGATATGTTACTTGGTCGACCATGGATTCAAAAACTTTGAGTAGTACCTTCTACAATTCATAGTTGCATGAAAATCATTCATGATAGTCAAGTTATTATAGTTTTTGTAGTTCCATATGAGTTACTAATCCCCACCTTAGACTCATCTTATACATTATAGTCACTAGTTTCAGTCCAACCACTAGTTTTAGTTACTCCACCATTTCCAAATATTTATACATTTAATATTTAGACATAGTTGAGGTATCCACCACTAGCATAATTATTTCATACACCTCCATAGAGGCATCTTTCATAGAAAACATAGTTCCAATATTTTAGATAGTTCCTAGCTATAGTATTCACACCTAGGACAATATCATTGAGATCTCATGTGTCTAAACATAGAGTACATTTTTAGAGATATTATCCTACTTTTAGATGGGTCCCTAAAAACCCTATAGTTGCATCCACTTCTCAGAGTTATAGGGGACCCCACAGTTAGTTTCTACTTTATAGATTTCCAAGCATTTACAACATATATAACTTCAAGCCATAACCTCATCCTCTCTATTATGCTTCATGATCATGCACGGTTCCTAACCTTTATATAGGGCACCATGATATGGAGTTTCGTATGAGACTCATTGGTTAGTATCATTTTACCCACTAATACTTGTACATAGTTTCTATTGGTTGATTGTACATAGCTCAAAACTTTCAAAAATTCAAAAATAATACAAAATTTTAAAATACAAAAGCATTCAAATAAATCAAAAACACCAAAAATATTTTGATTTTATACATTATCCATGCTTTACATTTATACTACTATGATAGACTTACATTTGATAATCTATGCTATTGTTTGTTGATTTATCTACATTACCATGCTTCACTTGATCTTCTTTGAGTGTGTGTAGTGACATCTAGATCCATGATTGCTTCACTCTACCCATTGAGGGGACATCTTACTTATACATTTGAGACATACTTTGATATATTTACCCATTGGGGGCATCTTCTACATGACTACACCATCCAGGTTATGTCATTCCTACACCACACACTCTAGTTACCATGATAATTTACATTATTTACTAGCTTACATAGATTACTCTATCGACATTCCACTAATATATAACACTTATGTATATCTTATCATATACCTAGTCTTGTACTAACATGTATTGCATACCTTCACATTCTTGCTTTACTTATTTAGATCATGATTGTATTTCTAGTTCTTATCTGATTTATTTTCTTGCTTAGCATTAGCTTGATGTGATTGCATTTTCCTAATCCTATTTATCTCATATATGTGCCTTAGGACATTTATCAATGTCCTTTGCTTCTATTCACGTGTGTGCCTTTGGACATTTTCTAATGTCCCTTGTTTTTACTCTTGTGTGTGTTTGTTTCAATTATATGTGTATGTAGAATTTGAACATGCCTTATATGCTTGATTTCTAAATTTTGTGCCCATGCCCCTTGTTTGCTTGGCCCCTTGGCCATATTTCAAATGCTTCTTACTTCTTGCCTTGTGTTCTTATTTCTTGATTAATTTATAATTGTTTGAAATGCCATGATCCTAATCATGAAATATCTTGCTTTCTTGGATGCCATGATGGACATCATACTCCATCCCTCCATGAAAACTAACAACTAACCATACTTTTCATTCTAGTTCTAATTTAGTACATTACATTACATTATTATATCCATTTAGGCATATCATTTTTGATATAACAATCTCTCAATACAAACCATGCTATATCTTGAGATATCTTTTCAATTATCATTGCTATATCATATATCTTTTCAACATAACACACTTGTAGGGTTCTTTTTTCTGAAGTCAGTCATTGCAGGGCTTCATTCCTACCCTTAGAAGAGGGAAAAACAAATAGGGGTTTTATCATAGAGATCAAAACTCCTTATAGTCAAAAATTCATCTTCTAGAACAACTCAGAACAACAATCAAAGGTCTAACTAGACATAACAAATCAGAAAAATAGTGATGATTCCAACACAATTTTTAGTTTTAGCAAAGGACAATAGTGTTGGAGATGGAAAACAATATTGGACACCAAGTTGTCTTATTTTTAGTGATCCCTTCCAAATTAAAAAAATCAAAATTTTCAAAAGGAAGCAAAATAGTAAGTTCAGATATAATTTTACACATTCAGACCAGTTCAAAATCAATAATTTTTAATACACTTCTAGAATCCAGATATAGGGGGCATCATGTGCAACATGATGGCTCTCACTTCTATTTTTATATATGATAGTTGGTATAACTTCTAGATTATAATCCATGTTTTAGACACCAATTATTGGGGGCAATGTGCATGGCACAGTTGTTTTCTTTTCTTTTTGAGTTCAACATTACCCAAACATTCTCAGCAGTTGCATGCATTATTCCATGTGTAGGTGGTTGGCATCATTTTGGAGTGGATATAAAACAATCATAATCTCCACATTATCAAGTTCTTGAGTGGCTTCCATATAATCCTAGTTTTCATTTTTGGAGTGGCTTTCATACAAGCCTAATATCCATCTTTTGGAGTGGCCAAGAGTGGCCTAGTTTCTAGTATACATTCAGTTATCCATGAGAACATTGTTAGATTACAGAGCATTCATGGGATTTAAGAGCCATCTAATTTAACACACATTTATTATTAGTATCAATTTATAGCTTCACTTCATGGGCAACAATGAAGCCAAATGACTAGCTAGCCTTTGTATTCTTAAGCCACTTATTCATAGTGACTGGACACATAGTCCAGACATTGATTAACACATGCATAATCATATAACTTCACTTAGTAGGTGATGATGGAGACAAAGGTTTAAGGTTTACATTCTTGATCCACTCTTGGGGAATTGAGCACTTATCTCCATTCATGATATTACTCTTAGTACATCATCATCCAACATTAGTCAGCATAATCCAACATCACTCAACATCATAATAGGTTTTGTATTTATTCATGTACCCGATGAGGTATACTCATTCCTTTCTCTTCCTCTCTATCACTCTCTCTTGCCTAGCTTTGTATTTTTTTATTTTAGATATAGTATATCTAATAAGAATTGATATACTCTTTATTTTTATTACAAATTTATATTTCAAAGTGTGCTCTCTTTATGCACACCTAATATCAAAACAACTTCATGAGCTTCACCCTTATAGGTAAGTTTTGGTACTCTTTCTATTTTTCCTTTATCCTAGTATTTCACTTTGTTGCATCACTAGAATAAAGTGGGGGGGGGGGATATAGTCATATAAAATGCAAAAAATGGTAACTTGAGTGTGGCTAATGACACCCAACCCATAGTTCCCTCTCGTTTGCTCTCATGACCTTCATAGGCACCTTTTCATTGATTCCTAGTCATCCATAGGATTTTAAGACTTCATTCTAGCTTAGTTAGGATCCTTTTTCGATGCTTATTCCATCCCACTAGGTCCTATACCCTTAAGACAATATCACTAAACTTAGACTATAGCAATGGACCCTATGGTGTCCCCTTTTTAATGCTCTTATCTAATCATATTTTGAGCCTAGATTACCATTTTTCCATGATTCCTCCTATTTATTATGTTAGCCTAGTGTGATTGTATTTAACCCATGACCAATAGATCCCTATATAAGCCCATTCAAAGATCATTTTGAAAGGGTTGGAAAATATCACTAAGAAAGAAAGAATACAAGCAAGACTAATCAAGAAATCTTTCCAATTCTCTACATAAAGCAAACCAATACACTTACAAGCTCATTACAATACTTACACCAGCCCCTATCCATCTCAACCATATCTAGTTTTATCATTTCTTACATTCTCATATCACAATTAAACTAAGCAATTTCAAATAGAGAACTACATATGGCTTGATCCCTCTTCTAATTATTGGTATGTAGGTAGCATTCCCACACACAAGGTGTGAAACACATCCAGTGCATCTTACACACACTAACCCCTCTCTTTTATCAAATTCCTATTCGAGCTTATTAGAAACCTAAGATCAAAGATAAATCATATTTATAAGGAGCTCTGTTAAAAGTTAAGCTTTGAAATTTCACAAGGGGTCATACCATAGTGGTGAATAGAACCCAAAAAGGTCAGACCTTTGTGTCTAGTTCAAATAATGGCAATAAGAACATGACTATAGCACCAGACCCAAAAATTTCCTATTTTTTACACTCCTATCCTTTCATCGAATGAAATATATATCTAGATTCTTGATACTATCTTAGTCCTGCACAGTCAATATTAGCCTTTGTCTCAGTTGGATCAACATAGTTCTAAGCTAAGTTATATTTCTCTGTATTCACTTGCTATTTTTAGAAAGTATAAATAAAAATCAGAATTAACAAATTAGTAGGTTAATTATGGCATAATTATTGATGGATTTAAATTACTTAGACTTTTAACTAAATAGGAATTAAAACCTCAATTATTTCCAAAAAGGTTAAATCAGTTTTCCATTTTTTTTTACATTACCAAACTTTTATGTTTTTATTGAATGACTTATTTTAGAAGTATGATTGAGTTTGTTTGAAAAATTAAATTTATGAATAAATCCCTCACCAAACCTAAAATGAATGATTATAAAAGGTAGATCATAATCCATAAATGTATTTACATTGAACCTAACATGAATATGTCATGCTCTAGATTTTATTTATACATCAAAAGCAATTATGTTACCAAAGGCTTTGGAAATATTTTCCTTGATTTATTTATACCAAAAATCAATGGGTATACTCTAGAACCTCACCCATATTGATAATAATTTGATATTATCCTTGTCTGGGCCAAATCTAGTTTCTATTTTTTAAAATACAAGACCCAATCTACCTATAAACTACATACCTCCTACCAATTATCTAGAATAGTCTTGTTCATTATTAACAAGAATGAATAATAATGTTTTTGTCATTTTTGAGTTCTCCAAATTACTTAAAAGCCACCATTTCCTCTCTAATTATATAAATAAGTTGTGAATATTACGTTGAGACCCAAAATAAAAATCCTATAAAATAATAGTATGTCCATAATGAGGATTTATTTGCAAATGAATTAGGCACCTCAATATGATATTAAACTTCATAATTTTTATAGTGAATAGACAATCCAAGAATAGATTGATGAATTTTTTTATATTTTTTGTGCTAAAATATCTCCACACACGATACATTCTCACTTGAGTCACCTATAGACTACATCAACTCAAATGATTTGTGTTTATGATAACTATTCTGAATTGAATCTTGATGAGGTCCCTTATCATAAGCATTACCCACATGTGAAACTCCTAGAGCCAATAGCACATCATACATCTAGAGATCACCATCACCATCTCCTTATTATTTATCAGTTTTTAAATTCATAAAACCTCCTTGAACCTATCATCCTTACTCCATAACATGTTTCATTAGCTAAATAGTCTAGTATATCATTGTATAGTTTAATTACCCATAGATATTTTTATGTATATCAAATATAAGTTTATTTTAGGTAATTATTGACATGTTTTCTACATGTGTATAGTTATATTCCTATTATTTACATTTATATTATCACTCTTCACTTTGTTTTCATATTTATCTTGTGGAATTTTCCAAGAATCATACACTGTGTAATTTTATAGAGCACTAAAACTATATAGTTTATGGTTCTTGGGTGTGCCCTTGTGACCATTTTCATATGCATTTAGTGGATTATGACTATTATTTTTCATGCTTAAAAAAATCATCTTGCATGCCAATAGGGTCTCAACATGACGCTGATAATTATATAAATAAAAAGGTGCAATAATAAATATAAAAAAATGAATCAATATGGAATAAATTTAAGAAATATACCAAGCAATCAATTATAGATAGACAATAGTGGTTAATCCAATCATGAATGACATAATCAAACTTTCTATGAAGCTTTTACTTATTTTTCATCTGCTAATTATAATGTAAATATTTATATTATATTATGCCCTACATCAATAAATTATATTTGAATTTTTCGTTACAAAATTATTTCAACCTTATTAGGGTATTCATAATATTTTATGGATAAGAGAAGACACCAAACTAATCCTCCATTTTTTATGGCTTAGAATTACTTTTGACAATTCATGAGAAATGGATTAGTTCCCAATATAAATTCATGTAATTATAGTAAATCTAGTGAGATTTTTATAAAATTGAAGTTAATGGATAGGCTCTCAAAGTTATATCTCACATATTCCTAGTGTATTAGGTTGGTACCCAAATTTAATAAAATTAGTATACCCTTAAGGAAACATTCACACAATATTGGGAGAAGCAACTTATTTTTTTTTTTTAGGTTTCTTTCCTTCATGGTTTGGACTTAATTTACACTATCTATTTGTAATGATTGTCTTGAAATTAATAAATTCAATATCATATAATATTCTTATACTATTATTATTAAAATATCTCTAGTCACTTATTACTACATATTTATATTAAATGATGAAATTAAATGTGATTTAACCATTTATATCTATAACATGCTTTTTTTTTATAAAAATGATAAAGTTTTTTGTCAAACATATCCTGTCTTGCACCCTTGAGGGTTAGAAATTTATTTCATATGTATAAATCTAATTTTATTAGGGATTTTTATATTCTAGTTTTAAAACAATCATTATCATTAGCTCTTCTATGTTCAATTAAATCTATATATTTCCTTTTTTGAATAATTTTAAATGTTAAGTTATTATTATAATATAAATTTTTAATATTTTGACACCTAAATAAATCAAATCCATGTTATAAAAAATAGGAGGAAGGATGTAATAAATTCCTACCCTATTGATTCAATTGAAATTCCTACTTCTACACATAGTGCTACAAACAGGATTAGATTTTCTTCATAAATCATTTTTTTGATATTTTTGATGATGAAATTTTGAGAAATTTAAATCACATTTAGTGGTACAAACACGGTACAAAAATGAATAAACTAATATATATTATTTTACTCAATTTTACATAAGATTTGAATGATATTAATTTGAATATTGTACTAAATATAATGTGGAGTAGGTATAATTTGTGTGTGTATGTGTGTACCCTATTCTATGAGAGTTTACATACTATATATATATATATATATATATATAATATTTACAAAATAAATCTTAGAGAACCTACCTAATATCTTACAATAGTCAATCTCCTTTTTATTTTATTTTTTCTTTATGATTTTTTTTCTATTCAATATCATTTTATTTTTTGTAGATAGAATGAGTGAGATGCTAAATACAAATTTACATAAAAATGGAGTTGGTTTTTTCAACTTGTACCAATTTATGGAAGGACTTGTCTGATTTCAAGGAATGCAATTCACCACTCCAAACTAGTATAGAAAAGATCAATCTTGGATAGATTGATTCCTATGATGTCTCAACAATACATGCATACAAGGAACCTCTGTTTATTATCAAATAAAAGTACAAGATGAAAATTTATAAAAATTGGAATTTCACACTTCCAAGACAATATGATTTCAAAACTTGTTCTAGTTACTAAATGCGTGATAGAATGAGTGAGATGCTAAATACAGATTTACATAAAAATGGAGTTGGTTGTTTCAACTTTTACCAATTAATGGAAGGACTTGTATGATTTCATGTAAAGCAATTCACCACTCCAAACTAGAATATAAAAGATCAATCTTGGATAGATTGATTTATATGATGTTTCAACAATACATGCATACAAAGAACCTCTTTTTCTTATCAAATAAATGTACAAGAGGAAAATTTATACAAATTGGAATTTCACACTTCTAAGATAATATGATTTCAAAACTTGTTTTAGTTACTTACATTGATGTACATTTGCACTTAAGATTAATTAAAATTATGGAGTTTCATCTTAAGATAAAAAGTGGTCCAAATAAACATGGTTTATATGAGTCAAAGATATTTTTTTAATTAAATAAATATGTCATCCACACTTATAGGATAGATAATAATGTGAATAATACATACATGTACTACACATCATGTTGAGGATATGGTAAGTTGTTGGGTATATGATTAAGATATAATCCCCCTTTCTACCTTCTAAGACATGTCACTAGTGCAATCATTTATCCCATTAAAATGGCTAAACAATATAATGATATATAAATTATACATCATCCATAGTATCATGTCATGGACACATAATTTCATGAATACCATCATTGTCACATGATCTAAGATACATGCATGTCATTTAATTTTTATAACCATAATATTTTTACCATCTGACATGGTACACATTAACATCACATGTTGAATACTTTTTTTACAAATAAGATATCTATAAAATTGGATCCTAAAATGTCATTAACGCATTTGAATTAGATAGTGTAGTCCACTACATGAAACCAACTGAAACTACCAAATCTAATATTGAAAAATATCATATAGTTAAACCACACATAGTCATATCAAAATAAAGATGGTTCATTTCCATCATTAATATATCCATAATCCTTATTAAATGTGAATAGTTTAACCATGTAAAGTAAAAATAATAAATCCAATATCCCCATGTCTATACATAGATATGTATGAATCTTGAATAGCTATGAAATAAATCTAAAATTAGATAGCATGAAATTAAGATCCAAAGCTAGATAATGTACAATAAAAAAAATCTAGTAAAAAATAATTCCAAGTGTAATTTGTAACTTGAGTTGATATCACTAGATGTATAGTATTATATATTAAATTTATAAGGGTGACAATATCATATCCAATCAATATGAATTTAGTAAACGTATGTACATATCAAGGACAACATGCACTTCTTCCTTCAATGTCTAGTAATATTATAATAATATAGACAAAGAATCATGTCAACTTGTACTTCATAAAGGTCAACAAAATCAAGTACATCAACAAACTTTCCAAAACCAAAAATAATTTTAATGACTATGATTATGTAGAAACCCTTTATTGAAATGGAAAATATGAATTGTATACATAATGTAATGGTAGATTAAAAATTTAATGGTGACCAAAACTATTGCAAGGTATAGGAGGATAAAAAAAATGGTAGTCACGTCCTCATTCCATTATAAAGAATTCATCCTTGATGTCATTGGGAAAGGTATGAATAAAAACCTTAAAAATTAAATCACCTTCCATGAGTTGGTCCTCACGACCAAACTATCATATGTAATTATTCAATCATATTTATCTTTTCCTTAAAATATTAACCCCTTTTTCCACCAACTAAAATGGGAATTATTTTATTCCACCAACAAAATTTCATACTAAAATCAGGCATAAGGTAACCTAGATCATTCCTTCCAAAAATGGACAATGATGTTTCAATAATAAGTTTTAGGGTGAAAATTTAAGTGATATTATGCTAACCCATCTCAAGTAACAAAATAAAAAAGTAACCCAAATCGAGGTAGTCTTACAATAAAGGCTAGTCAATAACACAAAGGGTCACCATATTGATAGAACTAAGAAGACTATTTTATAAGATAATCTTGACTAGATCTAGAGTTATTCCTATCATATTAAGCAATAATCAAAACTAAGTACAAAAAAGAGAAAAACACCACATAATATATTAAAAAAATTAATCCTAAATGTAAAAATAACAACCCTTTAGGGTGTGTTGATCAATTCAAAATTATTGACTAAAATAGTTTCATCTATATTTTTGTCTTCTAGTAGACAAAATGTGTGGACATATAAGTTTACCACATTAATCATCCTTCCTACTATCACCCTAATGGCACCATAAGGGTAGGTTAAATGCGATGGGAAATTATAGAGTGTCTTATAATTTAAATCATGTTTCCTCTCCATTAATTGCATTAAATAAGGAAATGTGAAATTCTTACCTAAATGTGATGGCACACAAGGTAGCTTAGCTATAAAACATAAAATATTCCCATAATAACTAGAAAAATGGAAATGTCCTTTATTAATGGTAAAAAGGGGTTCTAAAAAAGAACCCTACCCATTATAGGAAGCAAAACATGCATGGTTCATAAGAACTAAAAAATACAATATTACCTTGGAAAATGACCAAAATACAACTCAACATAAAAACACCAACAATAAAAGAGCATCAACAACTATAAAGTAGTGAAAATACAAAACACATCTAAGATCCTTTTATACCATTTTCCTTTCATTATATAAGGGTAATATTCAATGTTTCAATCTCATTCTTTCCATTTACTTTCCTTTTGTTACTAACCATCTTCCATTCACCTCCTTCCCTTAAATCATCCAAGATATGAAATGTTACTCTTACATGTACATTAATAACTATTTTGTATGGATGAAAAAATAATGAAACTTTCTAATTCCATGTTTAATTAATAATTTCATGTTCCATGAAAATGACACTAAAATGGACTCTTTAATTACTACAAACCCTTTGACTATGAGAAATTATCTATATAATTCCTACAAGTGTTATGTCAAATGTCGTTACTAGTATGGGGGCTAATATGTGATAAAAATGAATGAGACTCATAAATATTGTATTTTAAGTATAATTTTGATAATAAATAATGGCACATGCTTAAGATAATAACAATAAATTCCAGTATCTAAACAAAACTAGTTGATTTCAAAGATCTTGATATTATGTGAATCACGTGTCAAAATAAAATGAGGAGCATAAATATACACTTAAGATGATTTTTTGGTAGAATAAAATTATATAAACCACTTCAAATTATCTCAAGCAAGGCATAGGCATAGGAACTCATAAAAGGACAAATATATGTCAAAACTCTTTCCTAAAAATTATAACCAAAGAAATGAATGTCATAAACCAATAAGAATAAATATACACTTAAGATGATATTTTGGTAAAATAAATGATCTAAACCACTTAAAAGTATCTCAAGCAAGTCATAGGCATAGGAACTCATAAAAACACAAATATATGTCAAAACTCTCTCTTAAAAATTATAACCAAAGAAATGAATGTCATAAACCAATAAGACATGATGGTATGGCTACAAGTTTACACTACTCACATGAGGACTACATCACCTTATTCAGATTCACCTCACATTACTTGTTTTAATGAGATAAAAATTAAATGTCCTCAAATACACTTAGATATAATGAACCATAATTTATATAACAATTCAAACAAGTCTTGGAATGTTATAGGTATAATGGTTAGTTCCCTAAATATACTAGGATTAGTATTTAGGTCATGCCCATTATAAATTTATTACCTAGAGAAAAAAAAATATATTATCATTACTATTATTAATTATGATGTCACTAGAATGACATAGAAATTACAAAGCATAATTATAGGTGGAAACCGTTATGTCAAAGTCACAAAGGCATGATACATATTTTATGGTTGTTAGGGCACACATAACACCCCTACATCACAAGTTTAAATATTTAATTCTAGATTAATTTATGCCATAATTCAAATCTCAATATATTTTTTTATGATCCCATATTTTCATTGTATATTCCATTGTTAATGCATTAACATTATGATTGTTGGACTAGTTATTAGCTATTGTTTAGCTGGATTATCTATAGTACTAGTTAGAGTAGAGTTAGTTGTGTACTTAATTTTGTGATTAATTATTTTATGGACTTATTAATACTGATGATGATTTTATAAATATATGTTGATTACCAATTAATGACATAATGCGATTGATGCCATTTTTTATGGTTTCAGGATTTGTCTCTGAGCTATGCAAATGATGGAGGGTGTACTCTTCAAACCAATGAATTCTAAACACATCAACATGTCTGATAGGTATTATAGTTTTTTTTGTCCTTAAAACACTTTGATTTGGTAGTTATGCTTATTGGCTCTTATCCTTGTGATGGTTATTGTTGTTATTCTTTGTTAATGTCATTATGAGTTGTTATTATTGTTATATCTTGTTATAGTTTTGTTGACCATAGTTTTTTTTGTATGCACATATCCATTGTTATTTTTGAAGGTCTTTGAATCCTTCTATTTTTCCATTAATCCTATAAACCTATTCATTTATATACCTTAACTTTACTAGACCCACCTAGACCTAATCCTCCCTTGGGATCCCTTGTCACCCTTCATTCTTATCCTAACCCATTCAACCTAACACTATATAATAAGGTGATGGCATATTATTTCAATGACTAATAGTCACGTCTTGACATAAACATGGTTTAATTTGTTGATGCTATTTTAATATTATATCGACTTAGGTTTATAGCTTATGATGGAATACATTAACCTCATTTAATGAGGCAGGTGACATTTTGGTAAAGCTTTCAATGTTAATAAATCGATTTATGTTTAATCCTTTTTGTTTATCATTAGTCTTCTTTTTTATTGGTGGTGGATTGTTTAATCACTAAGCCTTCCAGACTCGTCATTAATGGTGAGGTTGGTAGGAGATTGCCTTAGGATTCAGAGGTGTTTCTCTATCCTCCCATAATTAAATGTGAATTAATTAGGGGTATGGGGAGAGTGGATAGAAGAAATGGGAATGTGGAAAGTGGGAAAAAGTGTTAATAATATGTAAATTTTTGGGAGTAAATAGTAAGAAAGCTTGACCAATTTTAATGGAAAGCTTGATGATTTGGAAATTATACTACAGTGGTTGGTGAAGAAATAGAGGTTCTTATCTTTTGAGCTTTTGGAGTCTTATAAATTTTTGTGTAAATAATTTTGATTTTTTAGATATGATTTTTTTAACTATTTTAAATGAAAATAAAATATTTAGAGGTTGCCTATGTAGGTGGGAGTCTTCAGACTCATGGGTGCATGTGTATACCCCTTATGGTGATATATCAATACATTCATTCCATATAAACTTCAAATAAATATATATATACAGTATATAATGTCTAGTTTGAATATTCATCTTCATACAATCATTATAATTATTTCCAAAATGGGTCTTGGATTATGTTTTTCATGCATATGAGTTTGAAAGTATTGCATGTGATGACTATGTTTTATAAAGAGGATTCTACATGGTTTTCTTGGATGTGTGTGTGTGTGTGTGTGTGTGTGTGTGTGTGTGTGTGTGTGTGTGTGTGTGTGTGTGTGTGTGTGTGTGTTTGTGTGTGTGTATTTGAGTTTGTAATAACTAATGGTTTTCTCATGTGTATTAGTTAGAACACAATTTTGGTATTGATTATGGGTGACTCTATTTTATTTGTATAATTGATTGCGTTAATGAAAAATAACTAGGTCTTCTTAAATATGTATATGGTTGTTAAATACTTTGTTATTTTGAGAAAAGATGTTGGGCATGTTATTTTATTGAGTTTGTTGGGTTGATTTTTCCATTCAGGTGAACCCATTTTTATGTTTTGTGACTTAAAGGCCGAACAAGTTTTATAGAATACGTTATTGAATATCCCTGGGATCTTTACATTCTATTAACCTTGCTCATTATTTGATTGGAAACTTATGGATATATTAGGTTTAGGCATTATTATCTTAGGTTTTTATTATATTGTTACTAGGTTTTTGTTATTCTATGTTGTGTTTACATATATGCATTGTAATCTTGGTCATTATGTTTATATTTTGTGTTGAAATCAATGTATCATTTAATATGATCACTAACCATTTATAAACCTTGTTATTAGAAATAGGCTATGGTATTTTAACTCTACTATGTGCGTAATCCATGACTTTGATTTTTGGATTTATGGGTTACATAGTTATGATTTTTTGTAATGATGGTGTTTCATTTGAATCTATTTGAGCCTTGACTCTCTTTTATAATGATAAATCATTTATTCTCTTTAGTGAGTGGTTGTGCCATGGTTGACTATGTTATGTTTTCTTCATCAAAATGTTTGTCTATACATACATGTGTGTGTGTGTGTGTGTGTGTGTGTGTGTGTGTGTGTGTGTGTGTGTGTGTGTGTGTATGTATGTATTCAATATTGATGTGACTGTGTTCCTTGTCGTAACTAGGTTGTTTGTTTGGACTTATGTGTTTCATCATAATCTTACATCTTGACCCTAGTATTTCGTTTGATCAGACCTTAACTTTTATTAGTCTTTTATCATTTCAGTTGTACTTGTTATTGGATTGAATAAAAGGCATTCATTTTATAATCATGTATACAATATTGTATTGATTGTGTTAAGTTTGCTTTAAACTTTAGGATTTCACTATGTTGCATGATTGCCTAATGATGCCTATGAGTTATAATAATAATAATAATATGATCATATTATTAATGTATTTTTATTAATACTTTGACTTAGTCATTTTATGTTTTTCCAAGTCTTATTTAGACCTCTGACATATGGAGGCATGACTAATTATTTTCTATTGTGTTGGATTAATAATTATTAATTAAGATATATTCTAGTTAGATTACTTGTTGGAATGTGTGGATTTTCATTCCTAAACTAAATTTGAATATTTAAAAATATATATTGTGGGTTTGAATGGTTAAGACTGGTTGTGATATTGGATGGCATTCCATGTAAAATAATTTTGAAAGATATATAATGGATTAAAATTAATCCATTTTATATCATTTGATAACCTAAGTTAACCATCCTTACTTCTAATCCATACTTATATCGTTTAACTATTCTTGTCTCACATTGGAATAATTTTATTATGTTGAATGTATTCTTTTGATCGATGTCTTTTATTCAAAAATTGATGTGTTTAGAATTCATCCCATGTTCTCAGTTATTGCAACCATCATCTTGTTGATGGTTGGGGTGGTGAGGGCCACTAATGGTTGGGCTCATAGGGCTGGTTGGGTGTGTTTGTCTTGATAATCTTGTCCATATTCAACTCCATACTTCGACGACTTTGTATGGAAGATGGTAAAAACTTTATTTATTGATTTGATTAATTATTAATATGTATAGATGATATCGATTATAGTTGTTAATTGATAGTTATAGTGATCTTGTTGGGTGCTAACAGATGTTATGAATAGATTGAAAATAGAAATGTAGTATCAAAGGGTTAAATTAATTGTTGGCCAAAGCTATTATATAGGTACCTTGTACTATTTAGTTAATGGGCTGATCATTTATTCTTTATGATCATAAAAAGCTATAATTGATTGGTTATACCATTAGTTTAAAAATATCATACTAATCCTACATTGATTTAATAATCCTTAAGTTGAATTTAGTTATGTAATGTAATCAATTCCTATATACTTGTTCATTGTTATATTAATCCTTCAATGATCTAATGTTCTCTTATGAGATTGATTACATCTTAGTTTTATTATTTTGATATATATGAACATCTTTAATAATATTCATTTCCCTATTAATTTTTGATGTCAAATGAATTAATCCATGAATATTCACTTGGGATTTAATTAGACATTTTTACATTAGATCTAATTCTAGAAATCTGTTCTAAATAGAATAAATAAATTAGATATGAATTATGTTATCAAAGAAGTTAATATTTGTTTAGTTTTCCACTTTATGGAAACACACACACACACACACACACACACACACACACACACACACACACACACACACACACACACACACACACACACACACACACACACACACACACACACACACACACAAATGCTTTACATTGGTTCATTGATTCTATAATTTGTTTAATTCAGAATGAATAAATTCTATGGGAATTTAGATAGAAGTTATGTAGAAATATGCATTCAATGAATTAGTGTTTGGTTAGTTTGTTACTCTTGGACATAAGTACATAGATGCATATGGGCCTCTTAATCTTTTTAAAAGTGCCTAAATGTTTATAGATGGACCATGAGAAAAATAAGCCAAATGCTCTTTCCAGTCATGTACTTTAGACATATTTGGCTATGTGCAAGGTATGCATTCCATTTATAATTATAAAATATTACTTCTTAAGTTACGTATGTTGAATTATGAAATATGAGATTGATAAGTAAATTTGTATACTATTTGATAAAGGAATTAATATTAATTAATTCTTATGATTTAAAAATGATCAGATACAATGCTTTACTTAAATTAATTACTTGGTTAGATAAATTAATTTAAAGGAAACCATAATGAAATCAAGAATGATAAATAAGATATTATATCACTCCAATCCTTCAATGAGACTTAAGTTATAATCTCACGGTTTCCTTTATCTATTTGTATGCTTTACCACCCTTCATGATCATTGAACTTGCTTATCTTGTTGCCTCAACCACCCAATAGAGAACTATGTAAGAGTTATTTAAGTGGAATCTTTTATTTGGGTTCCACTCATCTTGAAACTTGCATAAATTTTGTTGCCTATCATGTGGGATTTTGTGCTTTAATACTATTATTGTATGCTTTCTATTTTATTGTTGTCTAGTTGAATTACAAATAAATTCTTAACATAATGATATCTTTAAGAATTCATTTATGGGATATAGAATGAAGATAATTTTTTATTAATTGGTTACCTAATTGAATTTATCAATAGCTGCATAAGTTCTTTTAAACAAATAGTTTAATTTTAATCATTTATATTTATTAAACACTTTTATTATTGTATTCACTATGCCCATCTAAATAGCTACACAGACTATAGAATGGAAATGTTGAGTGATAAAAACATCATAAATTATTATGAACATCCATAGTTGATATAAATGGTGTATTAATAGTGCAATGACCTTAAAGTTTGTAACGTGTTATAACCTGATCAAGAGCACTAAAGAATCCTGTATTTAATATATTTTCTCTTATGTTTTAGTATAACTAGTTGCATGAATGAATCAACATCTACAAGTGTTGAATTGATTCTATTTGTTGTTTTTAGTACTTTTTAAATTTATGTAGTATGTATCTTTGATTTAAGTCCATGATTAACCTAAATGATAACTTAGAAAAAAAAGTTATCCTTATCGGTTAAACTAATCCTTTAATTTAACCATCCTCGAACATGACTGAAACCCACTGAGGAGAGTGAGGTATTCACCTAGTATTATGGATCTAGAAATGATCTTATGTAGAATTACAAATTCTCTTATGGTGATCGAGACTTATTAGTGTATGCATATATTGATATGCCCCAAATCCCATAATTTTTATAATACAAAAGTAAGTTTCCCCATAGCACCTTTTGTATGCGTTTACCTCTAGTGAATTACCTCGATTCCCCTCCTTCAATTTTAGTTACCTATGAGTGTAGTGTGTTGAATGTTTTTATTGCATTATCAAGACTTGTAAGAGGGCCTAACACATGTCCAAAATGTACTTTGATTTATGATTCCAAAAAAAATGGGGTTTGTTTATCTGGTATTAGAGTAGTTTTCTACTCTAGGAAACTCTAGGAATGATTATTTTCCTTTACACAATTAAAATATTCTAAGTTATCACTTATAATTTCTTAAGATGGTTAGAACATAATCAAGTTGAGGCAACATCCATAGAAATCCTTTTAATGTAAACCCAGCTATGGGAAGAGGTTGAGGACATGGAAGGGGTCATCAAGGTTGTATCCCCATTCACAACCTAGAAGAACTACATGTGAATAATGATGATAACAATACCAAGGTACCTAATGCTAAAGAAGTTTACGGGATTCCAAATGATAAGCATGAGGAAATAATCAGTTGAATCTTAATAGACCTTAATACTTTGTAAGGCAATATTGATAACTAGGAAAAAAGATTGAACAATCTTGAGGGGGTATCCTAAGAAGAAGTACCTAGGTTAAAAATGGGACAAGTGGAAGGACTTATAATTTAAGAATTACCTTTGACCACCATTGTCCTAATCATCAAATAACTGAAGAAGCTTCCATTGCCTACCATTTTAGGTGAAGAATCAGGTGATGAAGTCAATGCTTAGTTAATAAACTTGCAAAATTACTTCAATTTGCATAATATGCCTTCTAATGTGGAAGCTAAATTAGCAGTCTATTAGTTAGTAGGACCTACAACATTATGGTAGAACCACCTTTGTGATATTGAAGGATATCATCCTTTGAACCTGTCTTGGTCTATTTTTTAGACTCAATTTCATAAGAGATACTTGAAAAACAATTATAAGGAGCAGTAAATCATTGATTTTTAGTTCTTAAAACAAGAGAACATGTCTATATCTAAATATGAGAACAAATTTTTAAATTTACTGTATCATGTAAACCATATGCATGATGAAGAAACTAAGATTACCAAGTTCAAACTTAGGCTTAAGGAGATTTTGATGCATGATGTTAACATGACAAATCTAAAACCTTTGGCTATAGAAATAGAATCAACCTATAGGGCTAAGGAAAAAAGAAAAGTCTCACCAAAAGGTAAGACAAGAATTCAAATCAAACATGTAGCTATCTAAAGCAATAACCTTTCTCTCATGAACAAGAACTTTAAAAAATCTAATCCTATCTATACATTTTTAAGAGGTAATGAGAATTTTAGCAATTTTTTCAATCAAAATAGGAATTTCAAGTCCCATGAATCTTATAAATCTAGTTCTTACAAAAAGAAACAACATCCAAATATCCAACATGGACCTACCATAGGTGCTAACACTATTCTAGTATCATCTTCTAGATTGATTGTGTGTTGGAAATGTAGTGACAACCACTATAAAAAGGACTATCCTAAACTAAAATTAGGATAAATAGTAAACCATAGAGTATATGATGCTGTTGATAATCACAATTATGACTTATAGGCTAGTCTAATTGAGACTCGTGGTATAATTAATGGTTTTCCTTTGATTATCTTGGTTGATTATGGTGTAACAGATTATTTTATTTCTCTTTTTACTATTAAAAAATGTAGTTGTAAACCCATCTTGATAAGAGAAGGTTGGAAATTTTAATTCAATACTAGAAAGAGAGTGTCTATTCTTGAGTGCTTGGAATAAGAAGAATTAGATCTTGGTGTTGTTAAGACCAAGGTGAATATTTTCTTCATGCCTTTAAGGTATTATGATCTCATTCTTGGGATGGATTAGTTACATGAACATCAAGCCACATTT
Organism: Torreya grandis; assembly: GCA_037957365.1. Taxonomy (NCBI): domain Eukaryota; kingdom Viridiplantae; phylum Streptophyta; class Pinopsida; order Cupressales; family Taxaceae; genus Torreya; species Torreya grandis. The sequence continues at coordinate 774,109 of JARHVA010005497.1, read as the reverse complement.
GATTGTGTGGGTAAAATATTACAATACAGCAATGACCTTGGCCAAATTATATAATTGCAAGGCATGCAAAGTTCCATGAGATGTAAAACACTTTCAACTTTATAGCTAAAAAGCACTATTAAGAAATGTTGTAATCTCTTTTGAGTCTAACTGTAGGAAATTTTCAATACAAAAGAACTAGAATATGTAGATTTTCCTATTCTAAGGGAGTTATGGATGTTTTCCTTGAAAATATGCCTAAGTTACCAACTAAGCATGAATTTTAATTTTTTATTGACATCATACCTAGATCTACCCCTACATTCAAGACACCTTAGCATATGAATGTGGTTGATCTAGAAGAATTGAAATTTTTGTTTCATAAAATTTTAGATAGCAGAATCATATGGCCAAGTGTGTCTCCTTGTGTTGCTTCGGTAGTCTTTGTGAAGAATAAGGATGGTACACTAGAGCTTTTCATTGATTATCGCATGTTGAATAAGGTAACAATTAAAAATCACTATCCATTGCCTAGAATTGATGAATTATTTGACCAAATGAAGGGTGCTACAATATTTTCTAAGATTGAATTAAGGTCTAGTTACCATCAACTGTAAATCAAGGAAGATGAAATACATAAAACTATGTTTAGAACATGATATGGATATTATGGGTTCACAGTTCTACCTTTCATCTTAAACAATGTACCTAAAAATTTCATGAACCTTATGAACAACATATTTAATGATTTCTTAGATAAGTTTTGTGTTGGTTTTGCTTGATGATATTATGGTTTATTCCAAAGATGAGACTAAACATGATCAACACCTATGTCTAGTCTTGAAAAGGCTAAGACATCATAATATTTATTGAAAATTATCAAAATGTGTATTTTATGAATTTGAAATTCATTACTTAAAACATATTATTTCCAAAAAAGGCATTGTTATTAACCCCACAAAGATAAAAACTATCTACGATTGGCCTACTCCTTCCAATGTGCATGAAGTGCAAAGCTTCATGTGTTTGGTTGGTTATTATTGATTCTTTGTTAAAATAATTTCTAGTGTGGTGTATCCCATCACTTCCTTACATTGTAAAGGAAAGAAGTTCGTATGGACTCCTCAGTGTGAGGAATAATTTATTATTAAGTTAAAATGACTACTTACAATAACTCTTATTTTGATCATTTCAGACCCAAATGGTAATTTTGAAGTTTAAGATGATGCTTCCAAAGAAGGCTATGGAGGTATCTTGACTCAACATGGAAAGGTTGTGGCTAATGAGTCATATAAGTTCAAATAATAGAAAAGAATTATCCTATGCATGCCATGGAGCTTACTTCCATTATTCATGCACTTAAATAATAGAAACATTTCTTGCTAGAAAAGCCTTTCCAAGAGAAATCTGGTCATCAAATTCTTGAGTATTTGTTCTTTCAAGAAGATTTAAATTTACACTAGCATAGGTGGTTGGAATTTTTTTTTTAAAATTACATGAATATATCATATGTCAAAGGTAAGAAAAACCATGTGGCTAATGCACTCAGATGATGCATGTACATTTCTACCTTATTAGTATTACAAATAAATTGTAGAAGTATTATTTTTGAATAATAGTTTATTGATGTATTCTACCATGATGTAAGAGCAGGTTTGCTTGACGATCCTATAGCAAAAATATTTGTTGAATTTTCTATTACAACAAATGGCTTAATAATGTATAAAGGTAGAATTTATGTCCCAATGATGAATGAATTAAGAAATTTTGTACTTAATTAAGTGCATACAACACCTTATCATGCTCATCTAGGAATTAAAAAAATGATGCATGAGCTTAAATGATTTATTTTTGGCCTAAATAAAGCATGATGTTGCTGAATTTGTAGGAAATTGCTTAGAATGCTAGTGGATCAAAGATGAGCATTACCATCCATGAGGGATGTTGTACCCTCATGATATTCCAAAAGATAAGTGGCTAGTAGTCTCTTTTGACTTTATTGTGAGGCTTCCCAAATCATGCATCAAGCATGATATAACCTGATAGTGATTGATAAAATAGTTAAATTTGGCCACTTTATTGTTGGGAATTTAAGAAATGGTACATTTGTATGTGTAGAATGCTTTGTGAAATAAGTAGTGATACTCTATAGTGTACCTAAAGTGATCATATCAGAACGGAAAAAGTTATTTACTTCAAATTTTTGGTGTATTTTAATGACAACCTTTGGAACAAAATGATATTTTAGCTCTTCATATCATCCATAAATAGATTGGAAAATGAATGACTCAACCAAGTGGTTGAAGATATGCTACGTATGTATGCAATGAATTAGCAAACAAAATGGGAGGATTATCTTCATTTGGTTGAATTTGCATATAATAATTCCTACCATTTAGCTATTAAGATGGATCCATTTGAAGCCTTATATAGATGTAAGTGCAAAACACCTATTGGTTGGGATAACTTAAAAAATAGGGTTATTAATGGACCTTATTTTTTTCTAAAATATGACAAGTAGATGGAAATAATAAGTCACAATTTAAAAATATATTATGATAGGTAAAAGAGCTATGTAGATCATAAGAGAACTCTACATGAATTTAGCATGAAAGACAAAATTTTCTACGTGTTACACCGCATAAAAGTTTTATTAAATTTGGAAAGGATTCCAAGTTAGCACCATGTTTTGTTGGGCCTTTTGACATAGTGTAAAATACTATCCCTATTATTTATCAGCTAGCACTTCATCCTTCTCTTTCAAAGATTCACTATGTTTTCATGTTGCATTATTGAGAAAAAATATACTTGATCTATCTCATGTTTTGAATTGGAATCATTTACAAGTCATAGAAGAGGAAAAGATTCAATTGGAACCAATGAGAATCCTAGACCATCATAAAATTAAGCTACATAATAGGAATATATAGTAGGTTTTGATGCAATGGGACCCTATCAATGAAAGGAGTACTACTTGGGAAAATATTCATATTTTCATATAGACTTTTTATTAAGTCATTGGGATGGATTCCTTCCAAGAGGGGGAGGATGTTATGATCCCATATTTTCATTATATATTATGCTATTATGGAATTAACATTATGAATGTCAGACTTGTTATTAGTTGTTATTTATCTAGATTATCTATGGTACTAGTTGCAGCAGTGTTGGCTACGTACTTAATTTTGTGATTAACTATTTTATGAACTTATAAATAGTGATGGTGATTTTATAAATCTATATTGATTACAAATTAATGACATAATGTGATTGATGCCATTTTTGGTGTTTACAAATTTTATCTATGAACTAGGTAGATAATGGAGGTTGTACTCCTAGAACCAATGAATTTTGAGCATGTTGGTATGTTCGACAGGTATAATAATTATTTGTTTGTCCTTCAAACACTTTGATTTGGTAATTATGTTTATCAACTATGGTTCTTGTGATGGTTATTACTACTTTGTCAATATTGTTATGGGTCATTATTATTGTTTTTTCATTATATCCTATTGTATGTTTTGTCTGTCGTAGCCTTTTTTTGCATAGATCCATTATTTAATCTCACATTTCTATGGATCTTTCTTGTTTCTCCACTAATCCTAGTGACCTATTCAGTCCTGCACCTAAACCTTACTAGACCAACCTAGACCTAACACCCACCCTTGGGAACCCTTGCCACCCTTTATTCTTATCCTAATGCCTTCAACCTAGCACTATTATGAAGGTGATGGCATATTATTTCAATGACTAAATATTCATGGCTTGAATTAAACATGGTTTAATTAGTTGATGCTATTTTAATATTATATTGATTTAGGTTGATAGCTTATGAGGGAATACATTAACCTCATTTAATGAAGTAGGTGATATTTTGGTGAAGGTTTCAATGTTAATCAATCATTTTATATTTAATCTTTTTTTATTTAGAATCGATCTTATTTTCTATTGGTGGTGGATTTCTTAATCACTAACCCTTCTAGACTCGTTGTTAATGGCAAGGTTGGCAGGGGATTGCCTTGGGATCTAGAAGTTTTTCTCTCTCCCAAAATTGAATGCAAATTGATTGAGGGTATGGAGAGTGTGGATGGAAGGAATGGGAATGTGGATGGTGGGAATAAGTGTTATGAAGATGGAAATTTTGAGCAATAAATAGTAAAAAATATCAACTGGTTTTAATGGCAAGCTTGACGATTTGGAAATTACACCATAGCGTTTGCCAAAGAAATAGAGTTTCTTATCTTTTGAGCTTTTGGAGTTTTCTGCATTTTCATATAAGTCATTTGGTTTTCATAGTTTGATTTTGGTTAACTATTTTAAATGGAAATAAAATATTTAGAGGTTGCTTATGCAGCTGAGAGTCTTCAAACTCCTGGGTGTTTGTATTAACCCCTTATGATGATATATTGATACATTAATTGCATATAAACTTTATATATATATAATGTCTGCTTTAAATCTTCATATGCATACAATCATTTCAATTATTTTCAAAATGGGTCATGACTATGTTTTTCATGTATATGAGTTTGAAAACATTTCTTATGTGTGAGTTATACTAATAATATGATTATATTATTGATGTATTTTGATTAATACTTTGAATTAGTCATTTTAAATTTTTTGTGTCATATTTATATCTATGACATATAGAGGTACGACTAATTAATTTATACTATGTTGGATTAATAATTATTAAATGAGATATATTATAGTTGTGTCATTATTTCATTTTATTTAATTTTATCCAAGTTACTTTTTAGAATGTGTGGATTTTCATTTCTGGACTACACCTGAATATTTAAAAGTACATATAATGGATTCAGATGGTTAAAGCTGGTCTTGATATTAGACGGGGTTTCAAGTAGGGTAATTTTAAAAGACATATAATGGATTATAATTAATCCATCCTATATCATTTGACAACCTAACTTATCCATCCTCACTCCTAATATATGCTTAGACATTTTAACTATTCTTGTCTTATCTTGGAATGATTTGACTATGTTGTGTGTATTCTTTTATTCAATGTGTCTTTTGTTTAGAGATTGATATGCTTAGAATTCATCTCATGTTCTTGGTTATGACAACCACCATCTTGATATTGGTTCGGGTGGTGAGGGCCACTGATGATTGGGATCAAAGGGTTGGTTGGGTGGGTTAATCCTGATTACCTTGTCCATATTCAACTCCATACTTCAACAACTTCATATGGAAGATAGTAACAAATATCAGAGGATTCACCAAGGTTCAAATAATGATGATGCACGAGTCGTGGTTGCACGGGATGAAGCAAGTGAATACCACAAAATGCTAAAGTAAATGAAATCAAACAAGAGACAATTACATAGACAATTTGGAGAAAAGCCAATATTCCATTAACATAAGATGGCCAAAGTGAAGAATACATATAGGAGAGCATGTAAGTAACTCCTCCACAACAGGTGGTTAAGGCACCCCAAGAATAGAATAGAACTCCTCTATGAAAGGTGGTGATAGGGTGCTAAGAATAGAGAAGTAACTCCCATACTCAGAATAACTAGTCAAAGGAGTTACTTATGACATTCTTATGACACATCTATGACACACATCTCCACATAAGCTAGCCTATCCCATGAATGTAGGAAAACTCCATATATGCACAAATATATAATTTCCCTAATTAAATAATAAGGAAAAATAAACACCTACACTAATAGCCCCCCATAAGAGCAGCTTAAGTGGGCAGTTTGGAAATATAAAATGGGTCCCAGCAACTAGGCCTAAAGAGGTACCCATGTACAAAATCAATCTCCCATAAGATAGAGAAAAGGAGAAAACCCATAGGAAAAAATTCCCCCCCCCCCGAAGATGATGCTGCTACAGATGTTGACTGCACCCCAAAAAGAGCTCGTAGATGAATGAACTTGCTCTGGGTGAAAGGTTTGGTGAAGATGTCTATAACCTGCTCTAAAGACTAGCAAAATATCAAGTTAATGACCTAACTATGAATAAGCTCCCAAATGAAATGCATGTGAATCTCTATGTGCTTGGTCTGATAGTGCTAAACTAGATTCCTACAAATCTGAATGGTACTCTAGTTGTCACAATAAATGATGGTGGGTTGCCTGATAGTAATGCCAAAATCAAAAAGTATCCCCTGAAGCCAAATAGCCTCAATAGCTACATTAATAGCTCCCCTGTACTCTACCTCTATGGATGATATATCAATAGCATTTTGCTTCTTATTAGACCAACTGATAGGACCAGAACCTAGAGAGAAACTGTAACCAAAAGTGGACTTGTGAGTCTGTGAATCACCAACCTAGTTTGAATATGTATATCCAACCAAGTTAACCTCTATGCCAAATCTGTAATGAATCTCATATCTATGTGAACCCTATATGTAGTGCAAGATTCTCTTATCTTCTTTCCAATGCAGCTCATGAGGTTCCTACATAAATCTAGAAACAAGTCCCACTGTATATGATATGTTAGGCCTGGTGTGAGTCAAGTAGATGACACTACCAATAAGTTGTTGATACCAAGTGGCATCAACCAATGGTGAAGAATAGTCAACCTCAAGCTTGACTCCTAATAGAAAGGGAGTCGGAGATGGCTTGCAATCAGCCATGTGACACCGAGCCAATAAGTCAAGAGCATACTTAGGTTATGCAAGAGAATTCCCTAAATTTGATTATGAGAACTCGATGCCAAGGAAGTAGTAAAATAAACCCAAGTCTGTCATGTCAAATCTATCCTAGAGAGATGCCTTCACCGCTGCAATAGCCGATGAAGAACTCTCGATGATCAAAAGGTCATCAACATAAAGAACTAGAATCAAGAGCGAGTCATTCTACCATAAAAAGTAGACATTAGGATCAGAATGGCACTTAGTGTGTCATGTCCCCTTTTTCGTGGACATTGACAGGCTTGATGATTAGCTTATTATGCAACCTTCGTAGGCTAATATGATGGATAGAGGGTCATAATGGAGCTTGGCTTGACTTTGATTCACAAAATTTCTACATTTGGTTTTCATTCAGGGTCTTTCAGACATGTTTGATTGATGCTCCTATTATTTAGGGATATTTGACATGCAGCAGAGCACCTTTATTTTGGTATGGTCATATGCGGAATCACTCCCTGATTCACCTGCTTCGATCGGTTTGAGGATCCGACGTATATTGAGGGAGATATTAATATTTGATTGATTTAATCAAATATTAATTATTTGGTCTCATTAATAATTAATTATTAATTATTAATTATTTGCTCTAATTTTAAATTAGAAACCCTAATGCTAATTTAAGAAAACCCTAATTAGGGCAAGCATATCTTTTGAGGGTATAAGGGTTTTACATGGAGGCCATTATTCATTATGCTATTGATTATTGATATTGATTTTGGAGAATTTCTTCTGTGAAGACTAAGCCTAGGGTTCAAGGATTCCATTTGCATTGGAGAACGTTCCCTCTTCAGTGTGTACAATTAAGAGGCTGTGGAATATCAGCTGATCTATTGCCAAAGTGTGAGATAGCTTCATCCAGAAGTTATCACAAAATTTCAGGTTTGAGAGATAACTTCACACAGAAGTTATTACAGATATTCCAGGTATTTCTTTATTCTTGTTTTGATTCAATAAATTATACAGCTAGAGATCTTCTGTGCTAGAAACGTATATTTTTAGATCAGGGGTGGAAAACAGGGAAGTTCTGCTTAATTGGCGGCCGTACAAGGTCCGTACAGGTCCGTACAGATCAGCTCAGGAACCGACCTCGGTAGACAGAGGGTTTTCAGTGACCGACATCGGTCGATTAAAGACTGACGTTGGCAGAAAGCCGACCGACAGAGACCGACGTCGGCGAGATATCGACCGACGACGGCGACTGTGTGTTGACACAGAAGGGCCGAGACCTTCCAGAATTCAATTTTCACTTCCAGTTTTGATAAGCTAGGGTTTTTAAGACTGTATTTCTTATTTATATGCATGAGAAAGGACTGCAATTGTAATAGTTTAAAAGGACAAGTGATAAGATTTGTAATTTGCTATTCATAGACGATATTATTGTGATCATTCTGAATTTATTCAATAGAAGTTATATCTTGTTCAAAGTTTTTTGTGTTTCTATATTTCCTATTTGGAGGGGATATTACAGTGGTATCAGAGCTAATGTCCTGCCATCTTGTTGGGTAGTTGGGTAGATTGAATCAACGAAGTATCCATGATGTCTTCAAGTACTCAGAAACAGTGGGACAAGGATATGAAGAAGCTGAAACAAAGTTTGAACCAGTTGGTTGAAACCCAGAGGAGGATGAATGAAACTCTTGTAGATCCTACGTTTGAAGACAAATTATTACGGTATATGGCATCCATTCATAAAAGGTCCACATCACAAAACAGAACGAAGGAGAAACAAGAGGTCTCAACAGTGGTTGAGGGCAGTGCTACACCAAGTGTTAGACATGTGGATGAGATTAGTCATGGGGATTTAGACTCTCAGTTAGTTGCAGAGGACATGGGAGCAGGAGATTGTGATGATGAGATAGTTTTAGCAGCAGTTTCTTTAGTGTTAGACAGTGAGGATGAGCCTGATGCTTGCATTCAAAGTGTGGAGGTATACTCAGAGGTTAGTACATTGAGTATTGCTGATGAGTATGTTTTTGTAGCTGATGATGAGGACTATGTGGTTGAGGCTCACACTCATATTTAGGATTTGGGAGTACCTGATTCTGAGGAGTTTCGAATACCAGTGGAGTTGAATCTCCATATTGATTATTCTCATACAGATGATAGTATGGTACAGTTGGTTGTGCCGCCTTTACAGAGAGATTAGTTATGGGATGGATTGGCACCATCTTTTGTAGATGGAATTTGTAGTTGCCAAGTACATAGTCTACAGTATTGACACATCCAGGGCAGTTGTGATTTCAGAGATTGGTTGAGTTGTGTTCGCCAATTTGATTATGGGTTCCTCTTTGTTCTACTTATGTTGATGTTATAGGTACTTACATTGATTCACAGCAGTGCAGAGCATAACTACATTTGGGATCCAGGTGGATCGAGTAGTTCATTGTTCCGAGATTGCTTAGGGACAAGCAATTTTCGGAGGGGCGGATTGTCATGTCCCCTTTTTCATGGACATTGACAGGCTTGATGATTAGCTTATTATGCGACCTTCGTAGGCTAATATGATGGATAGAGGGTCATAATGGAGCTTGGCTTGACTTTGATTCACAGAATTTCTACATTTGGTTTTCATTCAGGGTCTTTCAGACATGTTTGATTGATGCTCCTATTATTTAGGGATATTTGACATGCAGCAGAGCACCTTTATTTTGGTATGGTCATATGCGGAATCACTCCCTGATTCACCTGCTTCGATCGGTTTGAGGATCCGACGTATATTGAGGGAGATATTAATATTTGATTGATTTAATCAAATATTAATTATTTGGTCTCATTAATAATTAATTATTAATTATTAATTATTAATTATTTGCTCTAATTTTAAATTAGAAACCCTAATGCTAATTTAAGAAAACCCTAATAAGGCAAGCATATCTTTTGAGGGTATAAGGGTTTCACATGGAGGCCATTATTCATTATGCTATTGATTATTGATATTGATTTTGGAGAATTTCTTCTGTGAAGACTGAGCCTAGGGTTCAAGGATTCCATTTGCATTGGAGAACGTTCCCTCTTCAGTGTGTGTAATTAAGAGGCTATGGAATATCAGCTGATCTATTGCCAAAGTGTGAGATAGCTTCATCTAGAAGTTATCACAGAATTTCAAGTTTGAGAGATAACTTCACACAGAAGTTATTACAGATATTCCAGGTATTTCTTTATTCTTGTTTTGATTCAATAAATTATACAGCTAGAGATCTTCTATGCTAGAAAGGTATATTTTCAGATCAGGGGTGGAAAACAGGGAAGTTCTGCTTAATTGGCGGCCGTACAAGGTCCGTACAAGTCCGTACAGATCAGCTCAGGAACCGACCTTGGCAAACAGAGGGTTTTCAGTGACCGACATTGGTCGATTAAAGACCGAGGTTGGCAGAAAGCCGACCGACAGAGACCGACGTCGGTGAGATATCGACCGACGACGGCGACTGTGTGTCGACACAGAAGGGCCGAGACCTTCCAGAATTCAATTTTCACTTCCAGTTTTGATAAGCCAGGGTTTTTAAGACTTTATTTCTTATTTATATGCATGAGAAAGGACTGTAATTGTAATAGTTTAAAAGGACAAGTGATAAGATTTGTAATTTGCTATTCATAGACGATATTATTGTGATCATTCTGAATTTATTCAATAGAAGTTATATCTTGTTCAAAGTTTTTTGTGTTGCTATATTTCCTGTTTGGAGGGGATATTACATAGTGAAACCCATTGTGAGAAGGAAGGAATCCATCTTGGCATACCATGCCCGAGGGGCCTGATTGATGCCATAGATAGATTTCCTAAGTATGCATACTAAGGAAGAATCCTAAACAAATCTTGGTGGCTACTCCATGTAGATCTCCTCTTCTAGGTCTATGTGAAGAAGGGCACTATTTGCATCCATCTGGTGCACATCCCAACCATGTGCTACAGTAATAGCTAAGGTGAGTTGGATAGAAGTCATCTTTGCAATGGGTGCAAAGGTCTCTGAGTAGTCAATGCCTGCCACCTGTGAGAAACCCTTGGCAACCAATCATGCCTTGTACTTATCCACTGACCCATCTGCTACAAACTTGGTCTGATATATCCACCTACATCAAACCATCTTCCTTCCCTTAGGAAGTGAAGTCAAATCCCAAGTGTGATTTTTGATTAAAGAAGAATATTCTTCCTCCATAGCACTATCCCACTCAGGTACCTCTGATGCCTATCAAAAAGTTTGTAGATCCAAAACTGAAGCAAAGAAGGCATGTGGATCTCTCTAAAAATCCCCCTAGTTTGTCTATCATCTACAGGATCTCTTGCCCAAGTGCCAGCACTCTCAAGTGTCTGTCTAACCCAAAGTGGACAAAAAGTGGGCGAGTCAGGTGCTAACTCCTCATCCTCTGACTAACTAGAGTGGATGACTCTACATCACTGTCCTTGCTGTTTGAACTTGAAGAAGAAGAAGAAGTCTTTGGCTCAAGAACCTGTTGTGGCTGATCTGAATCTGATGAGGAATCATCATGAAGAAGTAAATCTAATGAGGGAGAAGAAGTGATAAGTGTTGAATCTCTAGGATTCTCCTAAAAATGGACACTTCTCTCGATGAATAACTCATGAGTGATTGGATCTAGAAGGCGATACCCCTTAACACCATCTGGATATCCTACAAAGATGTAAGGCTTGGACTGGCATTCCATAGCTTTGCATTTTTTCTTCAGTATGTGGGCCATGGCTAGGGATCTAAAAACCTTAAGGTGCTCAACATCAAGTTTCCTTTTATGCCAAGCTTCAAAGGGTGTTATCCCTTTTAAAGCTTTGTGAGGAACCCTATTTTGAATGTAGCAAGCATAATTGATGGCTTCAGCTTAGTACTGTGGTGCTAAGGATTTGGAGTGAATCATATAGCTACCCATCTCTTTCAAGAACCTATTTTTGCATTCTACAACCCCATTTTATGAAGAACTATAAGTGACTTTGTGCTGCAAATCAATCCCCTCTATGGTGCAAAACTGCTCAAACTTGTTACTGACATACTCCCCTCCATTATTAGTTTGAAGAACCTTGATGGATTTCTCACTCTATATCTCAACAAGAGCCTTGAAGTCTAGAAAATTTTCAAACACTTCAGACTTTTGTTTGAGAAAATATATCCAAGTGTACCTAGAGAAATCATCAATGAAAGTGAGGATGTACTTGGCCCTTATGAAAGATGGTTTGGGAAAGGGTCCCGATACATCACTGTGGACTAACTCCAAAGGTTGTGAAGCCCTCCAAGCTTTGCCTTTATCAAATTTTGCTTTAGGATGCTTCCCAAGGGAGCACCCCTCATAAAGTCCTTTTGAGAATTGGACACGAGGCAAGCCAATGACCATGTCATTTTTGCAAAGTTGTTCAAGGTAGCAGTAGTTAAGGTGGCCAAACCACTCATGCCATAATTTGCTAATTTCATCTGAATGAGTTAGCAATGTTGTTGGAGAAGAATCAGATGCAAAATGTGAGAAGGTGTATAACCTAGCTTGGTGATCTGCCCTATCCACTACCACTGTAGTATCACTATGCAACTCCCTGATAGCCACTAAATCTGGTGAAAACTCAACTCTCATGCCCCAACCAATGTGAGTGATTTGGTACACTGATAAGAGATTGGTTGAAAGAGAAGGAACACTTAGAACATTATTGAATGTTCTTCCTTCTATTTCAACTGACCCTCTCCCTATAATAGAAATTGATGTGTCATCACCCAAACTAATTGAAGTCATGCTACAAGGCTCTAAAGATGAAAACTCAACTAGTGAAGAGCCCATGTGGTGAGAAGCACCCAAATCAATGACCCATGATGTTGTAGAAGTTGTAGTTGCTACAAGGGCCTTGTCCTTTTCTTTCTCCTTACCCTTGCCTTTTACCTTGGTAGAATCTTGGGTAGATGAATTCTGCTTGATGGACTCAGGAACACCTATGTTGTGCTTCTCTAGAAGATGAGTTAGGTGATCTATTTGTTTCTTCATGAATTTATGTTCATCATGCTATATCTTTTTACAATAGGCACACTTAACCTTCTCCTTCTTAGGTTTAGCATTGGAAGAGGAAGACTCAGTGTTGTTTTTGGCAGGATTGTTGTTTTCTTTCTTCTTCTCCTAGTCCTTGTTCTTTTTCTCCTTCTCCTTTTTTGAAGTCTTATCCTTACCATTTATAGATATCAAAGCTTGGGGTTGAGTAGACTTCATTGTGCCCATTTGAATTAGCTTATCTTGCTCCCTAGTCAAGTTGACAATGAATGAATCTAAAGAAGGCATTTTCCATGTAATGACAAGGGCACTTTTTGTTGCATGGAAAGTGGAGACAAAGACTGAATAGCTTGGACCTAACATAGCGAGAATAGAAAGGATGAGTTGATCATCTTTCTTCTCTATCCTACATTCTTTCAATTACAATTTGAAGGCCTTAAACTTAGTGAAGAAGTCCTGTAGGGTGTCAGAGTTGCTAGGACTTAGACTTATGAGTTCATTTTTTAGCTCATGACCTCTCATCTCATCAAGCTTCCCAAATAAGACTTCTAAGGTGTCTCATATGTCTTTGGGATTCTTGGCAGTTTCTAAATGGAAGAAAATTTCTAGAGACATGGACAAGCTCAGTAATGCATAGGCTTCATCACTATGGTTTTACCACTTGACCTTTTCAGCATCAGTGCTGGGTTCTACTTCAGTACCCATGGTGATCCTATACAACCCTTTGCTTTTAAGAATGATTGAAATTTTAACCTTCCATTCATGATAGTTTAAGGGTGTTAAAGGTTTAAGTTGACAATAATCCACTTTAAGCTAAATTTAGGTGAAGTTGTGTTGATTTCAAGTTGTGAAATTATGCAAAAAGGAGAATGAAAGCAAAGATTGCAAGTGTTGAAAAGTAATCACACCCCCCTAATATGTTTAGGCCCCACCCAAATATGAAAGTGCACACTCAAAAGATGTTAGGCTCAGTCGAGAATGTGTCTTAGACCAATCAGTGTAAGACTTTAAGCAAACAAGATGTCAAACTCAGCCGAAAATGCGTCTCGAGAGACACAAATTTTAGGCACTTTATAAACTAGTGTATTTTTAACAAATAAAAATCCTATGCTATGGAGAATTGAAATACAAATGCTTTTGCAAAAAATGGCACCTAAAGCTGAGCTACCGTTTGTAAGATATTAAAGATTCAATTTCCCATAAACTAGTGTTTTTTGCAAAAAATAGCACTAAAACATTAAAAATGCCTATTTTGAGAGAAAAAGTGGCCTTCTAACCACTCATTGGACTCAACACAAAACGAGGATTCCAAAGGAGGTCTTTGTGAGGGGGAATTAGCCTCTTGCCAACTCAGGCCTCACCCTTCATCTTCGACAATTGAATATACATGCTTTAAAAAAACTCAAATATTGCTCAGTCAAAGAACCCCCCAAAAAAATATGATTTGGCAGTTTATATTAGTGTGTTTACAACTGCCACTAGCAAGAAATACTAAATGGTCTTGATTTCAATGCATTACAAAACCCTCATGAAGAGCATACGCTGAAAATACAAATCTGGCATAATATCCAGAGAAATAAATAGCACCACTACAATCTATTCAAAAAATCATGCACTTTCAAAAAAATAATCATCTCGATACGAGGTCTTATGTGAAAGTTATGATCCTTTGAAGTTCCCAAAATGAGAACTATGTAATGTCACGACTGAGAATCTGCTATTTCTAAAAAATATTAGCATCAAAATCAAAAAAACATCTACACTAGTGCATAGAGCATGAAAAAATATCCAAAATCAAAAAATGATTCATGGGAAAAGGATTCCGTATGAGCAAGAATGGAGCATTTGAAAATTGCCTTCAAAATTGCAACTGCCAACGGAGAGGGGTCATGTTGTAGCTTTCTAAGCACATTTTTGCAAAGTATACAAAATGTATGCAAAAACTAAAAGATACCTAGATAGTTTTTGTAGGCTAAAAAACCCAGAAGGCATTTTTCTTGTTGGTGTACAGAAGATGTAGATCTAGTGTAAAACACACGCCTTTAGCCAAAAAAAATGACCCCAACAACCAAAAAATGGCATGCAAAGGTAGAATCGACTACTAAGAGATTGAAAAGGCATGTGACAACCTATAATTTTGATTAAAACACAAAATATGCAAGCTGATTGATAGAAACAAGATTATTAGATCTTGCAAAATCCTACCTACATGTATATGGAGAGACCAAACAAGCCATGAACAAGAGTACGGAGAACTAGCAATATCTCAAGGAAATTTTCAAATTTCACAAAAAAATGGCTTAACAAAGCTCTAAATTTCAATGAAAGCAATAGCAAAATAGACAACCAGTTACCAGGGTGGCTCTGATACCATATCAGAGGATTCACCAAGGTCCAAATAATGAGGATGCACGAGTCGTGGTTACACATGACAAAGTAAGTGAATACCACAAAATGCTAAAGTAAATGAAATCAAATAAGATACAATTACATAGACAATTTGGAGAAAAGCCAATATTCCATTAACATAAGATGGCCAAAGTGAAGAATACATATAGGAGAGCACGTAAGTAACTCCTCCACAAAAGGTGGTCAAGGCACCCCAAGAATAGACTGTAACTCCTCCATGAAAGGTGGTGACAGGGTGATAAGAATAGAGAAGTAACTCCCATACCCGAAATAGCCGGTCAAAGGAGTTACTTATGGCATTCTTATGACACCTATGACACATCTATGACACACATCTCCACATAAGCTAGCCTATCCCACAAATGTAGGAAAACTCCATGTATGCACAAATATATAATTTCCCTAATTAAATAAAAGGGAAAAGTAAAAACCTACACTAACAACAAATATATTTATTGATTTGATTAATTATTAACATGTATAGATATTATCAATTATAGTAGTTAATGTATAGTTATAATGATCTTATTGGCTGCTAATAGATGTTATGAATAGATTTAAAATAGAAATGGAATATTGAAGAGATAAATTAATTGTTGGCCAAAGATATTATATAGTTACCTTGCATTGTTTAATTAATGAGTTGATAATTTATTCTTTACGATCATAACAATCTAGAATTGATTGGATATACCACTAATTTAAATATGTCATACTAATCTTACATTGATTTAATAATACTTTAGATGGATTTATTTGTGTAATGCAATTAATTCCTATATACTTGTTCATTGCTATATTAATCCTTCAATGATATAACATTCTCTTATGAGATTGATTACATCTTAGTTTGATAGATATGAACATCTTTAAGAATATTCATTTTCCTATTAATTCATGATGTCAATTGAATTAATCTATGAATATTCACTTGGAATTTACTTAGATATTTTCACATTAGATATAATTCTAAAAATCTATTCAAAATAGAAGAAATAAATTAGATATGAATTACGTTATCAAAGAAGTTAATATTTGTTTAGTTTATCACTTTATATATATATATATATATATATATATATATATATATATATATATATATATATATATATATATATATATATATACAACATTGGTTCATTAATTCTGCATTTTGTTTAATTTAGAATGAATAAATTCTATGGGAATTCATATAGAAGTTACGTAGAAATTTACATTAGCTTAATTAGTGTTTAGTTAGATTATTATTCTTGGACATAAGTACATAGATGCATATGGGCCTCTTAATCCTTTCAACAATGCATAAACTTTGATTGTTGTATCATGAGAAAAATAAGCCAAATGCTCTTTTGGGTAATGCACTTCAGACATAATTGGTTGTGTACGAAGTATGCATTCTATTTACAATTATAAAATATCACTTCTTAAGTTATGTATGTTTAATTTTGAAATCTGATATTAATAATTAAATTCTTGTACTATTTGATAAATGAATTAATATTTAATTAATTCATATGATTTTAAAATGATCAGGTACAATGTTTTATTTAGATTAATTACTTGGTTATAAAAATTAATTTTAAGGAAACCATAATGAAATCAAGAATGATAAATAAGTGATTATATCACTCCAATATTTTCAATGAGATTTAAGTTATAGGATCATGGTTTCCTTTCTTATCTAGCTATATGTTTTACCACCCTTCAAAATGGCTAAACATGCTTATCTTGTTGCCTCAACCACCCAACAGAGAACTTTGTAAGAGTTTCATAAGTGGAACTTTTTATTTGGGTTCCACTCATCTTGAAACTTAGAGAAAATTTGTTGCTTATGATGTGGGATTCCGTGCTTGAATACTATTGTTGTATGCTTATTGTTTTTTTGTTGTCTAGTTGAGTTACAAATAAATTCTTAACATAATGATATCTTTAAGCATTGATATATGGGATATGGAATGAAGAGAATTCTTTTTTAAGTGGTTACCTAATTGAACTTATCAATGGTTTCATAAGTTATTTTTTAAATAAATAGTTCAATTTTATATACTAAAGTGCCTAAAACTCTTTTATTGTTGCATTGGCAATGCCAATCTAAATAGCTACATAGACTATAGAATGGCAATGTTGAGTTATAAGTACATCATAAATTGTGATGAACATACATGGTTGATATAAATTGTGTATGAATAGTGCAATGACCTTAAAGGTTGTAAGGTGTTATAGCCTAGCCATAAGTACTAAAAAATCTTGTACTTAATCTATTTTCTCCTATGTTTTAATATAATTAGTTGCATGAATGAATCAAAATTTGTAAGTGTTGAATTGATTTTGTTTGCTGATTTTAGTACTTGTTTAATTTCTATAGCATGTATCTTTGATCTAAGCCCATTATTAACCTAAACAATAACTTATAGAAAAAAATCAAAGCTATCCTTCCTGATTAAACCAATCCTTTAACTTAACCATCCCTCAATGGGACCAAAATCCACTAAGGAGAGTGAGGTCTTTACCTAGGGTTAAGGACCTAGAAACGGTCCTATGTGGAATTATGAGTGTCTCTTATGACAATTGGGGCTTATCAATGTATGCATATAATGATACACACCAAATACTATAATCTTTATAATATAAAAATAAGCTTCCCCATAGCAAGTTTTATATGTGTTTACCTCTAGTCAATTGCCTCAATTCCCCTCCTTTGGTTCTATTTGTGTATGTGTGTTGTGTGTTGAATGTTTTCATTACATTAGCAAGACTTATAAGAGTGCCTAACATGTGTCTAAAATGCACTCTGATTTATGATTCCAAAAAAAACTTTGGGTTGTTTCAATATTATCATAATTTTACCAAGGAGAAACTTATTTATAGTAAAGAATATTCAAAATAATGGGAAAAAAAAGGATATACCTTAGTTTAATATAAATCTCAGACATCAAATATTGAAAATTCAAGTTAATACCTTTTTAGTTTAAAAAACATTTAATTCATTTGTAGGTACAAGTCTATATTATAAGAGTTAACTTGGATAATTTAAATAAAATAAAAGAACTAAATAATAAAGTATAAACTAATTCAATGGATAAAGGATTTTCATAAAAAATACATAATAATGAATATTTTAAAAATAAAATTAGGCATCTTAAGAGCATTAGTTTAAAAGAGCGAGTGAACATTATTTTATATCATAGTCATTTGATCAATAATAATTGGGACATTGATTTAGTATGATCCCTAGATTATCTCTAAACCCTTTATATTTTTTTATAAAATGACTTCATTAACACAAATTTGTCATTTTATGCATTTGAATATATGCATTTTGTTTTCATCTATAAGATAATGGAGGATGGAAACTAATTTCTTCGCTTTATCTCTTGGATCCTTCATTCCTCTCAACGATTATATTAAGGTCTTCATTTGTTATACATTCACATTTATGATTTGAGATCCCTGAGCAATGCAAATGTGTCCTTCATAGATGTAATATTTTTATTGTTGAAGCCCATCTCAATTATTTTTATTATATTAATGTGATATGTTTTAGTCAAACTTATGGAAAAATTAATCTCATACAAAGCTTGTCTATGAATTTTTTATTTTATTTATTTATTGTAAAGGTATCCTCATTTCTTAAAATACTTTGTTTCATTTTTTAGATAGGCTTCCTTTTATCAATTGTTTCAATAAAATGAAATTGCAGGATAATCCATAGGTGATGATTTTATAAAACATAAGGATATGATCCCTAAATTGCATGAATAACCAATTTAATAAACTCTATTATAATCATAATAAGCTTATTTTATTTTGTTAATATCTAATAACCCAACTCAGTAAATTATAGAATAAAAACAAAAGATATATTTATTTATAAAAAATAGAGGTAATGTAGAACTAGCCACGTAGTCCATAAAAAAAACACACAAAATAAAGAGACTTAATATTTATTTATATATAAAATCAACACTTATCAATAATTAAAATTAAATGTTATATTATTTTTCAAAAACAAATATTTTCAAAATAGAAATAAATAACTCTTCTTTACCATATTTAATATCACAAAAATCATTCATTACTTCAAAAAATAATACATAAAAAGAGAACTTATATTCCTTAACTTATAAAACCTTTATTTCTACATCTGTTATGTAATTTTGTTTTATAAATTGGAGGTGCTCACCTCTATTTCATATGGTGTAATAAAATTAAAATATATATCACCTTCATCAATTTTCAAAAAAAATAATTTATTAAATGACCCAATACTCAGACATTTAGTATCAAATATAAGTTAAATGATAGTAAATTTAAGAATTAAATGTGGGCTAGTCAAACATAATAGGAAAAAACTAACCGTGAAATCAAGACAATTTATGTACTTTGTGAAGAGTGTAAGTAGATGAAATGTCTCTCTCACACACATGCACACATATATAACTTGTACAAATAGATCATTTGGGTTATCAATAGTGGAATAATATTTTTTTATTATTTTAATTAATTATTTATTTATTTTAAATATAATAAAATATTTAATATTAAAAAAATTAAATTTAAATATGTACTTAACATTTTACATGGAATATATATGTTATAAAGTTTAACTATGTTTTACATTTATCATATATATTTACATTGACATGCAGTTGCTTACAAGATTTAGCATTGTATTTTCACCTCATCAGTAATCCACAAAATATTTTGTAGGAATAATCTAATTGTTTAATCTTAGTTAAAACATGTTGTGCGTATTGTTGTGGCCACATCGTAGGAACAAAGTGTTTTCAAAAATGAGTGTCTAATTATGAGTGACACAATAGAATATACAAAAATGCATAATTATTTTAATATTTTAAATAATTTAATGTTATGCTAATGAAAATTTAAATAAA
Organism: Torreya grandis; assembly: GCA_037957365.1. NCBI lineage: Eukaryota > Viridiplantae > Streptophyta > Pinopsida > Cupressales > Taxaceae > Torreya > Torreya grandis. The sequence goes on along the minus strand of JARHVA010005497.1, from coordinate 754,189 downwards.
AAATAACTCACAACAATTACACCATACATAGCATTAAAAAATAGACAAACACATTATTTCTATTATTTTCTTTTGTTTATTCTACTTCTCATTTAATATAAAAATGACTTAATAAATTTAATTATAGTATTTCATGTGAACATGTTGTTTCATTAAAAAATTAGATTATTCTAAATATTTCTAAAAGATACAAATAAAAAGAACTTGCATAAAAATAATGTAATATAATGTACTCTAAATGCATGGATTTATTCTTCTAAAATTTACCTAAAGACACACTAATTGGATATATAGCCATTAGATGGCTTTTTCATTATCTTAATCTAATAATAAACAACATTTTTTCTAATATTCACCCCTTTGATTATGAGAAAACTAAAAACTTTATGTCAAATCTTTAAAAACATATATTTTGCAACATATTTACTAAGGATATTCCTAAATTGTTCTTGATTGTTTAGATACTTCAATTGCTCCTCTTAGTTATAAAAATAAATTAAAATAATTTGTGATACTCAAAATTAGAATGCTTTGATCATTTTTGATGGATTAGATTCTCGACTAATTTGATAACACTTACATTATCACAAAAAATGTAGGTTAAATTTGTTTCTACCTAATTTCCTCTAGAAATGTTTAGAGACATAATGTTTGTTTGCATGCTAAAGTGACTGCAATTTATTATCATTTTTTATATGAAAGGTAAACTTAACTTTTATTCATTTAACTCCATATACCCAATCCCTAACCTAATGAAAAAAAATTCTGGATGTTGACTTAAAATCAACCAAACTACCTCCCCCGTTAGAATCATGAAAACCAACAAACTCATTTTATTGGCATAATAATGAATACTAAAATTGATAGTACCTTTAAAATACCTCCAAAAACTCTTCACTTCATTCATGTCTTATATAGATCAAACATAAGCCTTTAACAAATAGAAAATGAATAAGCAATATATGGTCTTCTCTAAGTTAAAAATATTTATCTTCCAATAATACTTATATAGGTTGTCTCATAAATTATTTAAGCATCATATTAAACTCATAACATAAATCCATGAGATGTAGGATAGGAGACTTGTTTATAATAAACCATATTTTTTTAAAATATCATTTTCATTATTTGTTTGAAAATTTACTATTTTATTATTATTTTTATGAACCTCCATACCTTGGAATAATTGCATGAGACCTAAATATTTCATTTAAAATTGATTCATCACATAAATTTTTAATCCATGTGTTAATATAACAACTGCGCCTATACAAAAAATTGTTAACATACAAACTTATAGTAATGATATCACTACATTCTTGATTATACTAAAGTCCATGTTGAATCAGACTTATTTTTAATCCATTCTATTTAAAGATTCATCAAGTCAAGAAAACATGTTCTTGGTGCTTGCAAGGATCCACACAAATCCTCCCTAAATTTATAGTCTTGGTCTCCTCTAACTTCTACTACAAAATCTTATGGCTATTGTACATAGACATCCTCCTTTAAGTACACATTAAAGAAGGTACTTTTACATTCATTTGATGTACACTCCATTTATTTTGAGATAATAGAGAAATCTCCCTTCCAATGGTCTCTCTTATTTTCATTTGTGAGAATATATCTTCATGATATAAGCCATATCGATTAGTCAAACCTTTCATAACTAGGTCCATGCCTTGGATCTTTCAACACTACCATCATAATTGTACTTAATCTTGTAGACCCATTAAGTACTAATAATCCTCTTTTCATGTCATAGTTATGAAAGTTCCCAAGTATCACTCATATATATAGAATTAATATATCATTGAGTTACTTGGACCCAAACATAATTACCACATGCATATTAAAAACTTGATGGTTTAACATCATATTTTGTAAATAAAACATATTTTACAATCTCACCTATTAGACCTTATCTCTATTATTAACTTATTTTAATCTAATGTATTTCACTCAATATTTGGACCCTCCTTTCAAAATAAGGAATTGAATATGGAATTGCACTTAGAATACAAGAATTAGATGAGGAATTAATTGGTGGGACTTTAACCCTTGTAAATAAAATACTCGTGGGTTTCTCATGGTGAATATCATAAAAAATACCATCATTACAAATAGATTAGGAATTTTTAATATGAAATTTATATTTGACATGACCATACACTCCCCTTTCATTAAATTAACATATATTGACATAAAAATGTATTTAGTGAGATGATTATAAATAATACAAGGTTTTTTTTTCTCTCCATGACCAATAAAATAAATGAATCACTATTTTCATCCAACTTATTTCATTCCTTATCAACTATAACAATAAAGGCTAAAAAGACAAAAACTTTGACATATTTGACATTTAATTTATTTTAATACCATGATTCATATGGATTCCTCTTGTTAAGTGCACTTATGAGAAGTTGGTTAAGAATATAATTTTTTTGTATTAATGGAATCACCCCAAAACCTATTGTTAAATCCCTTCATTTTTAACATGTTCCTTTCAATTTCTACCACAATATGGTTATTATATTAAACTAAACCATTTTGTTAATGACTATAGGTAATTTTGAGTTGCCTTTTGTTGTCAATCAAATCACAATAATCCATAAAATCTTTTTATCAAAATTCACCTCCATGAATAGTCCTTAAGAAACCTAGTATATAACCACTTTCATCATATAAAAGGGATTTAGATGTTTTATATATATCAAAAGTTTCAATTTTGAAATTTAAAAAATAAACCCCACACTTTCATCATTAATCATTATTTAAGGTAATGAAATATGACAACTTACCCTAACATTTTATTTGCATAGGACCACAAATATCACAGGGAACCAATTTGAGTGAATGATGAGCCCTCCATGGACTAGTTTTAGAAACCTTTGTCATGCATGTTTTCATTTAACACAAATTCCAAAAACCTCTTGGTGATCTTTAACCTTTGGAAAAAAATAAAACAATTATTGTGATGTTCGTAACTTTAATGTTGTAACTTCAAACATTTAAGGTTATAACTTTCTCCCTTATTTTAAGTTCAAATTTGGTGATGGGTTATGTCCATGATATAGTGATGGAAAATTATTGGTTTGGTGCATGCGAAGGTGTTTTATTTTAAAGAGGAGATGTAAGAGGTAAAGTTAGGATTAGTGTTTGATAGTGATGGAGATGTCCTCGAAGTTACAACAATAGTGATAGAATTAGAAATATCGCCTAAGGAACCTAGGCATGGTGGATTGGTCAAGCAGAAGATGAAAAATTATTTGACAAATAAAATAAAGGAAAGGATTAGAGGTTTTGAGGATATTTCAAATGGGATAAAGTTTTTGTACTGAAAAAGTTATAAATGTTATTGGTAAAGGAAATGTAAACCATTACCAAATCTATAGGTAGTAAGACGATCCAACTGACGTTAGGGGGTTCTCCTAGTTTTGGATTAAATATTAATCTAGATTTGAACTGATAGATGCATCACTGACAAGTTTTGATTGACCCAATGATGGTAGAGGCCACTCTAGAGCAAAGGATGTCCTTTGTAGTAGTTATTTAAAAAAAGATAAAAAAACCATTTATTCATTCTAGAACATGCAAATCAATTTATTTCAAGGAAGATATTCTTGAAAACATTCTAGTGGTAAAAATATGTTTTTCCAAAATCGGTATTATTTGCAGATTTAAGCAACTTTGTCCATGTTTTCTAGCCCTATGTTAGAGTTTTGGAGAATTGGTTTGAAATGAGATTTAGAGATTTAACCTTATGCTAGGAGTTTTTTCATAACCATTTTTTACCTACCAAAAGATAGGAATAGTATTTTACAAGGATAGATGTGATCCATGGATCAACATTTTCTTTGAATAAAGCCATGGTTTGTATAATTTAATTTGGTGATTGAAATAATTAACTCTAGGCTTGTATGGGTTTGGTTCCTTCACCTTCCTCTTCAATTCTAGTCCAAACCTACTCAGTAGTTATAGGGGAGGTTTTAGGTAAAAATTTTACTTTTGATGTATCCACAAATTCATATATCCATACTTCTTATGCAATAATTCTTGTGAATATAGATGTGACCATTGAACTCCCTACAAACATATAACCAAAAGTTTAGGATCGTTCTTTGTCTAAAATACTTTATTATGAAGGACTATTCTTCATATGTATATGTTTTTTTACCATAGGGTATTTAGTAGACTCCTATCAAGTTATTTATAAAAAATAAGGAATTTCATGGTGCAAAAATAAATATTATTATATCTTGATAGTGAAAGTTTCTGATCTTGAATAGTGTGAAAATGAAAATATTTCAATGAATGAAGTAATTGTGCTAGATACACAAGCTATAAGTGAATCAACAGAGGAGGAAATTTTAGGATGGATGGTGGAAAAGAGTCCTGATTAAGAAAGGACTAGTTTTAAGTTAAATACAAATCTTAAATGAAATGACACCATGATAGATTCTAGTGAACATATGATAGCAATAATTTCTCAGAAAAATCATATTTACATTGATGGATTATAGGTCTCTATTCTTATATTTTCATACTCATGAGATGGAGGAGATCACAATTGTCAACAACCAAAATAAAGGGAAAGGTAATAAGTAATCAGAACCTCTCAATGTGATCCTCAGATCCCATAGTGGTATGGGTGGTTCATTGAGGCTAGCTTAGTGTTGCTTTTTCCTCCAATAATTTCCATGTTATTCTTGGTGTTTATTTGGGCTTTCAGGCCCCTTTCTTTTGTTTTTAATTCATTTTTAGGGTGTTTTAGCACAACCATTTTTATTATAAATCTAGGTTTGTTCAAGCCTTTATTAATTGTTTCCTTATAGGGTATTGGTCCCTTTTTCAAATACCCTTCCTTTTACCATAAATTAAAAAAAACTTCAATCATTTAAAATTTAAGTGTCCATTCTAAAGATGACACAACCCACTCCTATTTTCATATTCCATATTGGCAAGGCTTCTACTATGTTCTCCAAACATTAATGAACATATACTATACTTATACATAAGTGCAATTGTAACAACCTTATTTCATTAATCATTATCTTAGATTTTACGTTGTTTATCATCAAACGCCATCTTATTTTTATTTTTGAATAGTTGTCCAAAAATTTTAAAAAATGTTTTAAATTTTGGGTGTAAGAAATATCATAAATACAATTCTTAACTTCTCTAGTATTCAACTTCATAGTTACCTTTTATCTAACCTCCAAATATTATAAATCACTAAGTTTGATATTAGTTTTGAAACATATATCTACTTTATAAAACAAATAATTATTGATTGAGATGTGATTGGAATGACCTAAATCTAGGAACCAAACCTATTTAGGACCAAAAAAATTCATATGAAAGTATAAAATTACATGGAGTAGCATTCACATAATAATAATTATAAATAACATCTACATTCATTTCCTACTTTTAATCTACATTCCAAATCAAAGTGACCATACATGTAGTAATAATAGCATTGAATATTTATCTTATCAAGTCTTCCTCAACCTCTTCCTTATGTAATTTAATGATTTAGAAAAAATAGGCCAATCTTCCAGAGGCCATAACTTTTGACCCTTAGCTCTGTTTGAGCTCTTCCATGCACTAAAATGACCATCTAAATTTTTTTTATACTATCCCAACCTAGTCTATCCATTTATAGTTGATTTTGATATTTTAAGAGGCCATAAGTGATCATTCAAGGGTTTGAAATTAATGTTTAATGAGTTTTTTAGAAATATTCTATTTTTAGAAATTGTATATTTTTAGAACTAGATGTCAAATATAGTTGAATTTTGTCCCATAGGCTAATTATAGTGTTTAAAGTATTTTAGGATATTTTTAGAGCTGCATGTGCTTACATTAAAATTTACTATAAATAGCAGCTGCTAAAAATAGACATTTTTTTTAGATTTTAGTTATTTTGAATTTTTTATGTCAACTCTAATTTCTGAGTTGAGGCTTATTTAAGCATGGTTTGGGTTTGTAATTATTTCAAGTCATTCAATACAAGTCAATTTTGAGTTTTACTTCAAGATCTTGGCCTATTGGTAATTTATTTATCTTGATAGTTTTGGGTTCATTACTAAACCACCTCTTCTACTCATGTTTCCTCTTAAATAATTATGACTCTTGTCTTTTCCTTGTGTTTTGTTATTTTTTTATTATCTTTTCCCTAAGCTTGGTTTATTTTTATCCTAGTGTGGACACCTTCACTCTTTTTAATCTTTAAATTTTAGGCAAAATTCTTCTCATTACTAGGTATGATCTTAGTTTTGAAACATATATCTATTATATAATACGACTAATTATTCATTGACATGTGGTTGGAATGACCTAAATCTAGGAACGAAACCTATTTAGGATTTCTTTCATATTTTTGTAAGAAAATGTAAAATTATAGTACCAGAGCAACATCCACATACTAATTACATAAAGAAAGTCTACATTCATTGCCTACTTTTAATCTAAATTATGAATCAAAATGATCATACATTTTCTAATAATAGCATTGAACATTTATCTTATCAACTCATCCTGTACATCTTCCTTATGAAACTAAACCACCTCTTCTACTTATGTTTCATCTTGAATAATTACAATGCATGTCTTTTCCATATGTTTGGTGGATTTTTTTATTATATTTTCCTTGATCTTGGTTGATATTTATCCTAGTGTGGACATATTTATTCATTTTAATCTTTAGTTGCTAAGAAAAAAACTTCTTATAAATTTATTCAAAAGTATCTTTTAGTCTATCTTCATTAGGTACAAGATCCAACTAGGTGATCAAACTCAATAGTAATCAAATATTAGGTTTATTTAATGATGACGGAAACATGGTTTAACCTTGGAGTTAGACCTTAACCCATTTTTCACCACAACATATTTATCTAAAATGTATCCAAAAATATAAATATTATTTACTAAATTATTTACTCTTAGCAAAAACACACACAATTTCAAGTTCTTGCATCTTTAAATTCTCAAATTCTCTCTTCAATTTTCCTAACAAATTTGACTTATTCATTACCTTGGTCATATTATATTAGAGTCTTCCAAGCATCCTTGGTTATATTTTCACCTATGATTATTATAAATAGACTCTTCTCTAAATTTATGTAATTATTAAACAAAGATTTGAGTTCTTCTTCTTGGTTTCTCTATGTTTAGTTGGAATGGATTCCCAATGAAATGGATCCTCATAACTAGTTTATAAAACCTCACATGGGTATTTTACTATGAAAAGAGTCATTATCTTTTTTATCTAATAATAATATTCATTTCCAATAAATTATATAATGGGAAGAGAATTAGAGTTTCACATGATCAATTGCTAGAGAGATTTAAAATCAAAAACCAAAACCCAAAACATGATATGATACCAAATTAAATATTTTATGATATATTAAATAATGAATTGTTCAACAAAGAAAATTTAAATAATAATAAAAATCTCAATCAATGTGTGATACATACTATAAATATTATATACTAGCACAATCTTTCCATTGATTTTTTTTGTTTTTTTTAACTTATTATTCTTATTATTAATAATAATAATTTATATAGTATGATGCGTTAATAAAATTTCATATGAACATGATTTTTTATTAATATATAATTATTATAAATCCATGTAAGAGATTAAAAAATATATATTTACATTAATCAAAAGTAATCTGATATATATAGCCATTGCATGTATTTATTATTCTAAAAATCACCTAAAGACACACTAATCTGATATAGAGTCATTACATGGATTTATTTTTATCTAAATTAGTCTCAAAAACACTCACCTGATAAGGGAAAGAGGTTAATAAATATAATTAATGTCATTAATCTTGGTTTTCAATAGGTGGTAAGTCTAATGTTGAAACATTTTTTTCATGTAGTCTATTACTCCGTTTTATTTTTTTAAAATGAAAAGTAAAAATTTTTACTTTTTTTTATTCAATGACACATTAAAAACATTTTCAAGATGATTAAGCACAATTAGTATCCCTATGTGATTATAGTGATAATATTGTCTTTTTTATAATGTTCACAATGAAAAATATACATGGATAATTATTTCCACCATCTTAGTGGAAATATTTAGTTTACAAGAATGACAACCCTAAACCTTAAAAAGATTTTTTTTTGTAGTTTTTTTCATTGATCATTTATGATGAAGTATTTTTTATTCTTTTTTATTTTTTAAGTATTTTTTTAATATTAATATTCAGTTTCAAATTTCCAACCCATTTCAAGGTACCTCTTGCACATACATTAATTAGTGTTTTGGATGTACTTTTAAATCTACAATGTTGTTAAGTGTAAAAAAAGGTTAGTGAAATTCCATAATATATCTATTGGAAATTTGTGAAATTTCCACTCCTTATAACATTTGTATAATATGTTTATATATATATTATCTAAGCAAGTATAATGATAGATGACAAAATGTGAAGAGTCACTCCTTTTGTGCATATAAAATTTCAAGAATAAGAAGAGATAGCATTAGGTAAAAATCTCGCTATATATATAAATCAATTGTATTTGTATACAATTCCAATGTAATAGTTACTAATAAAGAATATTGTGAAATGGTTTTCCAATGTACCTTTTATAACTATTTTTTGTTTAGTGAGTACATTTTTTATTTAAGTTATTAATTATATGTGTTTATACCATATATTAATATTTTAATAGCCATGTGTCTATCCATTTATCTATATGTTTGATTTGTTTTCTTGAATATATTCAATATGAATATGGTTCCAACCAGTTATTTGTTACTCCTTGCAAAAGCTATCCCTAAATTAGTACATTTTGAAGGTTTTCCAAGAACCTTTTCTAGTAGTGGTGTAGATATTATGGAATTTTTTTGGAACATGTTGAGATGGTTTCCAGGACAAAGAGTTATATAGAGATGTCTCAATGGAGGAATTCAAAAAAATTCAAATAATAAGTAAGAATAATAAGGAAAACTATGAAGGAAATTATTAAGGAGCATATATATAGTGAAATCTATGAAATATTTTGGTGCTAATTTCCTAGGATTTTATTTGTTTGGTTATCCAAATTGGATTACTATTAATTCTATCCATAGAGTATGAAACGCATAACATATTCAAAGGAAAATATATCAAACATGTGAAACCTATAAATTGATTGGAATCACACAATAGACTATTGAAAAAAGACTACCATTGATCGATATATCATCACATTTCTTGTACAAGGTTATTTAGATTTTGAATTTATACAAGATACATATGTCATAAGAATCCATAGGAAGTTACTTCAATGAATACCTACTCTGATTAAGATGTTTGTTGTGGAAAAGCCATTTATGCCTACTCATACCAACATGGATTAGTTACTTTAGGGGTTATGGGGATGCATGTGATGTAGGAATGAATGATGCAAAGATTAGTAGAGAAACTTAAAATTAAATCCAGAATATGAAGGATGAAATGTGCCAAAGTGAAAATAAGATTATTGGATTAAAAAAAGACATATGAAAATAAATAATATGGAATAAACCAAATAATACATACATAATCATGAGTAGGATTAGGAATAAGGTAGAATAATCTAAAGAAATGGGAGCCCAAAGAGAGGCTTCATAAGGTGAAAGAAGTAAGCTAGATATAGAGAAAGAAAAAGAAGGGCCTTAGGATCAAGAAGATATATTTACAAATAGAGAGGAGATAGAGGAGAGTGAATAAGAAGAAATTAAAATAAAATTATAAAATTTAAAAGATTGGAATAGTTCATAGTTAAGAGGAAAAGTGTTTAAATTTGTGTAATAATATTCATAAGAAGATATTATGCAGAAGTGTAGAAGTATGACAAGTTCAAGATCATGATTAAAAGATGTTGAGGATAAAGATAATTCAATTCTTGGGTACATATCCCCCAACCAAATTTTTATTTAATTAAAACACCAAGTGCAAAGTAAGGGACTAGGAGAAGTTGGTTTGAGTCATTTATAGATAAGTTTATAAAACTTAGGGTAGAAATAAACAAGTCCTTAAATAATAAGAGGTTGGATTTGATTTTGTGATCAATTTTAAAATGCTAGTAAAAAGTATACAAAAGTATATAGTTGTAATGACCAATGAATAATAAACTATAGTTATTGTCACGAGTGTGCATCGGTAATTATTAGCCATTATAAGTAACCCAAATATGTAATTTAATCTAGGCATGTTTATTGTGTTGACATAATATTCTTGTTTCAATAGACCATGAGCATTCTTTGTTAACCTATGAAATTAAATGCCAAATTAGGGTAATAACCTATGATGATGTGAATAAATCTGATATAATAGTATATTTATAATTTCATGCTTTGGAATTAATTTCTAAGAGAGATGTTAATGGTATAGATTTATGATATAGGGGCATCAAATAGGTTTACATATTTTATTTTGTTTGGGTCTAGTTAAGTGATAGAAGTCGTATAAGGACCATAGGAGAGTTTTAGAAGTCTTTTAGTGTCATTGTGTGAGGTTTTCTTGGATTGAGAGAGTTTCCCACCAAAACACTATTTTGAAAATTTGAAATCTAGTTAGAGTGTTAGGTGTCTTTTTGAGTAGTGTCAAGTAAGATATCATTATTTGTAGGGGTATTCATGAGTATAGATGGGTCTAATAGGGTGTTTTACATACAAGGCATGTCTAAAATAGCACAAATAAATATTTTGAATCTAATGGTCATATGGGAGTTACCAAGAAGGAGTAATTATTTAGAAAGTTAATTTTTATACGCAACAAGATTTTGGATTGATATAGGAGAGTTTCATAGAAGGTAAAAAAAGGAGAGTCATTTAAGAAGTTAGGGGTCATGGAAAGGGTAAGATGATGCAAAATTATGAAGGTAAGGTAGAATGAAAGAGAATTGAAACATATAATCTTTGTAATCTGTTTATGAGATAGAGTTATAAATATAGTTGTATAGAATTAATAAGAACTAAATAGTTCCAAGTAATGTATAAATTTTATTTTATTTCTAATGTTATAATGGATACATGGTAAAGTATTAAAAAAATTATGACTATTGAGAAGTATTTTTCTATAGTATCATTTACTAAGGGTGATGATAGTATCAAGTTTTGCATTTATTTCTTAAAGCTAAGAGGCATATAACAAATAGGATAGTCTAATGGTGTGTAGAGTGTATGAAGGTCCATTGTAGAGATAAAAAAAAATTGATTTTGTGTATTTATATGTGTACATGTGTGATTTTTTTCCATAACTTCAAGACTCAACACAGACAGACTATGTGTTCTTTGTATGTCAAAACATAGTTCAGAAACTTGTTAAAAGTTTTATTAATGAATGAATTAAAGTATTAGTGGAATGAAGATAGTGTATAAATTTAGTAATATGCAAATAAATTTTGAATAAATTTGTGATATATATGGGTAAGGTTTTAAGGACTTAAAACCCTATGTATTTTATCACAAATAGTCTGCACACATAAAGGGCATAGTGGAATACTTATTTATAGCATGACAAAGGGTTAAAGAAGGAGTTATTAACCTTTGACAAGATGAAGGAAACCTATTTCAAGTTATATAACATTCTGAAAATATAAAACATTCATTAAATCCTAAGAAGGAATCTCTTGGGTTTACATAGGCAGACTAAGTAAGGAGAGCCTTAAGAAAGTTTATTGTTAGGGTGTAGGAAGGTTTAGTTTCTCAAAAATTAACTTTGGTAAAGATGCATTTTCTCAAGTAGACCTCATTATGGAATTTTGAATTTTAGAAACCCTAAAGGAGTCTTTAAAAATATTTTTGATCCTTCTCAAGCTTAAGATAGACTCAAGAAACCCTAAGTTTAGGTTAGAATACAAAAATGAAATAGAAAATGTTTCAACCATGGAAATTTTCTAAAAATTGGTAGTCAATCATATTTTCAGGTATACAAAGAGATTATATGGGTTATAGGGGTTTAACATACTTTTGTTTACATATTTTATAGTATTGAGTGTTTAAAAGGCAAAGAGAGGCCTAAAAGACCTAAATAGAGACAAAATTTGATCTAAAAGGATGATTTAATAAAATATCAAGGGAATGATACTTTGTGAAGATTAAGAAAATGATAGAGAGTATTCATAAATGTATTTGGTTTTCCTATATTCCAAAGTAATTTTTTGTACAAGAGAGAAATGTGTGAAAAAAGCTACAAGAAGAGCCTGTGACAACATAAGAGATAATGTATAGTTTGAAGGCTATCTTGAGAAGACAAGTGGAGTTGATAAGAAATTGGAGAGGACCTAAAGGAGTAGAAAGAATTTTTTTAGAACCCTAATCAGTTATTCAATGTAGTTTGGCCTAAAGAATCCCATAACCTTGGTGTAAGGCAACGTGAGTGATTGAAACAAAAGAGAGAGTGAGAAACTATGTGGGAGTGAGATGTTTTCAAGAATGTATAGATTGTATAGGACTGAAAGGAAGAATGATAATCATCAAGAAGCCTAGACAATTGATCTATAAAAATATTGACATGAAATTAGGAGAGAGAATTTGCATAGAAGACAAGAATAAATGGAGGAGTTACATTATATGATTATGGTTTGTAAGTATCAAATTTTAGTTGTGTGCAGAGTATGAATGATTATCTACATCATTTAGTATCATATCTATATCAAGGTTGATTAGGAATAAAATAAATCTAGGTAGAAATTATATAAGGTACATGATTGTTTTATTTTCAATTTTTTTGAGTTTGATTATGTTCATGCAAAGTGATTAGATGTGAATAAGAGATAAGAGAGAATATAGTAGGCAACCCTGAGCTAGTTAGACTTGTGAAGAAGAGTGATATAAATATTGGAAATCTCAAGAGGAGCTCATAGGTGATCTTGTCGAGAGAGAAGTCTTAGTGAAAGGGCAAGAGAAATGAATGACCCAGGTGAAGTCATAATGAATGAAATAGACCCAATGATAGGTCAAAATGTGAAAAGTGAGTGAAGGCTTTTTAGAGAGAGAGGTGTCGGTCTAGATGAGAACCAATAATTGATAAACATATTTAAGAAGATGAGGAAAGATAGAGATAAGAAAAAATAGGGCATAGTTGATGAAAGAAGCTACCAAAAAAAGATGGTGCAAGAGGACACCAAAAAGAGGATAGAGATGGAGAAGGAAATGTAAGAGGTGAGATAGTAATTAGATGATCTGATAGTCAAGATAGAGAAGCTAAGATAAATGGAGAGCACATATAGAGGATGGGTCTTGAGGAATAATTCACTCAAGTGGCCAAATAAATAAAAGAATAATGCAAGTGAAGGAAGACGAAAGGAAGCGGAATAGATTTATTTGTAAAAAAGTCAAAGGTGAAATCAAGAGTTATAGAATGAGTGAGAAACATAGTGATGAATATAAATAGTGCCTTGAGGAATATTTTAGTGAAGAAAAAGTAGTTATTTGTAGCTAGCCAAGTGAATGGAAAGAAAAAAATGGATTAGATTGAGGACCTCATTAGAGGCTTAGAATAAGAGGTACAATGATGTGAAAAAGGTATGTGTATACACATAATATTTTCATACTTTTATCACATACTGATGCTTTACATCTTTCAATAACCCATTGAGACTTAATCTCTCTAAGTGCATGACCTAATGGGTGCACTAGGAAAGGAGTGGGTATACCTTTGGTGATTTTCAAGATTTTTATCCCTTATTACCACATTATTACCAATCTAACCAAATCCCAAATCCATTCGCTAAGCCATTTCTCATTCCTTGAGTATTACTCTAGTCTTTTATTTTTTCATTCCTCTTTTTCTTTCCTTAAAACTAGGTTGACTGGGTCAACCTAATATAGTTTAGGGGTATTCTTTACTTTCTTGGCTTGTTATCCCTTTGGCTAACCTAACTCAGACATAGAAAATTATCCTCAAAAACACACTAGGTTAATTTGGTCAACTCCGTATAGCCCAAATTCCTATAAAGATTTAGGGTAATATCTAACTATAAATATAAGACCATTTCGGTCATTATTCATATGTACAATCAAAAGTTATTATTTTCTTTTGCTTCTTCACAATCTGCTTTTCCACCATTATACTTTAAGATACTTAGATTAGGTTTATTATTTGGAGAATATAGTCTTATGGATAAGTCTTGGATGCTTTGGCATATCTTAGTGATCCTTAAAAACCACAAAAACCTCTTTTGAAGCCTCCTTGGCCAAGGGTGAGATTGAGTCTCGATGGGTTCATATTCAGGTAAGTATATTCTAACTTTGTTCTCCTCTCTTTTAGTAGATAGAAGTAGCATAAGTGTTGGCTTGAATAATACTATCTTTCATATTTTATGTATTAGGGTGTTACTCATACTTAATTTAATTTAAGTTCCCTATACATTTTTGTTTTATTTCTTCTAACCACCACTTTATGCCATAAGCTTTGGTGAGCACTATATTAGATTTTACTTTCTTGTTATTAGAATAGAGTGAACATTTAAAACCTTAGGACTATATTAGGGTTGTTGTGTGATTGTGTTAGACTGAAGGATTTGGACCACTTCCTAGCTTGATTTGTTATGACAAGTGATACAAGTGATCCCCTAATCAGTTCTACCAGACCCTATATTGGTCATGTTCCCACTTAACAAGTGTATCTCAATCAGAAGTGTAGGTGTGATCTATATTATCTGATTTAGGATTAATTCATAGACATGATGCATTTTCGATTGCATAAATTATGGTGAACTTGATATGAACTAACCCTTGAAATATTTTTTCACTTTTACATTCATTTATTTTTATCATATATTTTACATTTTGGATCAATTATATAAACCCAATTTTTATCTCTATGTACAGGTTGTAGGAATAGATAACTAGATCAACCCAGTCAACCCAATACAAGTTTTCAACCTTTTAGACACCTGGTTCCACATACAAAGTTGACCCAATCAACCCCTTATAGTTTTAGCACTTTTCATTAGGTTCTTGTATAGCTCAATCAATACTATCGACCTATTTTATAGGTTTCCGAATCATACTTATAGGTTCAAGACCTATCAATCTTCTTCACTACATACCTAATCTACCAAGGTTCCTCTCTACTTATCTATTTTTTCTCTTTTCTATCTTTCCTTTCATAGTTTTTAGTCTTCAAAACTGTCCTTGCATAGTCAACTAGATCAACACTACTGACCCAGTTCTGTGTTCTATGTGCTGTCTAAAATAATTAGATCGACACTATCGACCCAGTTCATTTTTAGACCTTACTTTTCTATTATAGGTTTAACCCTGTCAACTCTATTCTATATTTTATTCATATAGTGTTCACATTATACCTTATTTCAAAGTTGGAATTAACCTCATATTTATTAGTAATTAGCTCACACATTTATTTTATTATTGCTTGCATGATTTGAATAGTTCACATTGTCTAATTAATGGATTTTCAATTAATCACTTAGTTTTATTATTTTTATGTTATGTACACATGGCCAAATCACAAAACATAAACAAGAACTTTAACATTTTATCTACCCTAGGCCAACCTAATTGGATTTCATCACCAATAGGGAAGCTGACATGATGCTCTAATCAAGTATAAATCATGGTTAATGGTATATTTTGGTAAGCACCCAACACCCTTATTGCTATAGTGTGTGAAGTGAAGGGGTAGACCCCAATACCAAGCATGTATCATTGCCACTATAGTTCCTTTTATCCCAAACTACCTAAACCCATCCTTAGATTGTTATCTAATAATTTGATTATAGATAAATTTTAATCACATTTAAAATTATTCTTAATAATCTAATAAACAAATAGGTTGACCAATTAGTTAGTTGTTTACTTTTCAAGTTGATTTATTTATTTTTGTTTATTTATATGGATAAAAACTTCATTAGCCAACATTAGTACAATGTTTTATTTTGTGTGCCTCAATTGGATTGTCTAGAATTAATCTAATTGATTGTGTGTTTCTTTTTACCTCTTACTTTACTAGATTAGCTACAAAAATTATCTTTTTTCAATACATAACTTGTTATCATCATTCTCTTTCTCCCTATCTATTGTACTATTTTGACCCAGTTGACCCTATATCTTTTTTAGCCCCTATTCACTATACTAGATCAAACCAGTTGAACTTGTACAATTTGAAACTCTTTTTCCATCTTTTTCCTTCCCCTATTCACTATATTGGATTGGCTTATTTGACCTTATATAGTATACAAGCTCTATTTTTTGTACTGGATCGACCTACTCGACCCTGTATAGTTTCTTTCTTTCCCTGTTTGTCAATCTAATTCTTTATCCTTCTAATTTTGTATTCTATTCATCTCTCTTCAGTTAGAATGAAAAATCATATCAAAATCTTCTTGGATAGCTTGAATCCATTTAGGTACTATATGAGATATTCATGTATTCCTCTATTTTCCTCCTAAGAGCACCTTCAATCTTGGGGCACTTCTTCTCCTCTTTCATCTATGAACTACAATATGGTGTAAATAAGACCTCAAGATGAATTTGATGGATCTAATCCTTTCTATACTTACCAAGAAACTTCTCAAAATATTCAAACTAATGTGGGAGTGATTGATATAAGCTTACTTAACAATCCCACTAATAATTTTTCTATCAATCCTCTCCCTAATACTAATATGGGGAGTGCTCCTAAAAACACCAACCTGCCTCTTGATACAACCAAACTTTTAGCACAAGTAATTCAAAAAATGAACATTATGCAAAATTATAATACCAACCAAATGATGCAACTTCAACAACACTTAATCAATGTGGCTAATCATCCTCAAGTTAATCCTAATTATATTCCTCTGCCTCTTAGGGATACCTCAGGTAATGTTATTCCTCAACCCATAACAAATAAAAAGATGATTCAAACCATCCAAAATGAGACTTTAGCTCCTTTCATTATTTCTATTGATATTGGTAACATACCTCCTACTATCAAATATGATGGGACTAAGGACCCTACCCCATTTATTAAAGCCTTTGGAAACCTTTATAAAGAGTAGATCCAAATTAATACTTTTGCCACTACTAAACTCTTAGTTCAAACCTTCACCTATGATGTATTAGAATGGTATAATCAACTACCCCAACACTCTATTTGTCAAATTGAAGATTTTGTTAATCCATTGGTTAAAGAGTTTCAACACAATGATCTTCCAAAAAATTATCTTAACCACTTTATCAATGCTAAGCAATCTCCAACTGAATCAGCTCATGACTTTATCAAAAGATGGAAATATGTATCTCATAACTCTGATCATAATATGAATGATGATAAATAATTCAAACTCCTTATCATGGCTTTAACTCCAAATCTTCAATATAAGGTTTGAACCTTTCTCCTCAATCACTTAATGAAGCTCTTGATCAAGGTAAGCATCAAGAATTTCTTATGAAGCAATTTGAACCTAATCCTAAAATACTTACAAGATATTTCCAAACATCTAATGATATCACTAGTAATTCTCTACCAACCAAATAAGGGGTTGTCAAAACTGATATTATTTCACCTTCTCATAATGCCTCTTTTGGTTTAGCAAATGAAATAATTTTTACCATCCTCGAAACCCTTCATCTATCCGAATGTTCCTCTTAAGTGGTATGACCCTAATCTATTTTATTGGTTCCATGCTAACATTGGTCATTATCATGAATCTTGTAAAGCGATAAATAAATTTAGTGTTTCTTATATGCTTGGTGATGCATTGCATCATGAAGCTATGATCAAACTTTTTGTCAAGAATAGACTATTGCTTACTAAAAGCAACAAACTTTCAAAGATTCTACCTCTAATAGCCAAAAATATTCTTCTAATAATCAAGAAAATGTCAAAGATGTTTGTTTCATCGATGATAATCATGAAAAATACTATAAAAACACTCAATATGTCAACATTACCAAGGTCAATTATCATCATAAACTGGCTCATAAAGATCCCATTACCAAGCCTAAAAATCCATCTTTAGAAGAATAAACTATTATAGATACTACCACCACTAATATTAATTCACAATCACCTAAGTAAAAACTTCCTCCTTTTAATCCTATAATCACATATATACTTTCCAAAACTAATTTAACTTCTATAACTCATGCTGGTTCTTCTAAATCTCATTGGAATTTTCTTGAAGAACTCAACTTTATGCCTTGTAATATTCCTCTTAGGAGTTGGTTTGTACTTCCTCCTATCATCATTAATTTCTTATGCAAAAACTTTAATAAATTTAATATCCATCCTCCATAGATGAAGAACCACCTTCTATTTATTCTCAACATACCTTAGATCTTGAGGGTCATGTGCCTCTCATCAATCCTCTTCTTATTGATACTCCTTGGGTGTTAGAACAAATTATACCTTTTAAACTTCTGGTAGTTCTTACACCTTTATATCCAATCATTCCATCAGATCCTTCTCCCATAATCTCATCCATCAATATACCCATCTCTTCTATTCCATCTACTTCTTATACTCATAACATTACACTTGATGCCAAGGCAATCGATGTTCGTCAGATTCATTCTAAATATGATAACCATGGCAATCAGATTTTAGAACTTAAAGTAGATGTCAAATATTATGGTCCTCTTCTTACCTTTCCTAGTGATGAAGATATCCTTGAGTTACTCTATGCTCAATAACCACAACTTCTTCAACAACATCATAAACTCAAAAATTTCAAAACTAAAACTTCTTACTTCAAAAAATTTATTGATAGCATTGATTATAAATCTAATTCAATTTCAGCACTACCTAATGCACCATATCACTTTCAAAATGGTAATTCCATGCTTATTGAATAAACCATTTGCATCAAATATGGTTCCCCATCTTGTCCTCAACCAATTATAGTTTCTCGAGAGATTTCACCTACATAATATGATAACTTTATATTATTCTTTGACAAATATTGTGAAGATTTTGCTTGGTCCTATGAGGACATGCCTAGCATTAACCATATCATAGTGGTGCATAATATCATTGCTTATCCTGATGCCAAGCCTGTGCATCAAAAACATAGAAAATTTCCACCTAAATTTTCAACTGTATGTTATAAGGAAACCATCAAATTACTTGATGTTAAAATTATAAAACCAGTGGATTATTTTGAATGGGTTTCCAATATTGTTCTCATTTGAAAGAAAGTCACTATGGTTTTTCACATTTGTATTAATTTTTGAAACCTTAATATTGGTTTTCCCAAGGATAACTTCCCTTTACCTTCAATAGATGCCATCATCGATTCCATGACTAGTTACAAAATGTTCTCTTATGGATGGTTTCTTGGGATACAATCAGATTCATATCACTCCCAAGGACCAACATAAGACAAATTTAACCACAAAATGGAGCACCTATTGCTATGTCAAAATTCCCTTCAGTCTCAAGCATGTTGGAGCCACTTACTAACATGAAATGACTCACATATTTCATGATCTCATTCAAAAAATTGTTGAAACCTATGTGGATGATCTTATTGCTAAATATAAACATCATAAAAATCATCTTTCTAATCTCGCCATCATCTTTGATCATTTATTTAAATATAAAGTTAGACTTAATCCTTACAAATGTGTCTTTGGAGTCACATCTAGAAAATTTTTAGGATTCTTAGTCTCTCTCCATTAAATTGATGTTGATCCTACCATAATTAGTGTTATCATTAGCATGCCTATTCCTTGTTTTATTAATGACATTTGTACCTATTTAGGCAAGCTTGGGCTAATTAGATGATTCATCCCTAAAATGGCATATCAAATTCCATCTATTAATTCCCTTCTTAAGAAAGGTACATATTTAGAATAGATGGATCCAGTTCAAAAATGCTTTAATAAAATGAAAGAGTCTTTGCTTCATCCACCTACTCTTCATACAACTTATAATGATAAACCTTTTATTGTATATACTTCTTCCATGCCTATTTTATTTAGGGTAATGCTTACCCAATAAGATGATACAAGAAGAGAGTATGCTGTCTACTACATTAGTCGAGGCCTCATCGACTATGAAACATGTTAGACTAAAATTAATCATGATTGCCTTGCCATATATTTTATAGATGAAAAGCTTCATCACTACATGCTTTACCAAACAAATTATGTTATTATTCATTCTAAACCCTTTCGTCATTACTTTTCTGAAGCCTTTCTTCTTGGATTTGAATTGGAAAATGGATGGTCCTCCTTATGGAATTTTACCTTCACATCATCACTCAAAAAATTGTTAAAGGGAAGGTCATAGATCACCAACTTGTTGAACTCCCATTCTAACCACTTTTTCCCTTCATGATGACCTTCCAAATGATTATATATTTTATATTGAAGGTCTTAATCAAGCTATCTCTCTTAAATATTACTTTCATAGCTTTACCACCGATCTTGATGCCAATAATCTTGATGAATCTTCGACTCCCTTCGGTACTACTAAACCAAAGTTAGCTATCATAGAGCTCCCTAAGATCAATGTTGACTTGCATGAGGATACTTGGACCATTCAATTTGATGGTGATAAATTCCTTCAAGGAGCTAGGATAGGCTACATTTTCACTAGTCCTCTCTATAAGATCATTCTTTTAGATTATTTCTTCACTTTTAATGTCACTAACAATATGACCAAATACAAAGATCTTATCTTAGGCATGAGAGATGATATTAATTTATACATTTAATACCTTCATGTTTTAGGTGACTCTCAACTCTTTTCTCATCAAGTTAATGGTGACTATCAATGTAAAAGTGAGAACCTTATTACCTATCATAATATTTCAACCACTTTTGCTAAGGATTTTATCTCTTTCACTATTGATCCTATTCCTAGAGATCAAAATTCCATTGTTAATTTTCTTTCTTATTCAACTTCTCTATTTCATCCACATCAAGTTCTTTTTTATCCTTATTTTCTTATATAAATAAGAAAATATCCATCTTCAACTCAACCATCAAATTTGCTTATCTATCATATTGAGGATCTTACCATTAGACAAATCCCCTGGTATAAATACATCATTCAATTCTCAAAATACCAAATGTATCCTCATAATTTAGACTCTCATGAAAATACATGCATTCATAAATAAGATTTCAAATATGTATTTTGACACAAGATCCTTTATTATCATAACATTGAAGGTACCTTGCTCTATTGTGTTATGCAAGATGAGGTTCCTCCTCTTCTTGAACAAGCACATGGGGTAATTTATGGTGGTCACTTTAGTGGACATGCTAAAACATGTAAATGCCTATGTATGGGTTACTTTTTGCCTACTCTCAAAAAAATGCAATTGAATATGCTAAAAAGTGCACTCCTTGTCAGCTTCATGATGATCTTATCCATTCATCTCCTTTCAAGATTTTAACGATCAAGTCTCCATGGCCATTTTCCACATGGAGATTTGATCTCATTGGTAAAATTCCTTGTTCCCAAAATGGGCATGTTTTTATCACCACTACTACCAAATATTTTACCAAGTGGGTGGAAGCCATGCCCCTTGTTAACATCACTAGTCCTACCATTTCCAAATTTATTCTTAACCAAATAATTTTCTACTTTGGCATTCCCCATACCATAATTTATGATAATGGTGGTAATTTAAAAAACAAACATGTTAAACAAATTTATAACAAATTCAAAATCAATCACA
This sequence comes from Torreya grandis, assembly GCA_037957365.1. Lineage (NCBI taxonomy): Eukaryota > Viridiplantae > Streptophyta > Pinopsida > Cupressales > Taxaceae > Torreya > Torreya grandis. Next base: position 732,544 of record JARHVA010005497.1, on the reverse strand, counting down.
ATTTTTCCACAACTTATCATCCATAATGCATGGTCAAGTTGAGGCCATCAATAAAATTCTCAAAAAAATTCTCCAAAAGATAATTCTTGAAACCTGCATAGATTGGCATATTTATTTTTACCCTACACTTTGAGCCTATTAGACTAGCATACACATTGCCAATGGGTTAAATCCATTCTCTCTAGTATATGGTTCTAAGTCAGTTCTTCCTTTAGAATTTGATCTTCCCTCTTTTCATATATCTCTTCATGGCATTATTCCTGATGAAGAATTGTGTGAAGCTCACCTTCATGTTCTTGATCCTCTTGATGAACATCATCTTTCTACTTTGAAACATAATTGCTAATACAAGGGTCATATCACCCAACAACATAATAAACATGTTAAAATCTGCACTTTTAATATTGGTGATCTTGTCTTTAAATTAGACTACACCCATGATAAAGGTCAATACACCCAGAATTGGTAGGGCCCATATTTAGTTAAATACATTATTCGTCCAAGCACATACTATCTTCAAACCAATAAAGGTTATTTTTTCAAAGAACCCACCGATGCTCAATTCCTTAAAAAGTAATTTGCCTAAACATTCACTTGTTTTCATGTTTTCTATCTAACACTTTTCTCATGTTACTTAAGCATGGATCTTTCCCTCTACACTAGTTTCCTTCCTTTTGCAAACCTTTAGTCCTCCATTTTGGTCTTTTGGTTTATTGATGTACCATAGTCTTCCTTATCTTGTTGCATTTTCTCTTATTTTTTGCACCCTTTTGTGAGTTCATTTGTAATACTATGGATAGGACCCTACATTCCTCACAAAACCACCATCTTTTCTCTATTTTTATTTTTATTGTTACTTCTTGCCAATGTTTTTTTGGCATCCCTTGGGTTTTTATTTTGTGATTTGTTTTGTAATAAGGCTCCATCACTTTGTCTTTCTCTTTTTTATCATCACCCTCATGGGTTTCTCTTTTATGATTTGATTTGTAAGACTGTGGATAGGACCTGACCATCCTCAAAAATTACCATCCTTTTCATGTTCTTGATCCTTGTTCTGAAAATTTAGCTTTTACTTCTTTTGCTAGATGAAATATGTACAACAATATATGTTAGCATGTTTTCCTCCTTTTCCCTCATTATTATGATAAGGAATCACATTTTACTATCGTTATATCTTCTTTACCCTTTGTCACGTTTTTTTTTATTTGAATCAATTCAAATTTGTTCCATGTGTCATTCCTCTTGATTTACCCTTCCTTTCAACTTCACATTGGATAAAACAAGGTTGAAATCAAGATAGCACTTTTATTTCACCTAGATTTATGAGACTCTTAAACCCCATGCTCTTTGAAGTTTCTCTCTCTTAGCAACCTTATCCCAATTTTTGAAATGAAATTTATCTTTAGCACTCTATGGAGGAGGAATAGAAAAAGCCATCAAGAAAGCTAAAATCCAAATCATTTGAAAATAAAAGGCAATGATATATAAAATGAAACATATAATTCTCAAAAGTCAAAATCACACCAAAAGATGTGATTACAAGCACATCTCCTATCTATAATCAAAGATCAAACTCCACAATTAGCTTCACATAGAGCCGAAGTCCTTTGGGGTATGGTAAGCTAGTATATTCGAATAGGGGATTTTGAAAATCTATATGATGATACCTATTTTCTAATGTAAGTACCCAATATTTGTAGTAGATTGATGACTCTATAAGGGTTCCTAAAGAATGGGGAACACATCGTGGGTAGGTAGGTCCATTTTAATTTTCATGCATTTATCCTTCATGGGATAATCTATATACTCCATTTGTTTACCTAAGACTTGTGTGACTAAGAGAATTTCCTCATAGTCCTTAAGGTCAAAAGTTATATTGTTTTGAAAAATCTAATTTGAGTGTCTTGACTTCAATAAAGAGTTTCTCTACCTTGGTTTTTCCTTCATTCTCCCCTCCACCTATTTCATTTCCCCCCTTGATGGACAAATTGTGATTCCAAATTTGTTTTCATTTCTTCTTTAATTCCTTCTTCTTCACCTATTAAAAACATGCTAGCAGTACTTTGTTTTAGTTTTATCTATCCTTAGAGTGAAACAACATGTTTGAAAAACTATGGATTTCTTATTTCTTTCCTTACACCATCACTTTATATTTACTAAATTTACTTTACTTTTCTTTTACCATTTATCATAATTTTGTTTTCCTGCTATTATGGATACCTGAGTTTGTACCCTTTTTTCCATTGTTGAGTGTGGTTGGATTGTTACTTCTCTCTTAATAATGTTGTTTTCCCTTTTATGCACCTTTTTCCATTGAGGAGTGAGATGTGGTTTGTTACTACTTACTCAACAATGTTGTTTTACCATTGATTTGTTTTCATTTTTACCATATTGTTTGACATGTATCCTTGGTTTGACTTGGTGAGTTTGCCTTTCTTACTTTAGGATAACTTATTTGAGTTTTTCAGTCTTTAGTGGCCTTGGCTTATAGATTACCCAATTTACACTCATTGTTTGACTTGGTAATTTGGTCTAACATATTACCTATCACCCTAGCTTACCACATTTACCAAGTACATCCTATCTTCATAGCAAAAGCTATCTTATCTTATCTTACATTTATTTGTTTTTTCTCTTTAGTTTTGCATTATTGGGTTTATCAAAAGTAATCTCTATGCCCTACATAATCAAAACTAACAACACATCAGAAAACCATCCTATGATAAAAATAAGTCAAGGTACGTATTACATTTACTTTTTAGTTATTTAATTTTTTAGATTAGTTTCCCTTTTAAGTCATTTAATTATAGTTATTTTTGCTTTAAAATACTATAATTTGTTTAGCATCAACATTGTGTGTGTCTTTATGTTCTTTCTCAAAACAACATCCCCTATTACACCTTAGTGACACATGATGAACTTCGAGTGGGGCATATGTATATAAATAATATTTTCACACTTTTATTACATACTGATGTTTTACATCTTGTAGGAGCCTATCAAAACTTAATCTCTCTTAGTCCATGCCCTAAGGGGTGCACTGGGAAAGGGGTGGGTAGACCTTTGGTGCTTTACAAGATTATTGTCACTTATTTCCACATTATTAACAATCCAACCAGACCCCAAAACCATTACCTAAGCTATTTCTCCTCTATTGAGTATTCCTCTAGTCTTTTCCTCTTTCATTCTTTCTTTTCTTACTTTAAACTCCTTTTTGAACTGTTAGTTGTAATAGATCAACAAGGTTGACCTAGTATAGTTTAGGGGTATTCTTTAATTTCTTAGCTTGTTAACCCTTTGGCTAACCTAGCACAGACTTGGTAAATTATCTTTGAAAACAAATTGGGTTGACTAGGTTGACCCCATAAAACTAACGTTCTTAGAAGGATTTAGTGTAAGATCTACCTATAAATACAAGATCATTTTGGTCATTATCGATATGTGCAATCAAGATTTATTATTCACTCACTCTTCTTCATAATATTCTCTTCCACCATTATACTTGATGAAACTTAGCTTAGGTTTCTTATTTGGAGAATCTAGTCTTGTGGATAAGTCTTGGATGCTTTGGATTTTCTTAGTGATCATTACAAACCATAAAAACCTCTTGTGAATACCCTTTGGCCAAGGGAAATATTGAGTCTCAATAGGTTCACATTTAGGTAAGTATATTCTAACTTTGTTCTCGTATTTTTTAGTAGATATAAGTAGCATAAGTGCTGACTCAAATAAGACTATCTTTCAAATTTTATGTATTAAGGTGTTACTCATACTTACTTTAATTGAATTTACCTATACATGTTTGTTTTATTTATTCTAACCCCCACTTTGTGCCACAAGATTTGATGAGCACTAGATTAGATTTTAATTTCTTATTATTAAAATAGAGTGAATATTTAAAACCTTAGGAATCCATTAGGGTTGTTGTGTGATTGTGTTAGACTAAAGGCTTTATAACCTTTCTTAGTATGATGTGTTACAACAAGTGATACAAGAGATCCACTAATTAGGTCTATTGGATACCCATATTGGTTATTCTCCCTCTTAATAAGTGTATCCCAATCAAAATCTTAGGTGTGATCTATCTTATCTGATCTAGTATTAACTCATAGATATGATGCATTTTTGATTTAATATAGTATGATATCTAATTTTTAGTTTGTTTATGAAAGTGTTGATCAATTCATGGTAGAATTGGAAACATTAGATAGAGCATTGATGGTGACAAGGTGGTGAATTAAGATTAATTATAGGTTATAGCAATTGAAGACATCATATTCGAAGACCAAGAATATGTAGAGCAAGAAATGTTGGCCGTAATGAAGCATGTTGAAGCAGTAAGGTAAGACATTGTTTTTTTTTTGTGCAAGCATGAATCCCATGTTAAGAGAAGGTGAATCATAGGTACAATAGTATAATATTTGGGAATTTATATCCCACATGAAAAAGGTAAATATTAAGGAGTGAATGCACATGAAGCGTAACTTGATGCAATCAAGATGTGAAAGCAAAAAGGTAGAAATGATAGAGGCAAGCATAAGCACAAGAAGGAGAAGCTAAATCAAAGATTAGTAGTAGAATAAAAATATGATTTAAGGAACCTAAAATAGAAGATAAGGAAGAAGCAAAAAATAATAGATCATTGGAGTTTCATTCTTTCCTACCCCAGGCATATGATGTAGGGGTATTAAACAAGTTTATATATTTAAAGTTGTTTAGGTCTAGTAAAGTGGTAGAGTTACTATAAGAACCACAATAGAGTTTTATAAGTATTTTAGTGTCCTAATGTGAGGTGTTATTATCTTGGGAGAGTTTCCCACCAAAACACTATTTTGAAAATTTCAAATCTAGTTAGAGTGTTAGGTGTCTTTTTGTGTAATGTCAATTAAGGTCTTGTTATGTAAATGTTGTTAAAGGGGTCCTAATGAGTCTAGATGGGTGTATTAGGGTTTTCAATATACAATTCATGTGTAAAATAACATAAATCAGTATTTTTAATTTAATGGTCATATGGGAGTTAGTTACCAAGAAGGAGTAGTTAGTTAGATATTAGTTTCTTGTATGGATCAAGATTTTGGATTGATATAGGAGAGTCTCATAGAAGGTAGAAAAGGAGAGTCATGTAGGAAGTTATGGATAATGTAAAGGGGAAGATGAGGTATAATTAAAAAGGTGAGGTAGAATGAAAGAAAATTAAAACATATAATCTCTATAATTTGTCTATGAGATAGAGTTGTAAATATAGTTGCATAGAGTTAATAAGAACTAACCAATTCCAAGTTATATATATATATATATATATATATATTATAATTTTTTAATGGATACATGGTAAGTTATTAACAATTTTATGACTATTGACAAGTAGTTTTCTATAGTATCATTTACTAAGGGTGATGACTATATCAAGTTTTGCATTTATTTCTTGAAGAAAAGAGGCATATAATAAACATAATAGTATAATGTTGTGTAGAGTGTATGAAGGTCCATTAAAAATATAAGAACAAATTTATGTTGTGTATTCATATGTGTACATGTTTGATTGTTTTCCATACCTTCAAGACTCAATGTAGGCAGACTGTGTGTTCTTTGTATGTCAAAACATAGTTCAAAAACCTATTGAAAGGTTGATTAGTGAGTGAATTAAAGTATTGGTGGAATTAATATAGTGTATAAATTTATTTATATGCAAATAAATATTGAATAAATGTGTGATATCTGAGGGTAAGTTTTTAATCCTTGAAAACCCTATGTCTTTTGTCACAGATAGTTTGTACACACATAAAGCATAGTAGAATACTTGTTTGTATCCTGGTATAGGGTTAAATAAGGAGTTATTAAAATTTTAAAAGGTTAAGGAATGTCATGAAGACATATTTAAAATCATATAATTTTTTTAAAGATGAAAATAATCATTAAATCCCAAGAAGAAGTCTCTAAGGTTTGCATAGGTAGACTTAGTAAGCATAGTCTTAAGAAAGTTCAGTGTTTTAGTGTAGGAAGTATTTCTTTATAAAAAAACTAATTTTGTTAAATATGGGATTTGGAGGAGTCTTTATAAATCTTTTTGATCCATCTTAGGCTTAAGACAGGCTCAGGAAACCCTAGATTTAGGGTAGAATACAAAAGTGAAATAGAAAATGTTTCAACCATGGAAAGTTGCTAAAAATTGGTATTCAATTAGATTTTCAAGTATACAAAGAGATAATATGGGTTTTATTGTCTTAACATAATTATTTTTATGGATTTTATAGTATTGAGTGTTTACATGGCAAAGAGAGGTCTAAAAGACCTAAATAGAGACCAAATTTGATCTAAAAGGGTGATTTAATGGAATATAAAGGGAATCAGACTTTGTGAATATTAAGAACATGATAGAGGGCATTCATAAATGTATTTGTTTTTCCAATATTGATAAACTCTATACCAGCTACACCCTAAGGCTATAAGAAGGCCTTTTATATAAGGGAAAAATGTGTGAAAAAGGCTACAAGAAGACCTTGTTAAAGCATAAGAGATAGTGTATGGTTTGAAGGTTGTCTTGAGAATCTAAGTGGAATTGATAAGATGTTGGAGAGGACATAAAGGATTATAAATAAGTTTGTTATAAACCTAATTAATAATTGATATAACTAAAGGTAATTTGGCCTAAAAAAACCCATAACCTTAGTGTAGACCAATGTGAGTGATTGAAACAAAAGAGAGAGTGAGCAATTGTGTGGAAGTGAGATGTTTGTAGGAATGTATGGATTGTATAGGACTCAAAATAATAATGATAATCATCAATAATCATAGACAATTGATCTATATAAATATTAACATGAAATTAGGAGAGAGAATTTGCCTAAAAGGTAAGAACAAATGGAGGTGTTGCATTGTATGATTAGGGTTTTCAAGTATTAAAGTCTAGTTATGTGTAGAGTATGAATGATGCTCTACATCAATTTATATCAATTAAAAGTGTAACTAGTGGTATAATTTAAAATGAAAATGTGGGTAAGATAAACTATTTAGGACTTGATGATATTTAATAGTGGAGTGGATAATTTATGTGGGACTATGATCATAGTTTCTTAAATGTGATGAATAAAACTAATTTTTACATGGAGGATAAAGATAATTATGCCTAATTCATAGATGGATTGTCATAAATAATCAAATTTAATATTTTGTACTCTTAGGTCATGATGAAAGATGATGCTCGATTAGCTACCCTATTAGTGGAATAAATTGAAAATTATGGAGATGCTCCAATTACAAGATACCAATTAAGAGTGAAGATAGATGATTTCATGAAGAGGATAGATGAGATTCATGAAAGTGATAATCCTAGACTGGGATTATGGTGCTTAAAATATGGAAGATATTGACATCATAGGAGTGATTATCCTAAACTCAAGTAATAATTCTATGAACTATTTAGAGTAGTAGGACAATCAATTAAAAAATATAATCCACTATAATAGTACATCCAAAAATATCATTGTTTTGACTATAATTTTTTTAATAGAATAACCATGAAGAAAGGATATGTCAACCCTTAAATGAATTGAAGTAATATATTACCAATAATGTCTTCATAGTTGTAATTTAATAGTTTCCCACTATGAAGAAAGGAATTCTAGGCCTTGAGGTAGAATTGATGAATGCGACATAAGGTAGTGTTAAATAGATACCTTTGTTACCCAATATCAATATAAACCATAGGGTATAGCTGGTTAAACACCAACATCACCACAATAATAGTATCAATCTTCATGGAATAATGCAAGCCCATAACAAAAATAATTAAATTGGGATCCAACATCACCTCAATATCATTACAATAGATACAATGTGCATTAATAACAATAAGGGGGATTTTGTATATAATAGTCACACGATTGAGGATATTAACATAAAAAATGAGGATATAGATAAGTATAGATAGGGATATATATAGGGGTATATAAAGGTGGTCACAAAAATGAGTAATTGATAGTCTAATAAGCCCATCCAATCCATTTGTGTGGTGAGTAGAATCATTTTGCATAGAAATTATCCCTCTAATCCTTAGAGATAGGAATATTATGTTTATTTTAGAATGTAAAGACAACATAAAGTAGAAGATTGCCTAGTATTGGAAAAATAAATAAAATAAAAAATATTGCATAGTGTGAACATGTTTATTATGTTGCCTAAAGAAAATGCATTTATACAAGAAGTTATTAGAAAATAATGTGTAGATCCATTTATTTAGAATGAAAGGATAATTAGTTTTCCACTAATTTTTTTGATCATGAGCACAAATGATACCACAAATTTAACCCTCAATAAGAATTTATGAGCTATGAAACATTGAAAACTACATTTCTTCAGGAGTTTGACATTCTTAAGTTTGAACACATTAAAAATGCTATAGGATCACTAACTCAAAAAGGTGTAATGGGAAAATGCACTATACCTAAGATAGATAAGGTCTTGATATATCAATTTATATAGGTTCTTTGATACATACAATAAAAAGTGTGTTAGAAAGAGTCACCACAATAATTGATGCATACATGTATGGGCAAATTATGCATATTCTGAAATAAAAAGGTGTTGTGAAAACATGGAGAAATTTGTTAAAATTAATCAACATGATGCATAATGAATATATATCCTATAATATAATAAATCTCTTTAATAATATTTTTGAATGCACATAGAGGGGACAACAACATACTGATAAGATGGTCTGGTATGTTAAGACTAAGAAACTTTGGGATTTGGACTCATGAATATGCATTGAGTTCATAGGATATTAAATCCCTAATGTATTATTTCAATTCAAGAGTATTATTAATATCATTCCTATATCTACTGGTAAATGTATTGGTAAGCCACACTTGAGCTATAATCCTATCACCTTCAGTATCATAGACTATGGGAGGGTAGATATAATTCATCGCCTCAAATATGTGGATATTAGAGTTGTTGAGATAAGTTTTTGAGGTGATTTTGAAGTCATTGATATGAATAAAATGGAGACCCATTACCCTACCTTTATTTTTAATAAATTTTCTTATATGGTCAAATGAATATTATTACATTATGCAATCAACTAGAGACTCATCAAGGAGACAAGGTAGTTGTCATCCCTTTGAATAAATTGGAGTAGAAACCCTATATGATTCTAAATGAAGTAGATTCAACATATGCCTATGTTGATAATATTTGGTTCAAAGTAGGGACAAATACATATAAAAATAATCTACAAGTTGAAAAATGTGTGTTTTTGAATCCACAACTAGAGCAAACATAGACAACAAACTAGCCACTTTATAAGTCCATAAACAAATATCTAGATCCCTAGATTCAACTTGAAGGTTGTGCCTCTCAATTAGTGAAATACCCTACTAAGTATGAAGTGTATTTATTATATAAGATATATGTAAAAGTAATGGATTATACATAATCTACTGTAGAGGGTGTCTTACTTTGGGAAACAACATATTCGATAAGTGGTGACTTAGATAGCCATATGATGAACTAGGATATTGTATATCGTGAGATAAAATATTTGCACATGGTGTTCACCACTGAATGTTAATTAATTTAATGCTTTTGAATAGAGTATCTTAATCCATTTATCTTAAGGCTAGATCGCCATGTGTTAGATGCAGATGAAAGAGTCAGTTCACTCATTTATGCACTAAAAGTAATTACTATGACTTGGTGGGTGGTGTACGGAGAAAAGGAGATAAACTAGGAGTAAGTGTGTGAATTTGTACACACATGATTTTAGTTACTTCCTAATATGAAATAAAAATGTCCATTTATTCAAGAAATATAATGTCTCATGATGCACATTCATAAATGTGTAAATAAATGGTCTACTCAAGGATTTGATCTAAGGTATTGGGTACACATTTTTAGTCACGCGCTAGTGCCACTCCCAATTACTTGGTACATGCATAGAGAGTGTAGGAGAGGGATCAAACATTGGTCACAATTTAAGCAAGACTTTATTCAAACTTGTGTATGAAGTCAACTATCCATAGGTGCACAATGCATTATAAAAACTAAAAACCTTTCTACATTATGGTTGAGTGGAATTTTTGCGATTAGTGATAAGGTCATCATCATGATAGGAAATAGATCAAGATTTAAATCTTGTGATTTATAACTATAAGGATAGTAAGTAATAACAATATATTATTAAGCCTTGTAATATAATTATAGATGAGCTAACAAAATCTAGTGATCATGATAGGGATCTATATTTATAAGGCATATTTGAACCAAAATAAGAATATGAACCAACAAATATGTAAAGTACAAAACAAGATGAAGAGGAAAGACTATGAAACATAAACATTCTAGAATGGTAAGGGGAACACCCTCTATCGGATGCTCTACAAAGTGGATCAAACAAATTATATCAAGAGACACTAAAAAATATTTAATAAAATATTAGAACAAAGTTTTTGTCTAAACTTTTGATTGTGTGAGATTATTGGGGAAAGAACAAGATCTCAAAGGCATTGTAGTTTTTAAGACATTATCAAGATGCATTCTCAACCAAGTTATCATAATTAAAATGTGTAGATCCATCATTAGGGGAAATGTACATTAAATTTAAAGAGTACATGAGACCTATTAAAAATAACATGTACAAACTAAATCCCAACATGAAGATGAATTTAAAGTTTGAACTAGATTGCATGTAAGAATCAAGGATCAATTATCAAATTAGAAAGATAGATTAGGTGAGTCCCATAGTTGTGCGTCCAAATAAGTCTATGTAAATTCATGTTTATGGGTACTACCATGCACTAAATGATTCTTGCATCAATGATATATTTCCAATATTTTTTATAGATGAAGTTCTCAAGTCAATCATAGGCCATGAGGTGTACCCATCCATACATGGATTCAATAGATACCATCAGATTCTAAATGTAGAAGGGGAATAAAATAAAATAACCTTAGCAACATAATGGGGTTCATTTGGATATAAAGTGATGCATTTTATATTAATAATGTTCTTGTAGTTTTTTCTAGGGTTGTGGTAACTACATTTAAAAATTTCATTCATGATTTTTTTGATGTATATTTGGACAACTAGGTTATCTTGTCCTTATTCATGGAGCACATATCAAATTTATTATTAATGCTAGAATCATGTCGATCCCTATGCATTAATTTGAATCTAAAGAAGTGTTTATTTTCCACACATTTAATTATTCTTCTAATCCTAGATGTATGTAGTGATGACATCTTTATTTACTAGGATATGATTGTAGTAATAGCGAGGATATGACCACTAACTAGTTCTACATTACTGTGTACCTTTATGGCTGATAAAAAATACTATATAAAAATCATCAAAGGACACACAAACATATCTTCATTGATGGAAAAGTTGTTACAAAAAGATACAGACTTTAAGTAGACATCAAAATGCCAAACATAATTTATTGATCCCAAACAAAGGTTAGTAATAATTCCTATTTTGGTTTTCATGACTAGAAGAAGCCATCCACATATATGTGGATGCTTCTAGTGTTGTAGTAGGATTTGTCTTATCGTAGATAAATAAAGGTGGGTTGGATCAACCCATATAATTTTCTAGTAAGAAACTATCAACACTAGATAAAAACTATATGACTACAGAAAGAGATCCCTTAGCTATGGTGTTTGCCTTACCAAAGTTTATACATTATCTATTGGACACATCATTTAAGGTTTTCATAGACCACTAGGCATTATGATACCTTGTTAACAAGTTGATGTTTAGAGGACATATCTCTAGGTGGCTAATGTTATTTTAATAATTTCAATTTCAAATAAATGTAATGTTAGGTACAAAAAATGTGGGACCGGATCATCCGAGTAGACTTAAAAATGGGGAAGAACTGAAGTAAATATAGGATGAATCTCAATATGCTATTTAGGGTTTTTGCAATCCCTGACAACATGGATAATATTAAAGACATCCTATTGGTTCCCAGTTGTACACCCCTTTTGCTCAACCTTGCACACTTGAAGAAAATGGAAAATAAATATGAAAAACCACTAGTATGTCATTGTAACTGGGGAAGGGTTTGGAATCAAGAATGAACCAAATTCAAAAAATGACTGAGAGCACTGACAAAGGGTATGTTTAGATCCATGTTACTTCTCACTCTAACTGAACCAAGGTAATAGGACCTAAGAGGTGGTTTGATCACATATAGTGATTTTGCAATTCAACCTCCATGGGGATTTTTGTCAAAAAGAGACATAAATATGATGAGGGCACAATCAAATTCATTCACTCCACTTGGAAAGGGTTATCACATGAGATGAAAAAATTCACTAAGTCGCATACAAGCTACTGAAGATAGATGGGTTTATGCTTTCAACCTTCATTCTAAATAATTTTCAATAACATGGGGATGAATGGAAGATTGGAATGATGGTCTTTAAATCACAAAGGTAGACACATTTCGTAAATGAAAATACTAATGCATCTACAACTAAATAACACTTGACATATGAAATAATAGATATTATTTGTATGGTAGAACAGGGTATCATAGTTAGATTGGTTTTTAAAAAGGGTGTGGTGTGCTAGTGGTTTTCAAAAAACAAGAGATCTTACAATATTTATAACATTATTCCTTAGTAAAGATTTAGAAAAACAAAAATGCAATCTAATGGGGATTACCAAGAGTGATTTACATTTATTGGTGCCAATGAAATGTAAATGACCAAATGATCCTTTAAAAACTAGAAAATACACTAAAACTAGAATCTCATATACTTTCTCCCATTAAATCCATAAACCTAAGGTGCCCTAATGATTTATTCATCAACGTATTTCCAAACATAAAGTAGAAAGGGATTTACAATCTATATCTATGATCAAAATGATAACCAATAATAAGCATTGAACCAAATATCCAATCAATAATATTTATAAAACATATTACTACACTTCATCAATAGGAAAGAGTAAGAACCACAAGTATTCTCATTAACTATGCAATAAAATCTTACATATACCCTTTTATAGAATGTTTCCATGGAGACAAGCATGGTGAGGTTGATCTTTTACCAAGAGAGACATAGAAATGATCTAAAAACTTGATAATGTTTGTACAACTACAATCACCTTAGCAAGGGAGATAATACATACACATCATAGTTGATGCTAAAAATTTGAAGGACCTAGACTTAGATAAGATGTACAACTAAAAATAACAACCTTATAATAGAAGACAAGCTTTCTATTTATACATTTTACCAATTTCAAATCCAAGAATATGGGTTGCAATTTGTAATATTTAAAAATTCCAAAACACCCCTCCAAGACCTACCAAGATGTTCCTAGCTAGAAAATATTTATTTATATGCCTAAAATCTTCATTCATTTGAAAGAAAAATCACTGTTCTAGTTGCCTCTACAAGAAATGATTAATATTTGCAATAACCCTTTCTTATCCCTTGTTGGAAATGCAATTTACACTAGATGGAAAGAAAATATTCATTTTAGAGGCCAAACAATATCATTCTCCTTTTGTGTAATTGCTTGGAGATATCCTTTGACCACTCATTTACAAATTTGGAATCTTCTTGACATCTTCCCTTCCCCTTATGCATGATAAATAATAACCCTACTTTTGAAATGATGGCATTTTATCACTCCATACCTATAGACATTAGAAAACCACACACAATGGTTCTAGAGGTCAAAATATTTATGACCCCCTAGGGACCACCTAACCCTTATAAACCCACTAACCAACCCATCAGACCCTGAGTCAAGTTAGCTACTTAGCTAAATAAACTCACTAACTCACTAACTTAACCATTACCCAACCCTTTTTACTCACCTTGACCAATTTTTTTCTAGACACTCGACCTTCGATGGTTAGCATGACTACTGATAGCTAGGCTGACCATTGATAGTCAGGTCTTCCTCATTCTAACATGAATACTAGCTGTATACAATCTAACATGGCACAATTTAATATGTCCACCTTGCATGTTGATTAAAAACTACAAAGCATCAAAATCATCAATTCAATCTCTTAGGGAACCTTCTATCCTTCATCTCTCTTTGCTTATAAATAGAGGGGAGCAAGAGGTGACAAAGGATTCATCATCATAAGCACTTTATCACACTAGCATTTAAGTTTTTCATCTAGTCTTTCTTCCAATAATTCAAAAACTACAATAGAGATCTGAAACTCTACCAAAATTTCTCTTAAGGAAAATTACCATTACGCTACCAAAATTGTTGTAGCCACCAACCATCAACATTTTAGCAAGCAACAGGTATATTTATATTTTAGATTTGTTTGTTTGGTTTCTAACTTCTAGGCCTGAATCAGACCTCATATACCTATCTTATAAATTCCATATCCCTAATTAGACCCTTAAAAAACCCTTACCTAATAATTGACCCATTCTACAACTCCCTTTTGAGCAATTTTAGAATCTAGAGATAATTGTTGATGATCAACATAACTACTGATGGTCACCTCCAATTGTCGATGGTTACCCAACTGCTGATGGTCAACATAACTACTGATAGTCACCTTGACCACCAATAGTCACTATGGTAAGGAATAACAACAAGTTATTTCCAACCCCTCACCCCCAACCAAATCTAGATTTCCGTGTCCCTATCTATTCACAGACCCCTACCTATTTTTTGAATTTGACCTGATCTATTTTAGCACTAGTATTGACCTAATATTACTATATTTAGTTTATTTTTCATCATCAAACATCTATTTCTTATTGTATTTCATTTCATTTTTTTCTATTACTCAATGAAAGTATTTCATATTTATCTTTTTCAACTTAATTATTATCAAAGAGTGGATTCATAGCCTCCCAAAAATCTCATGCTTCTTAAATCTATAAGAAGTCCACCTTAATATCTTTCTAACAACCCATTTTGTTAGTGTTTTATTATCTACAGGTCATCCTTCTAAGACAAAAAGGAGATATACACACTTGTCTAGATCACGCATGCACAATAACTATTTCTTCTACCACACCCTTATTACTAGTTTCTTACCTTCTTCCTCAGTTAATAAATGAGTAGAAATTAAGAGAAACATTTTGGCATGCCTTGTGGGACATAATAGCATATAGGTGCCCTTTTCTTCCTTTATTCTATGCTTGTATATTGAAATTGAAAATTTTCATTTTGGGCTTAAAATAAACCTTGCATACATTGAAAGCTTGCATGTTTTTAGTTCATCTAGTTAACTTGTAAGCAAAGTAATCAATCATAGTTTCACTCTTGTTATCACACACGTTACCAAACCACATAATAAATCAACACATAAAAACAATTGACATAAGGCCCAACTAGGATTTCATCACCCAATGATAAACCTTACCCTTTGGCTATGTTACTTGGATGTCATTACCAAGAAGAGAAACCAAAACTCAGCTTTTTAGTTGAGTCTAAACTCTAAAATTTAGTATATATTGGCTAAGCACCTGATACCTTTATCGTTGCAGTGTGTGAAGTGAGGGCGTAGGCCCCAATATCAAGGCACATACTAACTTCAAATACATATTTTTTAGAGCCTTTAAACACCTAAAACAAGCCTTAGACTTTCTCTTTAGTACCTGATCTACAAACCAAAGTTATTCTTCACACTTTCTAAGGCATAAGCCAAAAGAGATCTAAAAAGTAGCATAATTTTTTAAACACAGTTTAGTGTATGTTTTCATTTCCTTGAGATATTTTTCCTTTTGCTTGCTTTGTGTTTGAGTTGTGATCTTTTCATCATTTTATTTTCTATTCCTCACATGGTCTTCACCAAACAATAAGTGAGGGATCAAACCAACCAAGAACCATCTTCCTTTTCCTATTCTTATATGGAGTATACTTTTGATGTTGAGAGTTCTTTTCATATTTATCTTTCTCCTACCATGCCTTTGATAGTTGTCAAGGGTGATGCATATTTTGCTACCTTCCTTGATAACCACCCCATGGCCCTCCAACATTACCTTAACACCTTATCTTACCACATCCCTATTATTTTAGTTCGAACTACATATCCACCATATGGGATGCCACACCATATTATTGTTGGTGCCACCTCTACCCAACCTATGATCACCCAAGCATCTTCTTCCACCAATATACCATCCATTACCTCTACCCAAACTCAATCCAACATCCCAACCAATAACCAAACACCCCCTACACTAACCAACACCTCCAACATAAGGGAAAACTCACATCTTGTTACCCATACTTCATCCACTAGAGGGATATATCATACCCCTATTTATACCATTCCCCTTACCACTACCAACCCACCAATTTCTACCCCACTTTAAAATTTGATGTTTTCCATACCCCCTACCCTTCCACCTATTAGTACAAGAGTTACCACTCAACCTTAATCCACCAACCCATTCATACCTCAAAACCAACCCATATAAATCCCTCAATAAATACCCATGACATTTTACCAATATGTTCCTAATCCATAAGGATACATAGCACCTTCTACCCAACCTTTTGTGCCCATTAACCCTTATGTGGCATCATTCCAACCTTCAATGACCACACACCAATATGTGGTACCGTCACAACATTTCATCACCAATCCATATATTGCATCCACCCAACCCCAACCAAACCTACCACATAATTATTGAGCTTCCCAACCCCAAATAGATTTGATTAAAATGTTAATGGACAAAATGACCAACCTATAATCATCTATTTCTGGGGATTATAACCTCTTGTCTTATGATCAAATGTGCAATGAACCTATTCACCCATCCATTCCTATCCAAACTTATCATCCTCAATGGGAACTACCTAATTTTTCAAAGTTATAAAGAAAGGAGGACCCCTAAAAACACTTAAGAACATTTTTATATTCTTGCTACTTAATTGCATATGATGATGCCCTTTTCCTTCACACTTTAACTATGTCTTTATCTAGACTAGCCTTAGATTGGTATAGTTATCTCATCAAGAACTCCATATTTCCTTTTTCCAACTTGAACAAACATTTTTAGATCATTTCTCAATCAATATATCTAAAAATGTCTCTATCACCAACCTCTACTCCATCAGGGAATTTGATGACAAATCAATTGCCAATTTCATAGCTAGATGGAGAGGTCTTATTACCCAAATGTCTTTCTCTTTACCACAATATAAGTTGATTAAAATTTTCTCTTAGAGTTATGCCAAACACATTTCCCCTACTCTTCAAGTCCAAACTTTTAGAACTTTTGATGAGGCTTTCACCATGACATGCAAACTAGAAGTCAGAGCCATTGATGAAGGGGCATTGAAGCTAAGAAATAAAAATTCTAGCTTCAAATCCAATGATCCTTCCTCATCTAAAACCACCAAACATTATAACCATCCCAACACCAAACCAAAGGTATCCACAAACTTGTTTGTCCTTAAAAATTTTCCACCACCAATAGTCAATCAATCTAACCAAACCAATTCCTCTAACTCTTCCAACCAACAAAATCAAAATTAAAATCAAAATCAAGTTATCCCAAAACAATACACTATGATAGGGGAGTTTTATGATTCAGTTTTGAAAAAATTACTCAAATACAACATCATACAAATTTCCCCTATCAAACCTCCCCAATAATTTGACACTTCTCACTCCATACCTGGTTGGTAAATGAGAAAGATCTATGTGCTTTTGACCGTGTCATTAGACACAATGTTAGTAGGTGTAACACCTTCCAAAATACTATCCAAAACTTGATTTATAAGGGATAAATTATATTTGATAATCCCAATGCACCCCCAAATCAATACCTTGACATCTTTTAGAAACCTGTCCCTAATCATGTCCATTTTACCAACTATGATGATAACAAACCAAAATCATCTCACACCTGTGAGGTCCATACGGTCAATGTCATTATCAATTAACCTATCATTGAGGAGACCATTTCCTCAACTACCTCTTCCTCCACTCCACTTATTGATGTGGTGGACTTACCCACCATTCCTTTGGATACCTAAATAGAAGAAGAAACCACCCTTCTTTATTTACATGATGAAACCATCAACTTATCCAAATCTCCTTTGATAGAAATAACAAATGAGGCAACCATTGATTCAACTACCTCTTCCCCCACTCCACTTATTTAAGTGGTGGAATTACCCACCATTCCTTTAGACACCCAAACAAAGGAAGTGACCACCATCATTCCTTCACTTGAGGCCATCACACCTCCCCCCCCCCTCATGGAGTCACCTACTCTCTCTTTTGAAGCCATTCCAAAAGAAGAGATCAACTTATTTACTCCCTCCATGGAGGAAACATATTCCCAAATTTTTAAGCCTTCCATAAAAGATAAATATGAAAGAATCATTCCCTTACCTCAACTTATGGGCTTAATATTTTAAACCAATGACCAAGGAATTAAACCAATTTACAAACCTTTCTCTAGATTGGTCCAAAACCTAGAGTTTACTTCTCAACCCAATCTAGATAAAGCCACCTTTTGTCATCATCTTTGGCTCCCCTATCAAAACAAACATGAGCCTTCAACCTCACTTGCATCCACCATCAAACCTATCATTACCTCAATCCTTTTATCAAATACTTATCCTTCCAAAACCATAGGGGAACCATCCAAACCACCTCTATCTACAATTGCCAAATCAACTTACAGCTCTCTAACTAAACCTATGAAGAACCTATGAATAATTAATACTCCTATCCTTTCTCACCCCTCTTTGAATTTGGACTTAACCCCATCTAGTCCAACAAATAAAACCTTAACCAAACCAACTAAGAAGGTGGAACCAACAAAATTCCCACCTTGAACCAGAGCCATACCACCCATTTACCACTTACCTTCTATCTTAGGACCCCATCCATAAACCATTCTAGGAGCTAATCCATATACCATAATGATGAACCCTCCCATAACTACCCAAACTAAACCTTCTCCTTTCATTCTACTTTTAACTACCCCACCAAATCATCAAACTCCCCATCATTTTTAACTAATCTATCTACCTCTACCTTCCCATATATCTCCAAAAATTCATCATCCAAATCATCCATCTCCAAATCATCCACCTCAAAACCATCCAAAACAAAGAAATCCAAACCAAAACCACCTACCAAAACCATTCCACCACCTAAAACTTCTGTAATGAAGCCTAATTCTAAGAAGGCTCCCACTCCTAAAACCAAAAACCCAACACCCCCAATGCCTTTGGTTGAATCTTATTAAACCATTTTACAAAGGTTGTTACAAACCTCTTAATTAAGCCTACCACCTATCTAAACCTTTGACCCTTCAAGTCCTAAACCATATTGGTTCAATGATAGTCTAATCTACTCATACCATAGGACACTTGGACATGACATAGAAAACTGCAAAGCTCTCCAAGCACCTATCCATAACTTTTGGGATGAGGATGATATATTATTATATGAACATCCTTTGAGCCCATTACAAAGCTAACCACCAAATTAACCCATCCAACACTTACCTACTCCTAAAATATCATCTGAAAGTGAGGAGGAATTAAAGCATCCGTTTAGCCCAACACCTCCCCTAATCCACACTATCCATATGGTTACCTGATCTCAAGCCTAATAAAAAGATAAGGGAAAATCCAAAGTTTCCATACCATATACATACCCTTCCACCCCTCAACCTTCTAACCCAACCTAATCACCCTCACCTTTACCTTCGCCAAAACCCAAAATATCCATTTTGGGTACTTCTCATTCCAACCCTTCAAAATCTATTTAGCATGTAATGTTGAAACAACTTCACCAACACTGGTGAAGATGAGCCTTTATGAACTAATCAACACCTCTCCCCATCATCATCAAGCACTAATATAGGACCTAAAATCTATAGAATTCCAACCACATGACCCTCAAACTCTTGCATCCTTTGTCGGAGCCCTTCAACTTTCTACCTTTATCACATTACAGGATTCAGAGATACCTTCTATCCATATTGAGGATCTTGATCCTCCCCTCTTCATCATTTCTTACATTAATTAAACCTACATAAAAAGGGTGATTATTGATGAAGTAAATAGTATTAACATTATCTCTTCCCATGATTATGACCAACTCCAATCACCAAAGAATATCATGTCAAAAACTATAGGAATCTTTTGCTCCTTTAATGATACTATAGCCACTACCTTGGGGGCAGTCATCCTCGACATCTATTTGGGACCTCACATAATTATAGAGATCTTTTATGCTGTATAAGATGAGTTCCAATACAACATCTTACTTGGATGCCCTTGGATCCATGCCATGAGTTGTGTCCTATCCACGTTGTATTGATGTGTCAAATTCAAACATGAGGGTCAACTTGTCACCATACAAGCTGACTCTAATTATTTCACATCTTAAAACATGACATATCAACCAAATGACATTATTATTCTTCCCTCATCCACCTTACCAAAAATCAATAAAAAATCCACCCCTACCATCAATGAATCTTCAATTAAATCCTCTATCCCTTCTTCTAATATCCTCATAAAGGACCACTTGAAACCCACTTTTCAATGTCTCTCACTAGGGGAATATCATAATTTAGCTTTGGATGCTTTTCATACTCATCAAGAGTATGGGAACATCAACCATCATCCTAGTTATAACCCTAACATTGAAACCATCATTACTTTTGGGCCTCCTAACCATCAAACCAACTTAATCTATGGGGGAATTGATCATCCACTTCTTGCTTCCACCACTACCTCTTCCACCTGACCATTTAAATCTAACTTCTCCTATTTTGACAAACCTACATTTGACAAATTGTACCTTCACAGGTGTGTCTAGAATGGATTTGGCCTTAGCCATTATGAATATATATCTCATGAGTTACCTTTGATCAAAACCCATAAATCTCATGAGTTATTTGGCCTTGGGTTCATATCACCAGAAGAACCCACTGATTCACCCATACCCATCACTACCATTGAGGAAAACATCCCATCCTCACCAACCCCATCTCCTTCAAAGTCTCAAGATTTCAAAATCATTCCTCATAACTTTTTTTTAGTCAATACCATTAGTTTAGACCCCCTAACTTATCAAAAGGATGGCCAAACTAAAACCCTTACTCTCATTCATCCTGAAATGGTAGAAAATGATTCTCTTGCCATCAACACCATTGAAAATTAGGAAGTTTATTCCATTCTCACTTATCTTGGTATAGTGGATTCTTCTATCGATAAATCCCTTCCTCCTAAGAACTAAACCATGTTGAACAAATCCACTCTCAATGTCAACTTGGATACTTAGGATAACCCTCACATTATAAATATTGGTCAATCCTTAGATTTTAAAAAGAAATATGATTACCCTTCCTTCATGATTATAGCATAAAATTTAATTGGTCCTATCAGGATATGACTACGATCAACCCTTACATTTCTCTCCATAACATTTTCATCCATCCTAATGCTAAACCTATCAGACAAAAGCTTCATAGGATGTACCCTTGTATTACCCTTCTAGTTAAAGAAGAGCTTTAGTGTCTCTTATCTGTCATCTTCATCCAATGCATTGATTATCCCTAATGGGTTTGTAATATCATTCCCATCACCAAACCCATAGGGTGACTTTACCTCTATATTGATTTTCATGACCTCAACCTTGCTTGTCCAAAGGATGAATTCTTTTTACCTAACATCAACCAACTTGTTGATCTTATAGTTAGCATGAAATGTTATCCCTCATGGATGGTTTCTTAGGATATAATAAAATCTTTATTTTTGTTAAGGATGAACATAAAAATGCCTTGATCACCCCATGGGGAACATTTTACTATAGGGTCATGCCATTTGGTTTGAAGAATGTTGGAGCAACCTATCAATATGTGATTACTTACATCTTCCATGATCTTATCCATAAAATTGTAGAGGACTAAATGGATGATCTCCTTGGGAAATATAAATATTTTAGGGTTCATCTAGATGTTCTCAAAATTATATTTGAGTGCCTAATCCATTTTCATGTTTGACTCAACCCCAAGAAATGTGTTTTGGGGTCTTATTTGGAAATCTTATTAGCTTTATCATCTCTCTTCAAAGAATCAAGGTAAACCCTACCAAAGTTAGAGAAATTTTGGAGATGACACCTTCAACCCACCTTAAATAACTCCATATCTTGCAGGGGAAGCTCCAATCCATCTATCACTTCATCTCTCAATTATCAGATAGATGTCAACCCTTTCACCATCTGCTCAAGAAAGATACATCTTTTAAGTGGACTAAGGACTACTAACAAGACTTTAGTTCACTTAAAGAATACCTTCTTTCTTCACCTATTCTTATCCCTCCTAAAAATGACCAACCCTTATATCTTTATATCTCTACCACTAACCATTCCTTAGGGGTAATGCTCACTCACTGTGATGAATAAAAAAAAGCGTAAGTTATCTACTATATAATTTGAACACTTATAAAGCATGAGACCTAGTACACCCATTTTGAGAAACTTTGACTCACCTTAGTCTTTGTGGCCACCAAACTTCATCATTATCTCCTCAATCACAAAACCTTTCTCATCACTAAAACTGACCCACTCAAGTGCATGCACTCTAAAACATACCAAAACTAGTGTATGGATAAGTGTATCATGATTCTCACTGAGCTTGACCTTGATTTCCTCTAGCAAAATTTGATCAAAGGGAAAGTCATTAATGATAAATTGCTCAAAGATCCTTTACCAGATAACCAACCACTTCCTCTCATATTTATAGATGAGTCCATTGTGACTCTTTCTCAAAAAGATCCCATCTATCAAATGATAATGTTCTTTGATGGTTGGAAGTGCCAGCATGGTGGGTGTGCTAGAGTTATTCTCATTCCCCTTAATACTGAACATATTCCCCTTTTTTTCAAACTTGAAGTGCACCAAGAATTTGGTTGAGTATGAATCCCTAATAATAGGTCTCCAAACTATGTTAGCCTTGGGAGTTAATATGATCAATATCTTTGGTAATTCCCATCTTACGATCAACTAGGTAATGGATCATACAAATGTAAGAATGATTTCTTAAAAAAGTAAAAATAACTAGTAGATGTACTCTTAGAATCATTTTATCATTACATTATTCCATGATACACTAACAATTTTGTGGATATAATGGCTTCCCTCACTTCCCAGATCCCATCTATGCCTACTAATTATAATCTCTTTGTCACCATCCATCTTTTTATCACACCCTCTTATATCCATTATATATTTCATACCATTTATAGTGTGGAGGAATATCCATCAGACATATAGTATGAGAAAACCTATAACTACCTCATCCTCACCATCATTCCTCCCAACCTCTCTAGGAATGCCCAAAGAGCCTTTGTTAAAATTACTTCTTTTTATACTATACTAGGAGGAATCCTTCACAAATGTGGTTTTGATGGGCTCCTTCTCCATTATCTACATAGCCATGAAGCATCTCATGCTATCAAGGAAATGCATGATGAAATTTATGGGGGACACTTTAATGGTTTAGATATCATTAAATGTATCCTTTGCCTTAGTTATTATTGGCCCACCCTCAACTAGGACTATTACAATTATGTAAATAAGTGTGTTGAATGTCAACAACATGCCAATCTACATCATGCACCTATCCATAACCTTCAAGTATCCAAGGAATTTTGACACTTCTCACAATGGGGACTAGATCTCATTGGGGAAATAAATCCTCATTGGTCACACTAACACCAATCCATCATCACCACCACCAAGTATTTCACCAACTGGGTGGAGGCCATTCCTCTCATCTTGACCAAAGATGACAAGATAGTTGACTTCATCAATCATCATAACATCTATCATTTCAATGTTCCCCATAAGATCATCATTTATAATGGTAAATCTTTAAAAATCAAGCAATTCCAAGGTATTTTTGATGCATTTAGGATCAAGTTAATATTTTCCTTACCTTACCTTCCATATACAAATAGATAGGTAGAAGCCTCTAACAAAATCCACAATAAGATGTTAACCAAAGTAGTTAGTGATTTAGGTTAGGATTGGCACTTACACATCCCTTTGACTTTATGGGCCTATCACACTAGCATTCAAACCTCTATGGGTGATACTCCTTTCTCTTTACTCTTGAGAGTAGAGGAAATTTTGCCTCTCAAAGTCTAGATTCCTTCTCTTTACATATCCTTGCAAGACATCATTTATGATAGTGACTATCATCATGAACATCTAGCATAACTTAAATTACTTGATGAGCATCACTTAATGGTGCTTAACCATATTCATGTATACCAAGAGTGAATCAAGTGCACCTATAAAAAGAACCTAAAAGAATGAGAATTTAGCATTGGAGACATCATCCTGAAGGAAAATCAACATGTGACCAATATGGAGAAAAGTAAAGGAGGCAAGTTTGATTTCAATTGGCTTGGAATCTACATCATAACCCACAAGTATGGATTAGGAGATTATTATTTATCCTCTCTTAAAGGTGAACTATAACCTAAGCCTCTCAATGTTTCATATTTGCATCCTTTCTTTTGTTAAACAAGGATCACATTCACCTTTTATCTACACTTAAGCTCATCCCTTTGATTCATGATATTTTCA
This sequence comes from Torreya grandis, assembly GCA_037957365.1. Taxonomy (NCBI): domain Eukaryota; kingdom Viridiplantae; phylum Streptophyta; class Pinopsida; order Cupressales; family Taxaceae; genus Torreya; species Torreya grandis. Next base: position 707,957 of record JARHVA010005497.1, on the reverse strand, counting down.
CCTTCACTTACCTTCCTCCTATACCTTTGAGGATAATTGATTACAACATAGAACCATGTGATTAACCATCATAGTCATAGCCTAATCCTAAATATGGGTACCATGGCTCTACCCATAATATGGTTCTCATGGATACTTTTTGTCTCTAAATGAATAAAATACCATTTTTATTGTCTCTAAAAACACTTTCACCTATCATTAATATTTTGTGCTAAAATTTTGCCCTCATAAAGGTAAACCTCTAAGCCTATATATACTTGTCCATGTCTAAACCTAGCATCAAAATAGTTCGGGATACCAAAATATCACTTGGATCACATGTATCTATCATTGTAGACTTCTCCCTTGAAGGATATCTACCCAAAAATATAAAAATTGCTTAAGAGATAGGTTTTTCCCTTGAAGGACAATTACCCAAAATTAGACCATTCTCTTGAAGGATGGCTAAGTCAAATTTGTCAAAATTAATCATTTGAAGCTTCCTGAATTGATCAACTTTACAAAATTATCAAAACAAATATAATAACAAAATACACTATATCAAAATTAGAACAAATTATCCCAAGAAAGTTATAATTAGCTTTCATATCTAATACTAGTAAACTTCCTGCATCGATCAGTCCACACCTTGCATGGAGACATGAACTTATCTAATATGGTTCTTAGGCCACCTAAAAAATTGGAAAACTTACCCACATAAGGTTACCTTACCTATCACCCATTTACCCTTCACCTATCACCTACCTCTCTTTTATACCATCTACAAATAAAGGTATTATGAGATTACGTGACATAATGTGATCAAGACACCTTTTTATCAACCTAAGAATGTTAATGCAAATCATTTTAAAGGCTTTTATTCCCTAATCCAATCTAACTTTGGTTTTTTTTTGTCTTTAAAATTGAAAAAGCATCTTGCATTTTCCTTATCCTCTCATCATCGATTTATGTAGACATATGTCTCATGATTATTATCTCTTTTACCACATCTAGTTTGTTATCTAACTTGCTTTATGTGATTTCATTAACATCATAACCATATTTAACACAACATAATCCATGATTTTAAATCATAAACATCATACCCATAAACATCAAACCATCCATAATCATAACCATCATAACCATATTTAATACATCACTTATCCATGATCATTAACCATAAACATCAAATCATAATAAAATAAAACAACATATCATAAACATCATAACCATGTATAAATTGAAGCATCACATAATCATAAACCATGTATAATCATCTATTATAAACATAATCCATAATCATCACATGCCTAAGCTACTGATTCCACATCTCATAAGCATAAGCATAAACATCAAAACATGTAAACTATAAACCATGAAACATACATCAACATCACATCATCATATACATCATTTCATAAAAATAGATAATAAATGTAATTCATATCTCTCTCTCAAAACATGTACATCTCACTGCATTGGCACATGGGCTGGCATCAACATCATATACATCTATATCTATACATCATACCATATAACATGATGCGCCTAAAGCACCACTACCACTAGCCCCACCTACACTGCCACTATCATCTAGTGCCTATCCTCCTGGAATGCCTACCTATCTACCCATTGAAGTGGCCCATTAACCTAGAGTCACCATAACTATACCACCTTTAAGTTGGGTCTATACTCACCCAATCAGGGTTGATTAAGACATTGTGTCAAAACTATAGCCTTATAATACCTCAAATCCTCCATTATGGCTAAGTACCACACCATAGGGATGGTACCTGGTGGTCCTAATGATGTTGTCACTGATCCTCCCCTCTATCTCAAGGTGTCCCTCTTTTATATTACCAAGCCTAGAGAGGTCCTAACCTGATCTCTCTCACCTATCAAAATGGCAACCTAACCCTATAATATCATAAATTAACCATGCAATGTCACCACCTATCCTTGTAAATCTATAATTTATGCTTATGCAATGGCCAGTGCTACTCCTGCCTATCTATTTGAGCTACCTCCTAGTACCTATACTTATGGATCCCCTCCAACTAGATCCACTTACATGACCTACCAGCCCACATCATCCCACCCAAAATTAGCCACTACATAAATGTCCTAGTACCATGACATATATCCATCAACAAAACCAACATCATCAACCCCTACTCTAATAGGTAGATCCTAGTGATCTAGCACTAGCTCCTTTAGCTATGTCTTAGGCAAGAAAAATTTAGCATACTCCTTCCTATACCTTGGGAATGCACCTTAAATACCCTACACCAAGTTGAACTACCTATGAAATCTATCAAATGGGATGAGCTCAATCTCACCCTCTCTCTATCTCTATAATGACAATGTATGCTAAGTGTAGTGAGCCTACCTAGGAAAGCTGATATATGGCCTCCAAACCATGTCTCTAACAACCAAGCCATTTGATACATCCTTAAACTAGTCAATATCCCTCACACCTCCTCCAACTCTTATGAGTTCATAGTCACCCCTCCATCACATAAAGCCCACTCTAAAGTCTATCTAGGTGTAGCCCCCCCCATGGTAACCCCATCGGCCTTAGGACCCTGATATGCAACATCTCCACCAACACTCCTAATAGTAGATAAAGAAACCACCCATTGATCAAATGTAGTAATGAAAAATATGATACTGTCATCATCACCATCATCATCAAACATTTATCATCTTGAGTCCTCTGGTATAATGGCCTATAACTAAAGTTGTTATCATATCAACTAGTAAGGGCCCAATCTTCACCATATAAAAGCTCCATCTAATCATCCCTCTCCTTACTCTCAATATGGTATATTGACTCCCCTTGAATGGGTAGTTGTGTGATCCTATGAACATCATCTATTAGGATGGTCATCTCTCTTATCACTAAGAGGAAGGTGTTCTTGGCTGGATCCCATCTCTCGATAAGGGTCATGATTATTAATGCATCTCATGGCACACATTAGTAATGCATCATATCTCCAAGGCCAACCTCCTCCATGTGTGACTAATATGCCTCAATCATCCCTCTATAGATCACCACAAAGATCTAAGCAACCTAATACCTCATTTGGATTTGATCTTGGGGTTACAAAATTCAAAGTTAGCATGCACACTTAGTTTTACATTACCATTAACCATGTCATTTCACTTTATTCATTCTACCTAAATCAACTTATTCTAATGCTACCCTTATAATTATATATCATTTTCAACTTACCTCTAGCCTTAACTCTGTTATTAAAAATAATACCTACCCTAACACACAAACATTTCAACACACCACTCCTACTTGAAAGATACCCTATCCCAACCAACCCTTAGAATTTTCAACACTAAAAATATTTTAAGCCCCACCCATTTTCCTAGATATTTTATTAAACATCTTCACCATTCACTTGACTATCGATAGTCACTATGACCATCAATGGTCAAGTGACCATTTGGATTTGGTAGTTGACCAGTGATGGTCAAGTATGATAATTCATAGTCAGGTATGACCATCGACAATCACTATGTATGACCATCGATGGCAAAATACCTAAACCTTCCTTCCTAAACCCACCCAAAATAACAAAATTTAATAAATAAACTACCTACCCCTACCCTTTACCCTGCCCTTAACCCAACTACTCCTTCAATTTTGATTTTCACTCACTAATTTTACCAATCACACTTAAAACATAAATTTAGGGCAAGCCCCACAAAACCCTACCAAAACAAACACAAAATAACCAAATTCAACTTCAAAATGATCTATTCAACTAATCTAACAAATTAAAACAACACCTACCTCATTCCTAGACCACTATAAAGGATAAATCCTATATCCCACTACATAGCGACATCCACGCCCACCCTAATTTGATAGTCCCATGCTGATCAACTCAACACATGCCTCTCACCAATCAACAACCACTTAGTCAGAAGTCAACCCCACCTCGTCAGTACTATCTCCCAAAAAATATAAAACCCCAACATCATGAAAGTCATGGGAGTCAAAAGAAAAAAGTAAAAATGAATTATCATTTTCATTTTTTATATTCCATGGTTTTAAGGTTTTTACTTGACTGTTGATGGTCAGGGTGACTATCAATGGTCAAGTTTGGGACCCTTAACCATCGATGATTAAGAAACCCATACTTTAAAATTTTTAGGCACCAACACCTTAATTCCACATTTTTTTAGAGATTACCTTCTCCACCAAACCAAAAATAACATTCTAAGAATACCCTCTTTGATTGACCAACCACCTAACCACATCTACCTTGATTTTGGACATTTTTGCCCTAAACTATTGCATATTTTACAATGACATTGCCTTGGTCTTTTTTGACCACACCGACCAACCTTACCATGTTGAACATTTGAATTTACACCACCTAATGTACACTAGACAATTTATGTTTTTAATAAGAGCACTTCCTTCTTGGGATACCTAAAAAAACACTGACCCTGTCTAGGAGAATTGATAGGAATGACCCAATCAACTATGCCTAATGTTGTGGCTTGGTTACCTCATCATCAGTATTTCTAGAATTGACCTTATTTTTAATAACTAGGAAACCTTAGTCTTTGCATGATCTTAGATATCACACTTAGTTGTATTTTGTGTGCATGTTTGTGCTTTAAATGCCTAACGACCCTTGTCACCAACCTTGTGACTCACCATAAATCACTTGTCAAACCTTGAATCAATTTTGGTTTCACCTCATCAACTTCTAGTTTTAAGGGGTAAAACCTCCTCATATACTTGGGGAAACCAACCTTAGACACCAAAATACATATTTGGTTTATAATTTTTTGACAGAAAGCCACATAATAAAAAGGGGTAAAATGTAGACACTAGAAAACCACACACAATAGTTATAAATGTTAAAATGCTTCAGGGACCACCTAACCCTTCTAGACCCACTCAACAACCCATTAGACCCTGAGTCAAGTTAGCTACTTAGCTAACTAAACCTACCAACTCACTAACTTAACCATTACCCAATCCTTTTTAACTCACCTAGACCAATTTTCCTCTAGACACTTGACCATTGATGATCATCATGACTGCCAATGGTTAGGCTGACCATCGATGGTTATGTCTTCTTTATTCTAACACAAATACTAGTTGTGTACAAGCTAGCATAACACAATTTAATATGTTCACCTTGATTGTTGAGAATAAACTACAAAGCATCAAAATTAGCAATCCCACCTCCTAGGGAACCTCTGATCATCCATCTGTCTTTGCCTATAAAAGGAGGGGAGTAGGAGGTGAGAAAGGATCCGTCATCACAAGAATTCTAGCACATAGTTATTCAAGCTTTCCAATCCATCTTCCTTCCAAAAATTTAGAAACTACAATAGATATCTGAACCTCTACCAACATTTCTCTTAAGGCAAAGTACCATTACTCTGCTAGAATTACTCCAGCCACCAACCATCAACATTTTAGTAAGAAATAGGTATATTTATACTTTAGCTTTATTTATTTGGTTTCTAACTTTCAGGCCTAAATCAAACCTCTTCTACCTATCTTCTGACTTTCCTATCCCTAATAAGACCTTTAATAAACCCTTACTTGACCATTGATCCATTATACAACTCCTTTTTGAGCAACTTCATAATCCATAGGTAATTGCCAATGGTTAGCATAACTATTGACAATCACCTCCAACTGTTAACAGTTACCCAACAATTGATAGCCAACATAACTATTGATGGTCACCCTGACCACCAATAGTCACTATGGTAAGGAATAACATCAATTTATTTCCAATGCCTCACCCCCAACCAAATTGAACATTTTATATCCCTACCTATTCATAGACCCCTACTTGATTTTTTGAACCTGACTTGATCTATTTTAGCACTAGTATTGACCTATTATTGCTATATTAAGTTTATTTTTTATCATCAAAAATTTATTTCTTCTTATATTTCATTTCAATTCTTTTTATTATTTGATGCAAGTATTTAATTTTTATCTCTTTCAACTTAATTGTTATCAAAGAGTGGATTGACAGCCTCCTAACAAGCTAATGTTTCTTGGATGTAGCTCACACTAGGAAGTCTACCTTACTATCTTTCTAACAACCCATTTTGTTAGTGTTCTCTTATCTACATGTCATCCTTCCAAGATAGAAAGGATCTCTCCACACTTGTCTGGATCACACAAGTATAACAACCATGTTATTTTACCACACCCTTATTACTAGTTTCTAACCTTCTTCCTTAATTAAGAAATGAGCAAAAATTAAGAAGAAGGTCATTTGACCACACCCTTAAAGAAAAATCTAAAAAATTGCTTAAAAGATAGACTGGTCCCTTAAAGTACAACTACCAAAAATAAATAAACCCAAACTTATACCATTCCCTTGAAGGATGACTAAGTCAAAATTTTCAAAATCAATCATTTGAAGTTTCCCACATTGATTAGCTCCACAAAATTATAAAAACAATAGAAATAACAAAAGACACTATATCAAAATTAGTACAAGCTATCCGAAGAAAGCTGTAATTAGCTTTCATATCTAGCATTAGTATACTTCCTACATTGATTAGTCTGCACCTTGCATGAAGATATGGACTTGTCTAATATGGTTCTTAGGTCACCTATAGAAGGGGAAAACTCACCCACATAAGGTTACCTTACCTATCACCCATTTACCCTTCACCTATCACATACCTCCCCTTTATACCATCTACAAATCAAGGGATTATGAGCTTACTTGACATAATCTGATCAAGACACCTTTTTATCAACCAAAGCATGTTAATGTGAAGAATTTAAAAGGCTTATGTTCCCTAAGCCAACCTAACTTCAATTTTTTTTTTGTCCTTACCAATGAAAAAGCATCATGCTTTTTCATTATCCTCTCATCATTAGTTTATATAGACATATGTCTTGTGATTCTTATCTCTTTTCCCACTTCTAGTTTATTATCTAAATTGATTTATGTGCTTTCATTAACATCATAACCATATTTAACACATCACATAATCCATGATCATAAATCATAAACATCATAACCATAAACATCAAACCATCCATAATCATAACCATTGTAATCATATTTAACACATCACTTATCCATGATCATAAACCATAAACATAAAATCATAATAAAACAAAACATTATATCATAAACATCATAACTATGTATTAAAAGAAGCATCACATAATCATACAACATATATAATCATCTATCATAAACATATCCATAATCATCACATGCCTAAGCATTGAGTCCACATCTCATAAACATAAGCATAAACATTAAAACATGTAAACCATGAACCATGAAACATACATCAACATCACATCATCATATACATCATGTCATCAAAATAAATAGTACATGTAATGTGTGTGTGTGCATCTATATATATATATATATATATATATATATATATATATATATATATATATATATATATATATATATATATATATATATATATATATGTATGTATGTATATCTCAAAACATGTACATCTCATAACATTGGCACATAGGTTGATATCAACATCATGTACATATATATTTATACATCATAGCATATCACATCATGCCCCTAGGAAACCACTACCATTGGACCTACCTTCACTACCACTACCATTTGGTGCATATCCTCCTAGTATTCCTACTTTTCCACCCACCAAAGTGTCCCACTAATGTGGAGTTTCCATCATAGCCCCACCTACTAAGCTAGATCTGTACTCACCCTATCAGGGTTGATTAGGACACTATGTTAGAACTATGGCCTTATAATACCTTAAATCCTCCACTGTGGCCAAGTAATATGCCATAAGGATGGTACCTGGTGGTTCTACTGGTGCTATCCATACTCCTCCCCTCTATCTTATGGTATCCTTCTCCTAGGTCACCAAGCCTAATGAAGTCCTATCTTGATCCATCTTGCCTATCATGGTGGAAACTTGACCCTATAATATCACAAACTGACCCTACAATGTGACCACCTATCCTTGTAAATATAAAATTTGTGCCTATGCAGTAGCTAGTGTTATTCCTACCTATCCATTAGGCCCACCTCCTAGTACCTATACCTATGGACCCCCATTAGCTAAATCCACATCCATGGCCTATTGGCCCCCATCATCCCACACAAAATTAGTCACTACATAAAGGTCATAGTACCATGCTACATATACATTAACAAAATCAAAATCATCAACCCCTGATATAATAGGTAGATCCTCATGATCTAGCACTACCTCCTTTAGTTGTGGCTTGGGAAATAAAAACTTAGCATCCTCCCTTCTATATCTCAAGAATGGACCTAAAATCCACTACAATAGGATGAACTAATTGTAAAAAATTTCAAATGGGATGAGCTTAGTCTCACCTTCTCTCTTCTCGTAGATCCATCTCCAACTCTATAGTGATAATGTATGCCAAGTGTAGTGAGCCCACCTAGGAAATCTAACCTATGGCCTCTAGATCATTCCTCCAAAAACTAAACCATCTAGTACATTGCTAAACTAGTCAATATCTCTCATACCTCCTCTAGATCCTATGAGTGCATAATCACCCCTCTACCACATAAAACCCACTCTAAAGTCCATCTAAGCATAGCCCTCCCATGGTAACCCCATCAGCCTCAGGACCTTGAAATTCTTGTAGGCCCAATAATAGAGAACAAACCCCATGCTGATCCCATATCACCAATGAGTTTTAAATCCCTATAGCTCCCTATATATCTTAACTAACAAAATTAATTCCCACCCAAACATTGTTCTACCAAGCAACAACTCCACCAACACTCCCAATAGAAGATAAATAAACTGCCCACTACTCAAATTTGGTAATGCAAAATAGGAGACTACCATAATCATCATCGTCATCATCATCAAACATCTATCATCTTGATCCCTCTAATAAAATGGCCTATAACTAAAGCCACTATCATTCCAAATATCAAGGGATTGATACTTACCATACAAGAGCTCTATATGCTCCTCCCTCTCCTCACTCTCAATATGGTATATTGACTCCCCTTGAATGGGCAACAATGTGATCCTATGAACATCTTGTAGTATCATGTTCATCTCTCTTATCAGTAAGAGGAAGGTTCTATTATATGGATATTATCTCTCGATGAGGGCCATGATCATCACTACATCTTATGACATGTAATGGTAATGCATCATAGATTTGAGGCCAACCTCCTCCATATGCATCTAATCTTCCTCAGTCATCCCTCCATATATCTCTACAAAGATCTTAGGAACTCGATCCCTCATCTAGATTTGATCTCATGCCTAAAAATTCAAAGTTAACATGCACACTTAGTTTTCTATTACCATTACCCATGTTCTTTCACTTAATTCATTCTACCTATATCAACCTCTTCATCCACCTAAACCTACCTAAATCAACATATTCTAATGCTAACCGTAAAATTCTATAGTGTTTTCAACTTACCTCTCACCTTAACTCTTTTATGAACAAAAAACACCTACCCCAACACACAAACATTTCAACACACCACTCCTACTTGAAATCTACCTTATCCCAACCAACCCTTAGCATTTTCAACACTAAAAATATTTTAAACCCCATCTATTCTCCTACATATTTTATTAAACATCTTCACCATTCTCCTGACTACTAATGGTCAAGTGACCATTTGGCTTCAATAGTTATTTTTTGGTGATGAATTTTGATTATCAATAGTTGGGTATGACCGTCAACAGTCATTGTGTGTGATTGATGGCAATAATATGCATGAACCTACCTTCCTAAATGCACCCAAAATAATAAAATTCAACAAATATACTACCTAAGCCTACCCTCTACCTTAACCCCAGTCTAACTACTCTTTCAATTTTGATTTTCACCCATTAGTTTTACTAATCATAACTAAAACCTAAATTTGGGGAAAAACCCACAAAACCCTACCAAAACAAACATAAAATAACCAAATTCAACTTCAAAATGATTTAATCAACTAATTGAAAAAATTAAGACAACTACCTCATTCCTTGACCACTATCAAGGATGAATCTTGTATCTCACTACCCAACTGTGTCCTTATCCACCTTGTATCATTAGTCCCACATTGATCAACTCAACACATGCCTCCTACCAATCAACAACCACCTAATCAGAAGTCAACCCCACTTCATCAATATTGTCACCTAAAAACACCAAATTACTAATAGCATAGAAGTGATGGAAGTCAAAATCAAAAAGTAAAAATGAATATCATTTTCAATTTTTATATTCTATAGTTTTAGTGTTTTCCCCTAATGATTTATGGTTAGGGTGATCATCGATAGTCATGTTTTGGACCCCTGACCATCGATGGTTAGGAAATCCACATTTAAAAACTTTTAGGTACCAACACCTTGGTTCCACATTTTTTGGAGATTACCTTCTCCACCAAACCAAAACTAATATTCAAATTATACCCTCTCTAACCAACCAACCACCCAACCACATCTTCCTTGCCATTGGCCATTTTTGTCTTGAACTATTGTATATTTTAAAACAACCTTACCTTGGTCCTTTTTAACTACACTAACCAACCTTGCCATGTTGAACATTTGAATTTTCAACTCCTAGTGTGCACCAGACCATTTATGTTTTTCAAATGAGCATTTCTTACCTCAGACACCTATGAAAACACTGACCTTATTTAGGAGTCTTGATAGCAATACCCTGATGGACTATGTTTAATGTTGTGGTTTAGTTACCCCATCACCCGTAATTTTAGAACCAACCTTATTTTCACCAACTATGGCAACCTCCTTCCATACTCATGGAAATCAACCTTTGACATCGTAATCCATTTTTATTTTACAAGTTGTTGACACAAAGCCATATAACAAAAAGGGGGAACATGTAGACACTAAAAAATTGCACATAATGGTTCTAGATGTCAAAAAGCTTCAGGACCCTCTAGGGACCACTTAACCCTTCTAGACCCACTAACTAGCCCATTAAATCCTGAGTCAAGTTAGGTACTTAGATATAAAAACTCACTAACTTAATTCCTTAACCATTATCCAACCCTTTTTATCTCACCTTGACTAATTTTACTCTAGACACTCGACCATTGATGGTCAACATGACTGTTGATGGTTAGGCTGACCATCAACGATCAGGTCTTCCTCATTCTAACACAAATACCATTAATGTACAAGTTAACATGACACAATTTAATATGTTTGACTTGTTCATTGCTAAAAAACTATGAAGCATTGAAATCAACAAGCTGACCTCCTAGGGAATCTTCTATCCTCCATCCCTTTTTTCCTATAAAAGGAGTGGAGTAGGAGGTAAGAAAAGATCCATTATCACAAGAATTATAACACACAGGTATTCAATCTTTCCATTCATTATTCATTCTATCAATTTAATAATTAAAATAGAGATCCGAACCTCTACCAAAATTTTCTCTTGAGGTAAAGTATCATTACTCTACTAAAATTGCTCTAGCCATTAGCCATCGACCACTTAGCAAATAATAAGTATATTTATACTTTAGCTTTGTTTGTTTGGTTTATGACTTCTAGCCCTGAGTAAAAACTCCTACACTTATCTTCTAACTTCCCTATCCCTAATCAAACCCTTCACAAACCCTTACTTGATCATTGACCCATTTTTCAACTCCTTTTTTAGCAACTTCATAATCCATGAGTAACCACCGATGGTCACCTCTAACTTTTGATTGTTACCCAACCATCAACGATCAACATAACCATCGACAATCACCCTTAATCTTGATGGTCACTATGGTAAGAATAAAAAAGAAGTTATTTCCAACCCCTCACCCTAAACTAAATCCAACTTTTTATGTCCTTGCCTAGTCATAGACCCCTGCCTCATTTTTTGAACTTGATCTGATATGTCTTAAAACTAGTATTGACCAATTATAATAATATTTAGTTTATTTTTCATCATCAAGCATCTATTTATTTTTGTATTTTAGTTTAGTTATTTTTTTTATTTGATGCAATTATTTCATATTTATATCCTTTAACTTAAATGTTATCAAAGAGTGGATTGACAGCCTCTTAGCAAGCTCACACTTATTAGATCTAGCTTACGCTAGGCAATCCACCTTACTATCTTTTTAACAACCCATTTTTTTAATGTTTTCTTATCTATAGTTCATACTTCTAAGACAAAAATGATCTCTCCACACTCATCTGGATCATGCACACACAACAACCAAGTTCTTCTACCACACCCTTATTACTATTTTTTTACCTTCTTCCTTAATTAAGAAAAGAGCGTAAATTAAGAGAAACATTTTGATAGAGCCATTGATTAAAAGGATCCCTATTACATTTATTAAAATTAACCCATCTATCAAATGACCCTCAAAGGACCCTTAACCATCGACTATTAGGAAACCCACTTTTTAAAAAATTTAGGCACTAACACCCTAGTGTCACATTTTTTTAGAGACTACCTTCTCCACCAAACTAAAACCAACATTTAGAGAATAGCCTATCCAACTAACCAACCACCCAACCATATCTACCTTGACATTGGCCATTTTGGCCTAAACTATTAATTTTTTTTTAATGACCTTGATTTTGTCCTTTTTGACCACACTGACCAACCTTGTCATGTTAATCATTTAAATTTGCACCACCTAGTGTGTACCAAACCATTTTCATTTTTTAAATGATTAATTCATATTTTGGATACCTAAAAAGACAATGAATCTATTTAGGAAAGTTGATAGAAATGACTTGATTAGCTATGCCTCACATTATGGCCTAGTTACCCCATCACTAGTCCTTCTAAAATTGACCTTATTTTTACCATCTATGGCAACCTTAGTCTTTACACAATCTTGAATATTACACTTAGTTATATTTTGTGTGAATTTTATTATTTAAAGGCCAAATCACTCTTGTCACTAACATCATGACTCACCATAAACTTCTTGTCAAACCCTGACTTGATTTTGATTTCACCTCATTAAATCCTAGGTTGAGGGTGAATATCTCCTTCCATACTCGATGCAACCAACCTTTGACACCACAATCCATTTTTTTATAGCTTGATGACACAAAACCACATAACAAAAAGTGGAAAAATGTAGATACTAGAAAACCATACACAATGGTTCTAGATGTCAAAATGCATTAGGACCCCCTAAGGAACACCTAACCCTTTTAGATCCACTAACCAATCCATTAGACCTTGAGTCAAGTTAGCTACTTAACTGACTAAAATCACTAACTCACTAACTTAACCATTACCCAAACCTTTTTAACTCACCTTGACCAATTTTTCTCTAGACACTTGACTGTTGATGGTCAGCATGACCACCGATGGTTAGGCTAACCATCGATGGTTAGGTCTTCCTCATTCTAACATAAATACTAATTTTGTACAAGCTAACATGATATCATTTAATATGTCTACCTTGTCTATTGCTCAAAAACTTTGAAGCATCAAAATCAGAAAGCCAACCTCCTTGGGAACCTTCTATCTTCCATCTCTCTTTACCTATAAAAGGAGGGGAGTAGGAGGTGAGAAAGGATCCATCATCACAAGCATTCTAGCACACATGTATTCAAGCTTTACAACCAGTCTTCCTCTGATAAATTTAACATTTGTAAGAGAGATCCAAACCTCTACCAAATTGATCTTGAGGTAAAGTACCATTAATCTACCAAAATTACTCCAACCACTAGCCATCAACCATTTAGAAAATAAAATGTATATTTATACTTCAACTTTGTTTATTTGGTTTTTGAATTCTAGGCTTGAATCAAACCTCTTGAACATATCTTTCAACTTCCTTGTCACTAATCAAACACTTAACAAAACCTTACCTGATCATTGACCCATTATACAATTCCCTTTTGAGAAGCTTCAAAATCCATAGGTATTCACCAATAGTCACCTTCAACCATCGATGGTTACCCAACCACTGGCAATCAGCATAATCATCAATAGTCACCTTGACCACCAATGATCACTGTGGAAAGGAATAATAACAAGTTATTTCTAACCCCTCACCCCTAACCAAATCCAACTTTTTATGTCCTTGCCTGTTCATAGATCCCTACCTAATTTTTTTAACCTAACCTAATCTATTTTAGGGATAGTATTGACCCATTATTGCTATATTTAGTTTATTTTTGATCATCAAGCATCTATTTCTTCTTGTATTTCATTTTATTTATTTATATTATTTTATACAAGGATTTCATATTTATCTCTTTCAACTTAATTTTTATCAAAGAGTGGATTAATAGCCTTTTAACAAGCTCACATTTCTTCGATCTAGCTCACGCTAGGTAGTCCACCTTACTATCTTTATAATAACCCATTTTGTTAGTGTTTTCTTATCTACAAGTCATCCTTTCAAGACAAAAAATAGCTCTCCACAATCATCTAAATCACACATGCACAACAACCAAGTTTTTCTACCACACCTTTATTACTAGTTTCTTACCTTCTTCCTTAATTAAGAAATATGCAAAAAATAAGAGAAACATTTTGGAACCAATCAGTCAAATGACCCTATGACCCTAGTTTCTTTGTTTATTTTTTATGGCCTTCTTTTTTGATGTGACCCTTATCACTCCATACCCATGGTCATTTGAAAAACATCCCTTGGAATGGCCCACCTTGAATTTGCAGACCTGTAATATTTCTCCCATGGAGTTTTTGAATAAGCAAAGAAATGAAAAGTGGAAAAACTTAAACTATTTTACATTTTTGCTTTTTGGCTCCAACTTGCTTTTTCACACTTTGCATTTTTCACCTTTGCTTTTTTCAAATTTGATTTTAAGGGTTAACTCCACATTTTTAAATGCATAAATGCATTACTTTTCACTTTTTGACCTTTTGGGAAAATCTTGGTCACTTTTGTAAATTTGTAATTTTCGTTATTCTATGGAAATATGGGTCCCATTTACAAATTTGTAATTCCTTTATATTGGGGAAATATGAAACTCAACAATAGTTTTACAATTTGTAAATTATAGAATTATAAATTATAGAACTGTAATTCATAGTTTTAGTCCCCCTAGAAAGTTCCTATTACAAATTATAGAATTATAATTTGTAGTTATAGTTCCCTTGGAAAGTTTTCTTAGGGAAATGGGAACTCTAACTACATTTTTTAATTTGAAAAATTGTAAATTGTAGTTGGGGTTCCAATTCCCCTAAAAATTTTCCTTTAGGGAAATAGGAAATCCAATTGCAATTTGAAATTTTGTAAATTTTCAAAATTTTAAATGGCCTTAAAAGCTCCCATTTGCACCAAGACCCCTTATTGACCAATGTTGACTGAGGGTTTGGAGACCCAACTATAATTTGTAGTTTACACAAGTGCAAAATTATAAAATTGCATTTCTCCTTGAAGCTCTTCTTGAGTTGAATTTTATCCTTTTGATTTGACTAGCGAGATTGGGAGAGTTGACTGCAATTTACAACTATATTCTGGAGATTTACATTTTTCAAGTTTCTTTTCCCACTAAAATTTTCTAGGGACATTGGGGCCCTCATTTGCAATATTTGAAACTTATAAATTTTTTGATTTTTCAAAATTTTACCCATCTCCATTCCTACAACCAAGATAAGTAGAATACCCTATAGAAGATTCTTCTATAAGCTCAACTCTTTCACTAGTAATTATTTGCTTTGGTTTTTATGCATTCTCCTAACATAGGCATTTTTTGGAGGATGATATATTGTTGCACAGGTAAAATTTATAGATAATGGTGAAAATCCTGAAGCATGTATTACATCAAATGTTTCTTCATCCTCATCCATTCAAAATTTTGATGTTTTCTTCATCTTGAATCATGCAAAAATAGTTTTAGGGCAATCCACATTGCATCACTATTCATATTTGTTTGTGAATGGATCCAAAGGTCAATCTTCCCCTTGGTAAGATAATGGTATAACTAAGAGCTTCACTCTAAACAACCTTCAACCCATTTGAAGCCTACCCATATGCAGGAAATTTACTTGCACTTCATGTGCTTGT
The DNA here is from genome assembly GCA_037957365.1 of Torreya grandis. Lineage (NCBI taxonomy): Eukaryota > Viridiplantae > Streptophyta > Pinopsida > Cupressales > Taxaceae > Torreya > Torreya grandis. The sequence goes on along the minus strand of JARHVA010005497.1, from coordinate 691,974 downwards.
AGTATGATCCTTAAAACACATGCATACTAAGGTACAAAAGGGATAAATGTATATTCACCAAGTTCTTTTACTTGGGGCTAGAGCCAATACTATGAGCACCATTTCAATTCAGAAGCACCTAATCTTCTTTAAGTGTTTTAACTTTTACTTTAAAATGAAAATGAAGAGATGCAAACTTCCTCTTGCATATGCAAAAATAGCAGACCTAACCATAGATTATTAGATCATGTTTGGTGACACCAATGCACTGACCATGGAACCATCACTAGAAGCACCAAAAAACCACCATAAAGTTTTTGGATCTCTATCCATAACAAAAAACAAATGTATCCCATGGGATAATAGCTTATAATTCTTCTTCACATAATTCATTGATGCATTAGAATAATTATAAACCAACTTTAGCACTTGTATAACCTTGCCCATGAATAATCAATGAGAATAGTCAAGCTAGACATGTAGAACCAATAGCTCCAAACATTTTCTTTACTACAAAAGATCTTGACACAATTAGACTCATCCATGCCTATTTTAAAGAACAACATAGGGGCATTTTCAAAATCTTATTCTTTTTCTTTATTTTCTCTTCACGTCTCAAGGAAAAGGCCTTCATTTTAATCCATAATAGCCTCTTTTACAACTCTAGCTTTTGTTTTTTTACACTTTAGCTAAAATCTTTGAGCCTAATGGTCAATGCGATCTACAAATAGTTGCCTCCAATATTAAATCAATCTTCATTTTTAGAATTTATGTATTTGAATATGATAAATGCAATATTGGAACCCTTCCTCAGTAGCACTTTAAATAAGACCAAGGCCAAACTAATATTCAACAAAACCCTAAAGTGAAAAATAATAACTAAATGAATACAAAAACTCCTTGCTCACATTTTATATGAATATCTTTGACATGGCTTCAGAATTTGGATTGAATATCCAAGGAATGCAAGCCATAATAAGATCTAGGTTAATATTTCATGATCTACAGGCATCTTTAGACTCAAACTTATAAGGTTTCTTTTTGTAATAATATTTATGAGAAGGATTTGTCTCTTATTCATGCTCTTTGCCTTACTACAACTATTTTAGGCATGAAAAATTTAACATTTGAAAATGAAATGACAGTTGGCATTTCCTTCCTTGCCCCTAGGTGACTATTGGATTGTTAGTGGGCATTCATTTTAAGTTTTAAATATTTTTAACTCTCTTTAAATTCCATAGGATTAAGGGATTCCCCAATAATTTTTAATTTGTGTTATTGTAAATTGTATCTCATCCTCCCAATTCTATCACGCTCCTTCATTCTATGCCATTTGTTATGGGATCTGGGGATGGGAACATAATTCATAATTTATAATTTGTCTAAGTGCTAATTGTAATTCAAATTCCCATTTTTATTGACTACCACTCTCTTTCCTTCCATGGGATCTAAAAGTAGAAAAGAAAATTCCAAAATATCATATCAATATTTGTCTTTTGCAAATGTCTCTCCTGCAAAGTTATCTATACCAATTTGCAATTACGTCTCAACCCTTGACCTAAAACAGAAATCATCCATCATTTTATAATTTCATTTTGAGACCTAAGCTTCCAACAAAACATTTTGGTACCAAATACAATTTTTCGGTCAACTTATAATCAACCCCAAAATCTCTACGCACTCTTATCTTCATTTCCTCAGATCTAGGGATGGGAATGCAAAGTGTAATTTGGGATTTTAATAATTACATTTCACATGGTGTTTCCCCATGGAAATCCCCAATGGAATTATTGAACCCTATTTGTAATTGATTTTAGACGTGCAAACCTCTGTAGAACTTTGACATAGCATTTTCAATTTTCAAAATTATGTTTGACTACTTGGATCTTCAATGGAGCTAGGAAGATTTTTTAGCAAATGGTAAAACTATAGTCAAAGTCCACATTTAAGTCAAGTTTTCATGCACCTTCCCAATTCCATGCATTATGTTGGTTACTTTCTTCCATCCATGTGGTAATTACTTATGCTAGTTTGAGTGTTTACATGGCTAGTTTGACAACGTGGCCTTCTATTCTCTATGTTATCTTATGCTTCCAAATAATGATGCCCAATAATGATTAAAACTTATAAAAAGGCATAAACATATAGTGAAAATGTATGCACCAACACATACTTTAAATAAGGAAATGTTTCCTTTGTACTATGTTTAAAAGGATAAAAATAAAATGGTCACACGAGCCATTCCTTAAAGTCTCTTTAATGGATTTTTGTATAAAATTAGAATGGATGATGTGTTGTGTAAAGTATATTTAGAACATGAGTGAATCAAACTTCATTAGGAAGCATGCCAATAATTAATAGGATGTCACTTCATACGAAATAATGTAAACAAGATATTTCATAGTAGTCTTTGGTTTCCAAATTCATTTTAGGATACACATAGGGTTGCTAAACATTGCAATGTTTTCAAGTTAATGGAAAAACTCATTTAGCAGGATGAGATGCCATCATTACCAATTTAGAGAAGAAACCATTTTAAAAATAGGGAATTGAATTTATAATAATGATAGCTCCCCTAAATACATGTATTCATGCATGATATACCATTACTATAACTTAATATTTTATAAAATGGGTGGAAACTACTATGACACGAGTACAAAGGATACAACCAAATTATTATTTGAAAATATCATAACAAGTTTTAGATGTCCAATGAAGTTAGTTAGTAATAGAGTTATTCACATTATCAATAACACAATCAATACTCTCATTGAGTAGTTTATGATATCGCACCACAAGAGCATGGCTTATCATCCACAAAAAATGGACAAGCTAAAGTTTTGAAAAAAGTATTAGGTAAAATACGAATGAAAATATACAATGTGGGAGAATCATAATCCTAAAATTCATTGGGTGTATAGGATAACTTAAAAATGTGTTAGATTCTTCACTCCATTTTATATCACTTCTGGTTTAGAGGTAGTTATGCCTATGGAGTACATTATTCCTAGTTTGTGTATTATAATGATTAGGAGATTAGGAGATCAAAACTCTAAAACATAAATTGATGGATTTGTCAAAATGGAGGAAAATAGATAAAAGTTATAGTGGATGTGAAAGATCAATAAGTTAATTTATAAATTATGGCATGATCATAATATTTGATCTATGTAATTTTATTTTGAGCAAGTAATATTACTCTATGATAGCAGATTCAAAACATTTCCAAGAAATTTATGCATCATATGGAAATGAACCTATATCATTCATGATGTTATACAATACGGTAATATTATTTTAAAATATTCATAGGGAGCCATTTTTCCCATGCATATCAATGATTATATATTTAATCCTTTCACAAGTAATCTCTATCATGCATCACTCTAAATGAGAGATGGTGTTGAGTAGAACCATGTAGTTAGGAATTTTATTTAATATTTTTTTTATATTTGTTTTTGTTAGGTTAATTATGTTTATACAATGTAATACTTGAACCACAACACATTATAATGGAGTTAGAATAATCAGCATTATATACTTCAATTGATAGGTAGATTTATCTTGAAAGGAAGATAGATAGTAGATGAAACATGGTGGTCAACACTTAAGCTTGATAATGGTGTTTTAACAAGGATGGTACATTGAAATTATGTTGAGTGGTCATTTTTAACCATTAATGACAATGTACTTGGGATATTGGATCTTTTGATAAGTAGATCACATGTCAAAATGATAAGATGGCCCATAAAAGAAATTGGATAAATGAAAAGATGGTGCATCACATCATCTATTTTCCAATGCTTAGATCAACTAACTTAGACAAAGAAAAGTAATCATCATGATAAATAACATTCGGTTGACATAAATGTTGGAGATATACCCATACACAACCAACTCAGAGTATTTAAGCTTGGAAGCTTGGTAGATTTGGGAAATAAATGTTAGATAATAAAGGATGTGAACAACAAATTGACATTACATAATCCTATAATTAAATGATTTTACGATCTAATTTAAGAATGCATCCTTACTCATAGATTTATTTAAAGAGATAGACCAACTAAAGGAAGTGTCCAACATATTCCACAATAGCAACCATGGAAAGAAAAAATTATTAATCCATCTTTCATATGTATAGAAAGAGGAAATGGTGATTGGGTTATGCCTAAGGAAAACCAAGTATCAATATCCAGACACCTTCAATTTCATTGATGTATCTGAAGCTACTCTATTTTTTAAGGACCCTAAGGAAGTAACACATGTAGGGTAATTATCACTTCAACATCCATTATGATGCTTGGATGCCAAATGATTGATCAAATTACATACTTTTGGCCAACTATATGAGGTAATATTCACATTGTTAATTAGGTAAAATGAAGGCGTGATTCACTTGTCACAATGTGTGATGATATTAATCACCCCTTAGAGTATGAAGAGATTAATAAGGCTTCCAATGTGTGGTAAATATCTCCTACCATGCAAATCTATATATCCACAAATCTAATGTAACACTAGGGAGATATACACTACAATGGTAGGTAGGGGAACCCCCTTTAATTCAATGGATGATTTTTTCATTCTCATTCATACAAAATGCATCACTTATACATTTTGGAAAATAATGAATAAAATAACAAAAAGAGTGTTAGACATTGCATATCTCATGATACACCTCTATGAAGATTTTAATTGGCTTGAATTTTTTGCATTTGAGCTAAAAAATGGACATAAAGAAGATACTCATTGGCACTGTGTAAGACTTATAGTACCTTTTTTTGTGATTATAATCTAATTCAAGTAATGGAAAACACCAAAAGGCCCTTAAAATGTCAATCTAAATTTTTATACATGTTGTGATGTTCACCAACATTACATGGATGAAAACATGGTAATACTATCAAGAGCTGGGGAGGTCAACATGTGGTGGATGGAAATCCAATCCATGATCGATTCAAACCCAAGAGTACCCCAAAATGTGATATTGTGTCTAAGGAAGCATGTGTTAGTGACCAAACTACAAAACAACATGAAAATCAAGGTGGAATAATTACCCAAAGAAACTATGATTATAGTATCATTATTCATCTCTATGTTGGATGAACTAGTAAAATTATTGAGGTAAGCTCTCATAGCTAGATTGACGTAGCCTTTATAATGAATTCCCTTATGTGCCCAAAAACTAATGAAAATATATCCAAAACCTCAAACATAAACATAACTAAAACCACAAGTCTAACCAAAAGTAACATCTCAACTAATAGTAGCTCCAACATAAGTATATAAGGGAAATAAAATGGCACCAACATGACAAACTTCATTATTACCACCAAAAAAAAGAACTTGACACATAAATTCCTTGCTTGATAACAAACATGTTCCAAATATCATAGTTGAATAAGACTTGGTGGATATTAGATTTGAAGAGAAATAAGTTTGACAGTCCATACCTGTAAACATCAGTAATGAGTTCTACAAACAAGAGGAGAAAGAGTTTTTATTTTGGAAAGTAGTGTGCACCTACTAGGTGTAAAATCATGTAATGCAAGACCTATGGGTAGATATCATCCAACCTACTTATTATGTCCTTGTCAATAATTTAGGTGAATAAGAGTCCAAACAATGGTTTCAAGCTCAACTGTCTTGAAAATATCCAACTATAGGATCCTCTGATGCATAGGAATATGAACTATCAACCTTAGAAATCCCAACACCACCTTTGTTGCATATACCTCAAATATATGATAAAACATGATGATATCTAACTTTTAATAAAATAATACATTTTAAAAAACCAATCAAAGAGAGTGATGCAAAATAATCATGATAAATACAAACACAAATGCAAGACCAATATGTGAAGAGGTAAAAAGAGCCTCACACCACCTCAAACCTCTAGAAATAAGATTGATTCATGACAGGGTATTATGTTGGAATCATCTCCTTTAGAATACTATGAGTTAGTCATAGTACTCAAATAAAAGGAACTAGCTTACCACTACTAGACCCATAACACCAAGTTATACATTAACAACATGATCTATATTAAGTGCAAAAGAAGGTTGTGAGGAAGGAGAAGAAAGAGAATAATAAGAGAAAGTGAGAGGAAAAGTGCAAGGCTATGGGGGAAGAATAATAATACAAACAAAAAGATACAAGGAATCAACACATAAATAAATATGAAGAAGCATATGCTTGAAAGAAGAAACCTGAAGAAGCAGAATCTAAAAATAAGAAACCTAAAGAAGTAGATGTTGAAAAGAATAAAGTTGAAGAAGTAAAGGCTCAAAATAATAAATTTGAAGAACTAGAGATGAAAAGAATAAATCCCAAGAAGTAAAGGATCAAAAGAATAGAGATGATAAATCAAAGGTAAATAATACATCACAAGAAATCAACAAACTAAAAAGGAAGAGTAGGATATGAAAAATAAAAAATAAGAAGCATTAGAAATTGTGAATGCTCATGAAGAACAAAACGCTAAGCAGTAATATACAAAGAAGGAAGCTAAAGATAAAGATAAGGCTAAATCAGAATCTAATGCTAAATCTAAAGTGGATGCCAAATTTAAAGTTTTAATTGAATCCAAGTCTAAGGGTGAAGATGAGTCTAAAATGAAGTAGGAGGTAGAAGAAAAATACAAGAAGCAAGAAAAAAACACAATGTAACCAACACATGCCAAACAAACAGAGGCTTCTCAAACTAAACCACAAATAAAAATATAATGGATGTGACATGTTTTCACATCATCCACCTAGTACCCCACCTTTTTACTACTACTAGCACAATTCATGGTGACCCCTAAAAAAAGATAAAAACATATATGGCTTTGACTATGACTATGTAAGAAGCATCTTTGTATGTTTCTCAATTGATGTTAACAAATAAAATTTAAGGCATAACTTATTTCAAGGAGTTAATTGTGAAGAAGGCTTAAGCCTTAGAATAGGAAGTCTTGAAACTCCAAGAAGACAACACAAAAATGATCCTTCAAATAACAACAACATGATGTACCATTAACACTAGCTACCCTACATTGGTGACCCAAGTCTTGAACAACTAGGTGATCTAAAAATACTAAATTACTATCTTTATTGGTACAAATCACAAAGGATTGACTAGTTGTACAAAATTTACATGCATTATGTGCACAAGGGTATAATATCAAGGTAGAAACATAGCCCATATGTGAGATACTAGAGGTATATGAATAGGTGATAAACAGCATTTCATTGCAAGATAATAAAATAAAAAAATGCATGCTCAATTGGAAGCATCAATTGAACAACTATTTGGCTACAACTAGGTTACACTTCAACATGGATGATAAATCTAAATTTATCATAGAGGATCACACAAATAATTCTAAAATAATAAGTGATACACTCAAGAAATTGATGGATTCAAGGGATGAGATCATAAAAATATTATTGACCTAGCATAATAAGACTACATAATTCATTTGCAGGCATTCATACATAAATCCATGAAAATAGGTTGGTTGAACTATCATAGTACATCCTAGTCATAATGTCAAATTCTAACGAACTCATCACCATTATCAAGGATGAAGACATTCATAACCTAATTATGATTCAAGTCTATTTCCACATATTGATAACTGTTATACAAGAAGTGATGATGGATTGGAAGATGATAGGCAAGACATGTCCTAGCTTGAAGCCACCATTGAATATATTGTTGACTAATGATAATACATACCCACATAATAGTTGAAATAAGTAATTCCATAAAAGAATAGTTCTAAAAGTGCAAAACTAACTGTCTAACAACCAAAATGACCTCCAATAGTAGTCTTTATAGGACCATGTGTTTCACCCACTCTTCCATCAGGTTAATCAATACAACAAATTATTATGCAAATAACAAAGAGTATGTCACCACCTATATAGTAGGTAATGTATAGTTCTAATTTTTCAATTTTGATAAGTTTTTAGCACAAATTTGTCAGTTAACCTTAATCACTAGTAACATGCATATGTTGGTTGAAACCCTATAAAGGATGGCCACTTAGTTAAGCTAGTCTATTTAAAACCCAAAATGGGGGTAAGATAGTATGCTACTTAGTTTAATACCTGAAAGGGAAACTAAGTAGAGTGTAAAGGATGAAAACTAGTAAATGACACCTGGAGTAATAACCATGACTCTTTTTTGTAGTTCAATTCACCATCTTGAGGTTCATTTCAAGATCATGTACTATAACTTTATATTGGGATTAGAGAAATGTCTAAGTTAGATAAAATGGTGAGTGTAGAATGAGAATAGTAAAATTGTAAAATATATTTGTTGGACATATGTGTGATTTGCACTCATTTTATCTTTTGTATAATATTTTTTTTATGTATTCGACTTATGTATGCATAATGATAGAACACAAAATAATAAGAGTCACTAATTTTGGGCATATCAAAAGGCTAGAATATGAAGAGACAATGTCAGGAAAAAATAAATAGATTGTGCTAAATTATATTTGTATATGGTTGTGATGTGATAAAGATTAATAAATACATTCATAAATGGTTTTCCTACATATCTTTTATGATTTATTTATGAATAGTGAGTAATTTGTTTGTTTTAAGCTATTAATTATATGAGTTTATGCCATATGTTAAGATTATAATAAACTCATTTTTATCCATGTATCTATGTGTTTGGTTTATTTTCTTGAATATAATAAGTCTAAATATGGTTCCAACTAGTTAATTTGTTACTCCTTGCACAAGCTATCCATGAATTATCATGATTTGAAGGTTTAATATGAACCTCTGCTAACAAATATCATGTGAAGTACCTAAAATAAATAAAAACTAGTTTTTGTTTACAATCCCTACTCAATTACCAAGGGCTACACTACATTTCCACTACTTATTATATGGATCAAACTCAAATATAATTATCACACATACATGTATGTGTGAAATTGTTAATGCAATTATTTATGCTCTTTTTCCTATTTTACTATTGGAAAAATTATGTAAATGAGAATTCAAATTGGAATATATATGTAACATATGTATACATAGAACATTAAAATCTTCGAATAGTTTTATGGAGTTGGTATAATATTCCTTACTGCATTATCTAAGAATTATATTTATAGATGTATGGATTTTGAATTTATAAACTATTGGCATGTAAAAGTGGACTCAAAATAAGATCTAATAGTAAAAAATAATAATTACATGAAATTTGACTCAAAATAATGTTTTAAAATTATGTCATGAAAAGTCCACACTTCATATATTAGATTGTGGGTATGTCGTATCCAAACCATGTGGACTTGTCCAAAAAGGATAAGAATAAAAAATTATGAATCCCTATTGAACAAAATAGCTAGGTGAATTAAAAAAAAAAAACACTAATGGATTAGTATAATAGAAACTCAAGAAAAATGCACCAATAAATATCATAACCACCCCTAATAGTCTATGTATGCTGATTTATTATTTTTGGGACTAATAGAGTTTTATTCCTATTTAATAAATGGGTCTGAGTAGATAACATTAGTAAATAATATGAAATAATTAAGCCAATGATCTGTATAAACAAATGGTATTTTTTCATTTTATAAAAATAGTAATAAGTGAGAGAAAATCTGACTTAGCTTATTCTAGGTTGTTATGGTTGAGACATAGTCTAATACCAGAGGAATAGGACTAGAACACTGTCATAAACTGAGATCTAGACTTTGTTTTATGATTAGATAGGATCATCAAAAATAGGACACCCTATTGTCTAATTTTATAGTCTTGGTCTTACCATTGTTGCCTAAGCTGCTCACAAAGATCTATTTTTTCTAGGTTTTGTTTGCAACGTTTATGTGAGCCTGTGTACCAAATTTTAGATCCTTGATATCAATGAAACTCCCTATAGAGCTGATTATTCATGTGATTGTGTCTTCTATAAAATTAAATCAAAATTTTACAAATAAGTAAAAGGGGTTAGTGTGTAAAGGATATGCTAGATGCACTTCACACCTCATGTGTGAGTATGCTACCTACACACCAATACTCTAAGGAGATATCAAGCTATATGTAGTTCTCCTATTGAAGTGCTTGGTGAAATAATGTGATGGAAATGTAAGTAAATGCAAAACTAGGTGTACTTATAATGAATAGGGACTGGTATAAAGGTTTGAATAAGCTTGAAATATGATTGCATGGTTGTATGCATAGAATAGGAAAGATTGCTTGAGTAGTCTTGCTTGTATTCTTACTTCTCTCTTGTAAATGAGTACCGACCCTTCTAAATAGACTTTGAATGGATTTTTATAGGGGATTTAATGATAATGGGTTAAATTAATTCACATTAGGCCCACATGGATTAGGATAAGGATCACAGATAAAATGATTATTAGAAGCCAAAATAATCTTGGACAATAATACCAAAAATAAGACACCTTGAGTCTCAGCACTATAGTCTATGTTTGGGCACTATTGTCCAAAGAGTAGAAGACCTAGGGGGATGGATTTTCATGGAAAGATTATCCTGGGTTAGAAAGGGTTTAATTTGGAAGGCTATAGATGACTAAGAAACTATGAAAACATGCCTAAGAGGGTTAAAAGAGAAAGCAAAATGGACCTATGGATTGGGTGTCATTCGCCATACTCAAGTTACCAAATTTTGCATCTTATATGACTAAATTTACCTCCCCTTTATTTTAGTGATGAAACAAAGTGAAATACTAAGATAAATGAAAAATATAAAGAATACCTAAACTTACCTAAAAAGGTGAAGCTCATGAAGCTGTGTGATGCTAGATGTGCATAGAGAGAACACAGTGTGAAGTGTGAATCTGTAATGAAAAACATAGAGTAAATCAGTCCTTACTAGATATGCTATATTTAAAATAAAAATTTAAAAAATTTGGTAAGAGAGAGAGGAAGAGAAAGGAATGAATACACCTCATTTAGTATGTGAGCCAATACAAAACCTATTGTGATGCTGGATTGTGCTGGGTGTATGTTGTACCAAAATTAATATCATGAATGGAGTTGAGTTCTCAATTCCCTATAAGTGGATTAAGAATGCAAAGACAAGCTCTTTGGCTATATCATCACCTACTAAGTGAAACTAATAAATCATGCATGTGTCAATCATTATTTTTATTATGTGTCCAATCCCTCAAAATAGGTGGCTCAAGAATACAAAGGCTAGCTAGTCCTTTGGCTCCATCACTGCCCCATGAAGTGAAGCTATCAATAAATACCGATATAGAATATATGTCATATGAGATGCATCTTGAATCCTATGAATTTACTATGATCTGAAAATGTTGGTGTGGATAGCCGAATGTATGCTCAAAACTAGGCCACTCTTGGCCATTTCTAACGATGGAGAATAGGCTTGTATGAAAGCCACTTTGAATTAGTGCAATAGGATTATGTGGAAGATAAATTGGGAACTCAAGTAATTGATAAGTTAATCTTGTATGAAAGTCAAACTTTAAAAATGATGTCAAACACCTACAAATGGAGTAAGGTATGCAACTACTAAGAAATGTCTAAAAAATAAACTAAACTTGAAAAAAGGGGAGGATCAATGTGTCACACACATTGCCTTTAATCACTGGAATCTAGAACATGGATTTTGATTTGGAAGTTATATCAACTACCTAATCTAAACTAGAAGTGAGATCAATCATTCCATGCATGATGCTCCCTATATCTAGATTTTTTGAGTAAAAACTATACTAAACACGCTGAATCTGGACTATGTTATGCTGACAAACCTATGACTAAACTCACCTTTCTATCAGTTTTTGGAGACACTATTTTTTCTACTGTCTAGATAGGAGTGCCAAAAATAGGACACCCTACTATTTGTTGTTGTAGTGCAACTTTGGCACTTTTTTTAGGGCCAAATTTGATGACTATTTTGGATTCTATACTATCTACTTGGTCTAATGTCTAGATTCTATTCTGAGTGTTCTAAAAATTGATTTTTTGACCATTATAAACTCTGATCTCTATGACAAAACCCCTATTTGATGACCATCTTCTGAGGGGAGGAATGAAGACCCTAAAATGACTTACCTTAGAAGAGATAACCCTGTAAGTGTGTTATGTTACATAGATATATGATATAACAATGATAACTAATAAGATATCCTAAGATATATAAATATTTAGATCAATAGGGATATGCCTAGATAGATATAACAATGTAATAACATGTGAAATGTACTAAACTAGAATCGAAAGTGTTAATTGTTATTTGTTAGTTGTCAATGAGGAATAGAGCATGATGTCTATCATGGCATCTAAGAAAAGAAAGATGAAATTCATGATATGGATCATGGCATTACAAGCAATCAAAATCAATTAAGCAACAAGCACACAAATCAAGAATCAAGAAGCATAAAATAGTGGCCAAGGGATAAAGAAAACAAGGGACATGGGCACATGTCACTCAAACTAGAAAATGAGAATACAAGGTATGCTAAAATGCCACATACACATATAATTGAAAAAATCAAGGTTGGCACAAGGGGCATATGTACATAAAAGAGTACAAAAAAAAGGACATTAGAAAATCTCCTAAGGCACACACATGAATAGAAGCAAAAGACATTGTAAAATATCTTAAAATACATACAAGGCATGGAATAAGAACTGATAAAATGCAAAATCATCAAGCTATGCTAAGAAAGAAAGGAAAAGATGTATATAATGGAAAGATAGAATCACATATAACTAATCAAAGCAAGAGTGAAAGTATTCAAGAAATTTTTAGTAAAAGACTTAGGTATATGCTACGAGATACATAAGTCCTAGATACTAGTGAAATGTTGATATACTAATTTGTGTAAGGTAGTAAGTAATCTATGTCATCATGATAGCTTAGAGTGTATAGTGTAAGAATGACATAACTTGGATGGTGTAGTCATGTAGAAGATGACCCAAATGGTTGTGCATATTGATGTGTATCTCAAATGTAGAAGTAGGATGCCCAATCAATGGGTAGATTGAAGAAATCAAGGGTCAGGATGTCACTTCACACACTCATAGAAGATCAAGTGAAGCATGGTAATAGAGATAAATCAATAAACAATAGCATATAATAAAAAATGTAAGTCTAGCATATTAGTAGCAATTTAAAGCATGGATGATGCATACAATCAAAATATTTTTATGTTTTAGATATATTTGAATGTTTTTATTATTTTTGAAATAATATATGTATAGGAGAGACTAAGAAGAAAATTATACTAATTGATGAGTCTCAAATGAGACTCCTTATCATGATGTCTTATATCAAACAAAGGTATCGTGTGTGATCGTGAAGCATGATGGAAAGGCTGAAACTATGATTCTAAAGCCCATGTGTATTGTAAATGTTTTGAAATATTTGTAGTAAAAAATATCTATGGATTCCCTCTATAAATATAAGAAGTGGATGCAATTGTATGGCTCTTAGGAACACATATGGAAGTAAGAGAAGCTCTCTAAACATGTGCTCTATGTGTAAACACATGAGATCTCAATGAAACTGATCTGGGTGTGAATACTATAGCTGGAAGCTATCTAAAATCCTAAAGATTTATACGTATATGAACCCTTTGTACTGATTATGAATGCCTCAACATGTTTGAATCTATACTTGAGGAATAACTATAACTAGTGGGGAAACTGAAACTAGTAGAGAAGCTGGAACTGATGACTGTAAAGGAGATGGATTTAAAGTGGGTAGTGGTAACTCATATGGAACTCCACTAACTATAATATCTTGATTAGTGTGAATGAATTTTACATATCTATAAATTGTAGATGGTACTGCTCAAAATTTTTGAATCCATGGGTGATGAAGTAACATATTAAAAACTCCTACACTAGAAACTATGGTGAAATGTGTGCTCACATGTGTTGGGCTAATCTATAAAGAAAATACAATCTCACCCAATAAACTCTATATGTGCCCACTAAATCCATAGATAACTATTTTTGTCAGAGTGATATCTTGCTCTAAATATCCCAAATGATGTAATAATGTAATGGTGCACATGTTGACACTAGAACCATTGTTGATGACAACATTGTGAATGGGATGATTATGAATATGTGCTCTAATAAAGAGTGCATTATAATCTAAATTATCCTCAGCAATATCCTAATTTGAGAAGGATATTTAAGGACTAGTTGGAACCATAGAATCATACACACCTATCATACCACTCAAAGGATGTGACTCAACTAAAGGTGCTTGGTATGTAACTAGTAAAGGATGTGCATGGTATGTGTGGTGAACACCTGATTTGTCCCCTTTCTCTTGATTAGAATGCTATGGAAATAGATCTAAGAATATTTTCAAAGCTTTATCCTATGTTGGCTTAGCCTATGGATGCTTAACTGAAGTGCAAAGATCAAGTAGTTTGTCATCTATCAAGTCATATATCTTATGTCTCAAACTAATGCATCTATTTGTAATGTGGCTTGGTGCTCTGTGAAAATTAAAAAAATGCATGATAATCATATCCATGTGAAAGAGGATTTGTTGGATCAACTTCCTAAATAGAAGGGAGAGTGATGATGTTAAATTCTAATAATTGATGTAAAACTTTGGCTACAATAAACTAGTATATTGGTGAATGAACATCGAGGAGGCACTAATAAAACCATAAACTAAGAGGGATTTGAAGCCACATTGATTGTGGGTTGATTTTGATTCTTGTTATCATTGACTTTGACCTTGTATGGGAATTTCCTAGAAATCTTGTTTGTTATGTCTATAATTCTTACATAATTGAGTTTTTCCATTGAAATGAGTTTCACTTCTCTTTCCTTTAATGTATGACACAATTTAGTGAAGGAAGAGAATCTTTCAAGCATAATAGATTCATGTAATACTGGTAAAAGGATCTATTTGAAGAGATCCTATAACTCCTGATCTACCATGGGGCTAGTCATCTTAGACAAGATGGTATTATATTTAAGCACATAGTCTATGAGATGCTCATTTGTGATCCAAGCAACATTTTAGGTGATAATTTCAGTGACGGTTCTACCCCAATTGGTGGCAAAATTTCTGAGAACCATAACTTTTGCACCATAGCTCTGTTTGACTCCCCATTTGAATCATTTAAAAGATAAGAATGAAGGGAACATCATGAGATGGTGTACATATCTAATTAGTGGGGTTTGACCCTTGAAAACCAAATGGATGTGCCTCAAATTTCAATTTTAGTAGTGCAGTCCAAAAATAATAATTCCTTAAATTTTATATTTTTGTGAATCATGGAAGTCAGACCACTTAATCTCCCTCAAGATTGGTGACCTTACACAACCTCCTCCTAACTTGAAAATGTGTATAAATGAAGATGTAAGCCAAAAAATAAATCATACATATCTTCTCAAAGACAGGCATATGTTTGGATTTGCAAATTTGATTAATAAAACGTCTCTTCTCAGAGATAGCATTATTACAATTATATTGTTCTTATTTCTTAAATTATCTTTCAACCAAAGCTTATAAGTTTTGGATAAGTTGTATCAAAGTGGTTTGTCTTAAGAGTGTATGATCTCGAGGATGAGGTTAGACTATATGAAGCTTGGGTGGAAAATATAAGATCCAACAAACTATCCACCTGTTCACTCCAAATGGCCTCAAATGGTGGACATCACCGAGACATCCAATCCTTTCAAGGAAATGGTGAATGAATCCCTCCAATAGTAGTAAGCACATATGCTACAATAATTTTCCCAAATTCTCCATTAAATCTTAATGGGAAATTTTGGTTCCTCATCTACACCCCGACATCCTTTTAGTGCCCCACCACCCTTCAAGATTTAGGTGAATTTTGATATCCCTAAATTTGAAGGCAAAATCAATGATGATGTAGTAGAAAATTGGTTGGATAAATTAGCTTCCCTTTTTTTGTAAATAAATTCACTAATAAAGAGAAGATCACTTTTACTCTTTTGAAAGCATCATTTCCTATCAAAAATTGGTGGTAAGTTTATAAGAAGAGATTCAGTACATATGATATTGGCCTTGAGGTGGAACTTACATATGATGATTTCATAAAAGCTATAAAGGAAGAATACTATCCCATTAGAGCATATGATGATCTGTATATAGAGCAGCAACAACTTCACCAAGGTATAAAATAGTCTGTTGAAGATTACACTAACATTTTTCATTCTCTATCTGCGAGATTGGGCATCCCAGAAAGTGAGAAACACAAGGTTCTCAAATATCATAGTGGAATACAATGGTATATATGGGGGGATATGGAACTCTTCAATTTGGAAACCCTTATTAAGGTGTATAAGTTCATAGTGAAGATTGAGTAGAAGCATGGAAAAATGAATATGATGAGTCAATCTTCAAAATGGAAAAGTGACAAAGAAGGTCAAACATGAGGTCAAAATTGGAAGCAAAAGGAAGGGAAGATTTTGAAATGGTGTGATTACCACAAATCTAGAATGCACTCCAAAGAAGAATGTTGAGCCATCAAGTCCTTACTTTCTGAGTCACAATCCCCAACATCTACTACTCTACCTCATACACACCCTAAAATTAAAGAGGATAAAGAATAAATTGTAGATGTTGAGCATGATACCATCATTACTTCATCACAAACCCATGAGGAGAGGCCAGATGAAAAGGAAAGGTTATTTCACTCTAAGTTATGGGTGAAAGGTAACCCTATGCATTTCATTCTTGAGAGTGGAAGTCAAAATAATTTAATCTCTGTTAATGTTGTGAAAATCCAAAATTTATCCATGAATCCTCACCCAAAGCCATACGATATTGGATGGTTGAGTCTAGGGAGAAACCTCTTTGTCACCCACCAATGTCTTCTCTCATATGTAATAAAACCTTTCCAAGATGAGGTCTTATGTGATGTGGTCAATCTAGATGTTTATGATGTACTCTTTGATTAGCCATTCATGTATGATTGACATGGAATATATGAATCAAAAACTCAAAGGATCATCCTCACTCTTGGAGTATGACACTATAGGGTACTAGAAGTACCAATTTCTATATCTGTCTCCCTGATTAGTGCCAAGAAATTCATTCTCATGGTGGTCAAGCCACATAAATCTAAAAGGGTTGATGTTTTAGCCCTGACTACAAAAACAACATAGCAATAGATGAAAATTGATACCAAGATAAATAAGTTCATGGCCTTCCATCTACAAATTAATGGTCAGATAGAAATGGTGAACAATCAAGCCCTGTATATCTCCACAAAACACAGTCCATGCCAATTATGCATCGAGAATCAAATCAAAACAAAACTGCCACACTTGATGACAAATATTGATGTAATGGGGACCATTGATTCTCAAGGAGGGAGGAATGATTTGAGCAACATTCTAGGTGACAATTCGGGTGACGGTTCTACCCCAATTGATGGCAAAACTTTTGGGAGCCATAAATTTTGCACCATAGCTCCATTTGACTCCCCGTTTGAACCATTGGAAAGTTAATAATGAGGGGAACACCATGAGATGGCATGGATATATATTGGTGGGTTTTGAACCATAAAAACCAAATGGAAGTACCCCAAATTATAATTTTAGTAGTGTAGTCTATAAATAGTAACTTTCTAAAAATAGTAATTCCTCAAATTTTGTATTGTTGTGAATCATGGAAGTCAAACCACTTAATCTCCCTCGAGATTGGTGACCTTCCACATCCTCCTAATAACTTCAAAATTTTTATAAATGAAGATGTAACCCAAAAATTAATTTAGACATCTCTTCTTAGATATATGCATATGTTTGGATCTACAAAATTGATTAATAGAACATCTTTTCTTAGAGATAACGTTATTACAATTATGTTATTGTTGTTTCTTGAATTGTCTTTCAACCAAAGCTTTTGAGTTTTGGATCATTTTGTTTTCTATTTCTATTGTGGAATTTATGCATAAAATACCTTTTCACCAATGTTGATATTAAAATGTGCTAGGAACATGTAAACTAAAGGATTGAATGCATTGATTGATTAATTTGATAGACTATAGAACCATTATAAAGCATAAACCTTTAGAATCTATGGAAATAACTTGGTAAGTAGCTAGTCATTTGGTACATAATACATGCATGTTTCATGAAAATATCTCAAATGTGTCTCTATATCATGCTTTCATCATAAAGAGTAAGCTTAGGTTGAATAAAACCTTATGGCAAGGGTATAGAAGCAATCTGATGTGCCAGTGGTGTATGTAGAAGAGCAAAATAATCTAAAG
The DNA here is from genome assembly GCA_037957365.1 of Torreya grandis. Taxonomy (NCBI): domain Eukaryota; kingdom Viridiplantae; phylum Streptophyta; class Pinopsida; order Cupressales; family Taxaceae; genus Torreya; species Torreya grandis. The sequence continues at coordinate 673,766 of JARHVA010005497.1, read as the reverse complement.
TATATGTAGGTCTAGTGGAACCTTGCTCAATATGTATCACTTTAGATTGAAGAGATATTATCTACTACATAAGGGATACCACATCAGGAGATAGGGATGTACTAGCTGTAACTAGTGGCATAGAGGTAAGTTAGGATGCTATAGGGGGTTGTTGAGACATAGTTGCCCCCATAATGTCATTTTTAACTAGTTACTCTATAGGAATGGAAAACTTAGTTTGTTTAGCATTTTTTATTTCCAAGAAATATTGTAATATAAGATTATGATCTTGAGGTTGTTCCCTAAGTCTTTCTCTAAAACTTTAGAGGATCAAATCTTTGTTGAGTGCAACTTCATTATCAACAATGGGTGGAAGTGGACTAGTAGTCGAATGTGGTGGAGCATGAGCATTGGTGTGTACATCATCATTGGTATTTTCATATTACTCATTATTTGAATCATTCTGATTAAAATTGGTGTAATCTAGATGTGTAGAATATATAGATAGAGTCTGAACTAGTTATTTATCCATAATATATGGTCAAGTTGAAAGAATCTAGGTGAATTTAGGAGGATTTCCATTAAGTCTAGCACTTCATATTAAAGGAAGCAATGCAATGAACTTAGGTGGCATAAGGAAAAAAACTTGGATAATAGTAGACAAGATTAAACTAATATAATCTTAACAAGGAACTAGAATATGCATAGAAAGGATACAGATCTCCCAAACATGTAAGGTAATACCTCAAGAAGCAAAATAGGAGCTTTTATATGGAACTAGGTTTTTTCAAAATATTTTTGAAAAATACTATGAATTTTTTAAATTGAAATTGAATTTTTGAAATTGAATTTGAATTTTTGAGCTAATTAAGCAAGGTAAAATTCATAAATTTATGGGAAAGTGCTTGATTTAATGGGACCTAGTAGATAAAACTAGGGTTTTGAATTTTTTTTTTGAAAATTACTATGAATTTAGGAATTTTGAATTGATTTTCTGATTTTAATATGCAAATAAAAATACATAAAAATGATTTGAAAATTAATGGAAAATTACTGGGAGCTAGTTGATGCAACTAGGGTTTGAAATAAATTTATTTTAAGATTTACTAAATTTTTTTATAATTTGAGAGGAATTTCTAATTTTAATATTCAATAAAAAAAATTAGAAGTTAATGGGAAAAATTAGCTAAGAATTTACCCTAGGGTGTTTAGGGTTTTTATGCAAAATTTGAAGTCAGGTTCACCAAATGATTTATTATTTCTAGGAATAATGGAGTTTTATTCCTATTTAATAAATAAGTCTGAATAGATAAAATCAATAAATAATATGCAATAATTAAGCCACTAATTTGTGTAAACAAATGGTATTTTTGAATTTTCTAAAAATACTAATAAGTGAGATAAAATATGACTTAGCTTATTCTAGGTTGTTACAATTGCGATAGAGTTTGATACTGGAGGAATAGGAATGGAACACTTCCACAACATGAGATTTGGACTTCATTTCGTGATTGGATAGGACTACCAAAAATAAGACACCCTGCTATCTAGTGTTATAGTCTTAGTCTTGCCACTATTATCCAAACTACTCATAGAGATTTGATTTTTTTGGGTTTTGTTTGTAATATATGTGTAAACCTGTGTAGCAATTTTTAAATCCTCATTATCAATGTAACTCCTTTTAGATTTGATTCTTCATATGATTGTGTCTTTTATACAATTAAATAGAACTTTGGAAAATAAGGAAAAGGGGTTAGTGTGTAAAGGATACGTTAGATGCACTTCACACCCCATGTGTGGGCACACTACCTACATACCAATACTTTAAGGAGGGATCAACCTATATGTAGTTATCCCATTGAAGTGCTTGGTGCAATAGTGTGATGAAAATGCAAGTAAATGTGAAACTAGGTATACTTAGAATAACTAGGGATTGGTATATAGATTTTAATAAGCTTAAAATACTATTGGATGGTTGTATTCAAAGAATAGGAAAGAGTGTTTGAGTAGTCTTGCTTGTATTCATGCTTCTCTCTTGTAAATGAGTGCCAACCCTTCTAAATGGTCTTTGAACGGCATTTTTGAGGGGATTTAATAATCATGGGTTAAATGAATTTTCATTAGGCCACCATGGATTAGGATAAGTATCTAGGATAAAATGACCATTAGAAGCCAAAATAAACTTGGATAATAGTGCCAAAAATAGGACACCCTGAGTCTCAGTGCTGTAGTCCAAGTTTGGCACTATTATCTAGGGAACAAGAGACCTGGGGGGATGGATTTGTCATGGAAAGAGTATCTTGGTTAGTAAGGGTTCAATCTAGAAGGCTATAGATGATTGGTAAACAGTGAAAACATACCTAAGAGGGTTAAGAGAGTAAGAAAAATAGACCTATGGATTGGGTGTCATTCGTCATACTCTTGTTACCAAATTTTGCATTTTATATGACTACATATGAAAAGTTATAATAAATAATACAAATGATAGGATTGTACCAAATTTTGGTTTCTACTTTTCCCCTTTATTCTTGTAATGGAATTGTTAGAGTGAGTGAATGGAATAAAACTTTAGTGTGTATGAAAAAAATTATCTTTTAACATGAAATTTTAACTATGTTAGATACATCATTAGGGGATTTATAATAACATATGTAGTATTTAATGTCCATTTATTAAATAAAAAATTATAAATTTAAAATTAAAAAAGGTATATATCAAATTAAAATTACACATGTACTTGCATCACATTATGGTTATTATTGAGGATGCCAATGTTAAAGCAAGTGGAAAGAGGATAATTTTGTTATATTCATTTACTATCCATTGAAATGAAAAATCCCTTAGTTTTTAATGGACATTAATATTTGATTTTATGTCACTATACCCAAGACCATATTGACTCAACTAATTGATCTATCTTAGACCTCATATCCAAAGATGAGAGGTTGAAGAGGAATTTGTCCTCTTGTTTAATCACTTTGGAAAGAGTAATTATTTATTTATAACTATTTGAAATTTGAGAGTGATCAGGTCTTAAATTTTTTATTTAGGTACTCAAGCCCATGAGTTTTAAAGATGCATGATTATGACTCTTACTAGTGAGGACAAGTACCTATGTACTAATCCTAAATACATAATAACTATGAAGGTTTCTATAGAAGTGATTTCAAGGCCTCTGAGTGTCACTAGACATAAATATACATCATAAATAATAGAAAATGGAATCAAACAACATATTTTATATAAGTAATTATAAGTCCATTGTGTGTCACTAGACTCAAATGCACATTATCTGCAATAAAAATTTAGAGTGAGGGAATGAAATAAAACTTTAGTGTGTATGAAAAAAATTATCTTTTAACATGAAATTTTAATTATGTTGGATACGTCATTGGGGTATTTATAATAACATATGTAGTATTTAATGTCCATTTATTAAATATAAAAGCATAAATTTAAAATTTTAAAAGGTATATATCAAATAAAAATTATGCATGTACATGCATCACAATATGGTTATTATTGACCCTTACTAATTGTTATAGTGAGGGAATGAAATAAAACTTTAGTGTGTATAATTTTTTTTTTATCTTTTAACATGAAATTTTAATTATGTTGGATACATCATTAGGGGATTTATAATAACATATGTAGTATTTAATTTCCATTTATTAAATATAAAAGCATAAATTTAAAATTAAAAAAGATATATATCAAATAAAAATTACACATGTACTTGCATCACATTATGATTATTATTGAGGATGCCAATGTTAAAGCAAGTGGAGACAGGATACTTTTTTTATTATTCATTTACTATCCATCTAAATGAAAAATCTCTCAATTTTTAAATGGACATTAATATTTGATTTGATGTCACTATACCCAAGACTATATTGACTCAAGTAATTGATCCATCTTAGACCTCATATCCAAAGATGAGAGGTTAGAGAGGAATTTGTCCTCTTGTTTAATCCCTTTGGAGAGAGTAATCATTTATTTATAACTATTTTAAAATTTGAGAGTGATCAAGTCTTAAATTTTTTATTTAGGTAGTCAAGCCCATGATTTTTAAAGATGCATTATTATGACTCTTACTAATGAGGATAAGCAACTATGTATTAATCCTAAATACATAATAATTATGAAGGTTTCTATAGAAGTGATTCCAAGGCCTTTGAGTGTCACTAGACATAAATACACATCATAAAAAATAGAAAATGGAATCAAGTAGCATCTTTTTTATATGTAATTATAAGTCCATTGTGTTTCACTAGACTCAAATGCACATTATCTGCAATATACTCAAATCACACCAATGCAAACACATCTACATTATTTTTACATGATTAAAATAAAATGAATATAATTTATGGACCCATCATGACCTTATTCATCATTGAATTTAATTGAAATACCAATATTTTATTTTTGAAATTTCAACTTTGAACATTCATTTTTTTTTAATTTGAAATTTGAAAAAATTGATTAATTGTAAGCATCGCGACATTGAGTTTTGATCTTTAAAAAATGTAAATTTTTTATTTGAATGAAAATGAGAATGAGTGATTATCATGGCCCAATAAAATTATGCCAAGGGATATATAAGTCCATGCACCTATATAATTTATTGTAATTATAAATACAACCTATCATATTGATATTGTAATTATTTTTGCATATGTATTGGTGTATGATTTAAATTGCATATAAATATCTTAAATTTATTAATTACAAAGTGAATGTATATGAATTTCATATTACCCCAAAATATGTATAAATATGTCTATTTTTTCATGCATTTTATTTTGAAACTTTTTGGGATGTTTCAAGTTATGTATTATTTTTATATAATTTGATCATTTATTACATTGGACATTATATTATATCATTTAGCTTATTGAGATCCCTAATATGTCATGTTAACCTAGTACTTGTATCAGTATATATGTTTTTATAATAAATTTATCACATATGTGTTGTCTGTGATTAATATGCATTCTATGGTAGGAACAATTTACATCCCAAATTTCAATGTGAGGCACGAAAAAATATATGTTTTCTTAATGATAAACTCAAATTAATGTTAATGATTAAATATAATGTGACCTTGTTTTTCAATTTTTTATATATATAATAATGTTTTTCATGTTTCAAGACTAGATTCTCTACCATTTCTTTAAAAAATATATTTTCACAAATACAACCATTTATAATTACTTTTCACATCTTACCTACTTAAGTGCACCTTCTTATACAAGTATGTGTACATATCCATGAATCACCACCTTCTATATTTTTCACCTATTAATTCCTTGGAGCTATCATTATTCTCATGATCAGGATATTTTCCCCTATGTATAATGCTACAATTTTTTTATTTTATTATTTTGTTTCAACCTAAACCAAACTCACTCTTTTATGACCCTCTTTCCTCCTCTCTTGTTCATGATAGTGTGGAGCCTCAGACACTATTTATCCTTCTCCAAGTCTATAAAAGAACATAAGGTTTGTGTGGACCATTCCATCCAGTTCCACCACCATAGCCTCTACATCTTTCAAATACTCTTCCTCTTTATTGATATTGAAATAGTTTTCTTTTATCCTCTTCCATTTTATTACCACAAGAAAATTCTTGTATAGTGGGTTAAAGCCACCTCTCATGGGATTAAACCCACCTCATCTCCTTACTAGAGTTTGTTAGAGGTACAATCTACTGAGAAGGAGTGGGATGAATTAGTGGTGGGGAAAACAATCTAATGTAATTTATAGACCTTTGTAAATATTTAAGCATTCAATTTAAACATTCATGAAGCATATAGATCATTCATAGTAGTGAATAATAAACATAAGAAAGATCACATACATAATAAAATATCTACATGGGAAACCCTCTTGTGGAATAAAAAAATATGATTAAGCCTACAAACACATGGACAACTATCCTATAAGATGATGGAAAACAAGAGAATGATTAAGTCCTTCAGACCTATAACTTTGAGCAGGCCCTTATGATCTAAGGCCTTTAGTGAAACCCTGTTTCACAAGGAAAAACTACCCCTAAGGAATATCAAGTCCTTTAGACCTTCCTTGAGATGAAAAATTCCACCTTAGATCTGATGTATTCAACACCTAATGATGGACCTCTTGATTATCTAAAAACTACACAAACTCTCTATCTCAAATAGGCCTCTCACATAGGCAAGTCACAAACTCTTTCCTTCTTCACTCAAATTATCCTCATTTGCACACTCAAACCTCTTCACATATCAAAAAAAATTAAGAGAACTATCCTAACATTAGGAACATAACCTAGATGTCATACACATAACCAACCAAATTTTATTCTCATTAACTCCACCATTAGGCACACTACCTACCCTTCCCTCACACACACAAGCCTCTTTCCTATCTCTCACTTAAAAGTCTAGAACCCAACACATTTAGTTCCATTATATATAGATCAATCATGAAATAACATTCCATGTCAGCCATAAAACATGACTTCACCTTTAAAGCATCTAATATGTGTCACACTTAAGTATATTCCCCTTTCAAAATAGGCCTAAGTGACTTTTAGGTGCTATAGAGACCCATTTCGCTCTTTGACACTTATCCAAGCATAATAATAACATAGAACCATTAAAAGATACATAGATCCACTCCTTATGTACCCTATGACATACTTAAATGATCACATACAACTTAGCTCACCTCAATGTATGCTTAAACAACTCAAATAGAGACATTATATGTAGGAACATCATTAACAAACATACAATCAACTTCTTAAGAACTGTTCATACTTAAGATAGATTGATCACACCTGTAAAAACCACACAGAAAAACCTCATAGAGTCTAAAACACTCCCCAATAGCCAATTAATCATGACAAATAAAAATAATAACTACATAATATCAAATATCCTTCTCAGGTCAGTTGTAAAACACATATAGAAATAAAATAAACTTTATAGCTAAATATGTTTGTCTATACACACTTCTTGGTCTTCAAATCCATATAACTGGATGTGCCTTTGAGTCCTCTACCAATTTTATTTTTACTAGAATAGCAAATTTGACTTCTATAAAATTATATGGTCTAAAAACTAGACACTAATCTTTCCTTTGCAAATTTGAATGTAAATGGTCACAGTTAAACTTCAAACACTAAGTTCAAATCTCGTGAACTCTCATCTTTATATCAAATACGCTCCATCAAACTTGATCTAATTTAACACATAGGTAGTAAAGCTCAAATGTCAAACCACAAGAACTTTGAATTCATCTCATGCAATCTTGATATGTTGAATTAATGCACTCTATTGATCTTTGTAGATAAATTAGGTATTTAATGATCAATGCTCACCATTCGATCAACTAGACAAATATCCACTAGTCATTGGATCTTGATCTTGTACCTTTGCTCAATTATTAACCATCATACACCTATCCTCATATCACTATCTCTTAACATCTTAGAGCATTGATCTTCCTAGAGATTTAACACTTTAAAAAATGACCAAGTATGGGGACCTTGTCAATATGCCTTAGTATCCATTTTTGTTCCTTAATAACTTATTCTACACTTTGACACAAGATCTCAAACTTGGACCAGATGATCTCCTCACATAAGATAATATAACCATGTGACACATTAATGCTAAAACTCTCATGTGTTTGAGATATAATTCCATTAAAGTGACTTCTCAAAAAATTCTATCATAGAGCTAACCATGTCAAAATCTACATAAGAGACCAACTTTGAGCATCCATAACTTTTGTCACGTAGTAGCAGATGATCTGGAATTTAGAAAAAAATAACTATGATCAAAATTGAACAAACCCATATGATCAGTTTCTCTTAAAACCTTCACACTTGAAATATATAACACCATAAAAATGCTCACTCAGATCTTTCTACCTCATTCCAAAATTGGCTATGGAAAAACATAGTCAAACTTCTTGGGAGCCCAACTTTTCATATTCATATCTTTTGATGCACTACATCACATGATTTAGAAATAAGCACAAATAAACTAGGTCTAACAATTAAAAAAAACACATATGATCATCTTCTTCCAAAATGTCCACATGTGTGAGATATTTTATCATCAAACTGCTTAACTCTTTTTGGCCATATTGCAAATTTGGCTATGGGAAAGTACTAAAATATATATTAGAATCTAACTTTGCACCTTCATATATTTGACCACACTTCAATTCATGACTTAAGATCTAGTGCATAAAAACTAGGGACTATTGTGATCACAACCATATGACCATCTCCCCTTGATTCATTCACACATGGCAATGGTGACAGCATCAAACTGCCTACTCAGATTTTTTGCTACTGGACCCAAAGTGTCTAGATGAAAACTATGGAAAACCAGATGAATACCACTTATGTAAACAAGATATAAAAGGATAGATAGCATCTTAGGGACCTATTTCACAATATACAATCACCAAACTCATCCTTGAACATCTCTAACCAATCAAAACAGAAGAAGGTAACTTAAAGTGAACTAGAACAAGCACATTGCACACTTTGTCATTATTACTTGGGATTTCAAATCACTTCATATACTCACCATGATATCTCCATGACATCACCATGACATCATTTAAAAATATCCAACAATCTCACCCTTTTTCATTGATGTCAACAAACATCATATATAACAATGTATAGCTCACCTTATTTCTCTTTAAAGTACTCCCGCAATAATAACTTTCTCCCTAATATAAATTTTCTCCCCCTTTGACACAATGACAAAGTGGGAAAAAATTGATCCTTAGGACCTGAAAATACTATCAAATAGGAAAATACCATCTTAGAAATATGATACAAATTTCCCCTTACTTTGAGCCTACTTCAGCTTGTCTTAAGAACCTCTTCTTGTTCCATACCAACACTCTCTTCAATCAAACACTATAATCAATGAAGAAATAACACACAAAAGAATTTAAATATGATGTAACTCACTAAGAAACATATTATAGGGACTCCCCTTAATATCTCTGAGTAGTTTCACCTTTTGAGTATCTTTAGATCTCCACACACCATGAAGAACCACCATGTAGGCTTACTAACCTTCTTTCTCAAGACACTTCCATGACCACCAACTATGCATCTGTACTATTGTTCTCAAAATTTGTCATTCATTTTAGGACAAAATATGAACTATTTTCGTCCTGCAGGCCAAAATACTCTCTTCCCTTGTCAAAAAATTAGTCTGAGCATTCGAATTCTTCATAATTCAAGATTTTTTAGTTAAGGGATTAGCAGGTTCAACAGGTTCAATAGCTTCAACAAGTGAGCTCTCTCAATGGAACAAGTTTCCAACACTTAGCCAATTTCAAGATAAGTTCAACACCTCAGTTCAACTAAAAAGGTTCATTAGCAAGCTTCAAACAAAGGATTGAACCATTGAACCATTGAACCACTGGAACCCACTTCCAAAAGGTTCACAGGTTCAATTGGTTCAAAGGTTCAATGACATCGGCAAGCTTAAAGAGTTAAGCACTTTAGCAAAAGTTCAAAGTTCAACCACTTTAGCAAGTTCAACGGCTTCAAATGGCTTCAAAAGACTTAGAAAAAATAAGAAGGCTTGAACCATTGAACCTTAAACCAAAATGGTTCAAAGGTTCAATGGGTTTAAATGTTCAAAGTTTCAATGAGCAGTTGGTTCAAGCAGTCAAGTGAATGAGAAAAACACAAGATTGAACCATTGAATCATTGAACCAAAGTTGGTTCAATCAGTTGGTTCAATCAGCCAGTTCAAAGGAGTGCCCCAAAGTGAAAAGGCCAAGTACCCTTATGGAGGGCAGTGAACAAAAGTGGGCTAGAAGATATCCTTCAGAAATATTTTCCATGGCAAAAATTTTACAAGATAATTTCTTTGGACAAAATTTTTGAAGGAATTCCTTCAAAAATTTTGTCTGAAGGAAATTGGAGCACGAAGATCACCTGAAGGACCCTGAAGGGCAGGTACCCTAGCGGGGGGCTCTTAACAACCAGAAAGTGGACCTTCTCAAGGCTTGAAGGGACACCTTCCCTTTGGGAGGTTTCAAAGACATTGAATCAAAGAAATGCTTCTACAAACTCATTTATAGGGACTCTATAGACATGTTTCTATAGACTCCATAGGCTAGATTCTATAGACTCTTTCAAGGCTCGAGAGACTTAGAGAAAACTATGAACTCTACAGGTTAGTTTCTTGGTTCTACGGACTAGATTCTACAGACTCTATAGTTTCATTTCTACATACTCTACAGGAAGATTTCTATGGATTCATTTCAACATACTCATTTTTACGAACTCTATAGACTTAGTTCTATGAACTCTGTAGGCTTGAAAACTACAGACTCTATAGGAAAGGTTCTACAGACTTGTTTCTATGGACTAGATTCTATGGACTCTGCAGGTTAGTTTCTTGGTTCTACGAACTAGGAACTACAGACTCCACAGACCCATTTATACAAACTCTATAGGAAATAAATGAGTTCTCAACACTTAGGTGATTTCAATCATCAATCCCAGATCTTGAAGGACAAGTGCCCTTGCGAAGGGTACTTGGGAGCCAAAATGGACCACTGCAAAAATCCAAAAAGCAATTTTGGAAATCAAACAACCCTTTTGAAGGGAAGACGAGGAGCAAATGGACTGTTTCAAAGGCCAAATGGAGCAAAGGAATTTGTTTGGGAACATTTTCCATGGCAAAAATGCTAAGGTAATTCTTTCAGACAAAAAGTCCAAAGGAATTCCTTCGGACTTTTGTCTGAAAGAAAAACCCGATGGAAAGTTGATCGAAAGCAAAAAAATGGTTAAGGCATGGGAAAAATTCCTTTAGACAAAAAGTCTAAAGGAATTCCTTCAGACATTTTGTCCAAAGGAATTAGAGCTCGAAGATAGCCAAATGGATCCTGATGAAGCCCAAGGACCGCCCGAAGGGTAGGTACCCTTGTAGGGGGCTCTCGCTAGGAAAAATGGACCTTTCTCAAGACCCCAAAGGGTAGGTTCCCTTTAGGAAGGATAAAAAAAAAAAGCTGAAGGAATAACTAAGATTGTGACAAGCCTACAGATGTCAAGTTTAAGCACCACAAACTAGCCATTAGGATCCAGACGTCCAGTGACATCCCTAAAACTATCAAATTCATGGCAATAAAATAGCCATTGATCTTTGAAAGCTTGAGCGTGGAATTGAATGCAAAAGGCTAAAATGCCAAAGAGAAGAACCACTAAACGAAGAGAGCAATGATCTATCAAGGCCAATAATATAGCCCTGAGAGCTCAAATACCAAGAAGAGACAAAGCTAGAGAAAGACAAAAGAACAAATTTAGTGACCAGCTGAAGTGGAAGCTCAAATCATAGTAGAAAGAGGAAAAGGCCAACATATTTGTGTAAAAGTTATTCCAGTAGGTGGAATAGTTCACCAAGCAAATATTTTGACTGGCAAACATTGACGGCATGCCCTGTTTGTCTCCCTTGGAGTAAAGGTGAAGTAGACAGATGCGTAGACAATAGGAGACATACCAGATGACCTAGGCCCAAGAGAAGACATATGAGATGAAGTGACACGCCATAGTTAAGGTAGCCACCCTGTTTCAGTATGGTCCTTTAACAAAATTGAAGGTGCATTCAAAGCATTGAATGCAACATGGGTCATTTTATGGAACAAAGTGCCAAGCCTTTCTTGGATACTATATATTGTATTCTCTTACCTTATGCAAAAGAGATCTTTTTGGTTAAAGAAGCAAAACTCTACCAAAATCGAGAGGCTATCACTGAGACTTTGAGCTCAAGTTGTTAATCATATTTCTTTGTTTGAATGAGAAAGCAAGTTACTTTCAGAGTTTGTGTTGTCATGGCTTATGTCATTTAAGAGATTTTTCTTATGTCTGCCTTCTAAATGCATTCTTATCTAGTTAATGAAATAAGTAGAACTAGTGGAGATAATCAGGAAGGTGTCCTAAAGCCAATTGTGGGAAGACTTTGTGCTGTCTACAATTGCCTTTAGTGTGTTTGTATTTTTTTGTTTTTGCGTAAAAGACCTTGGGATGAATTTTTTCCCTCATTGTCTTTTGTATTTCACTCTTGGACAGTTGAGGGGGAGACTTTGTGCTACACCTCTTTCTACTGGTTATTGCACCCCTATCACGAGTTACTTGTCACTATTTGAAAGAACTCCTACTATTTCCTGTAAGATCACTTCTGAAAGAAGAGAAGTGCCTTCAGTGTTTTCACCTGGATTTCTCCTTTGTCTATGAACATCATCTCTAAAAAAAGAGAGATGGATGGTATTATCTTACCCTGAGTATTATTTTCTATATATAAGTATGAAGGGGCTAATATATATATATATATATATATATATATATATATACATATACATATACATATACATATGTGTGTGTGTGTGTGTGTGTGTGTGTGTGTGTGTGTGTGTGTGTGTGTGTGTCTATGTATATATATATGTATGTATATATATATATATATATATGTATATATATATGTATATATATATGTATATATATATATATATATATACATATATATATATATACATATATATATATATATACATATATATACATAGACACACACACACACACACACACACACACACACACACACACACACACACACACACACACATATAGCCCCTTCATAATTATATGGAACCTCCCCTTGATGAGAGGAGAGATTTATCCCCTTTTGATGTGGTCAACCTGCACACTAGGCTGACCAATTTCCTTATGCTGTGGTTGAATAAACCTATTTTGCTCATCAGTTAGCTAGTGACAAAATATTCACCCAACATGTACTATAAAAAATAGAAAATATACATTTAAAAAACCTAGGAAAATACCTTCAGATACTTATACCTTTTTATTTTGGAAAAATTGAGCAAAAAAATCACTCTTCTTCAAGCTAGGCCTATTTAGCCTCCTTGTACCCCTACCTAAAACTTGTAAAGCCCATAATTTTTAGTAGACATATATTCATATCCTAAAAAATTATATCTAGATCATTATCATATTCCCCCTTAAGGACACCAATTATAATCACTAGGATCATCATTTGTAACATACTTCCTTCACAAACCTACAAGCTAATTATCTTTCCATTTTGACATAAATAAGAATATCTTGAGAACCACAAACCCTCAAATTTATGTGACTCTTGATTTGAAAACCCATTTGGCCCATTCAACAACTTAAGAATCCTCTGATGTCAAATCATAAGGTAGACCACTTATCTAGTAGAGCCCAAAACCTTATAATCTTAAAACAAACAAAGTCAATACAACACCTTCAAATCAATGGCCACCTTTGAAACTTATTGTATACCTATTACACAATTTTTGACCAAGATTTGATCTTCCAAACAATTAAGAACCTTGACTTCTTATAACCCATTTTAGGACCTACAAGATCTTAAACACAAACTAGGAAACCCAAGAGCTAACAAAAATCTCCAAACAGACATCAACATACCTTCACATCACAAAACCACCTAGATCTTGCTAGAATAAGGTCAATAGACATTTTTATGCAAAAATATTACCTTAGAAAATCATAAATCCACCTTTTCCATATTGGAACCTTCAATCTAACCCTAGATTCTATTCCAATTGAAAAGAACATAGCAACACTTGCTTCTCCACTTGAAAGGAATATCTAAAGAAGCATAAATAGAGACACCCTATAAACCTCAAAGATCTAAAACAAATATAACTCCTCATCTTCCTCTTCTTCCTTGCTTAGATGATACTTCTTGGGTGAATGTTTTGTCAACTAACTAACTGGTGAGCAAAATAGGTCTCTTCAACCATAGCATAGGGAGATTGGTCATCCAAAGTTGCAGGTTTACCACATCCAAAGGGGACAAATATCTCCTCTCATCGAGGGGAGGTTCCCTATAGGTATAAAGGCACTATATACTATATAAATAAGTTAAAAATAACATTCAGGGGTAGGATATACCATCCATATCTCTTCTTTCAGAGATGATGTTATCAAACTAAGGAGAAATCTAGGTGAAGACACTAAAGGCACTTATCTTCTTTCAGAAGTGGTCTTTACAGGCAATAGCAAGAGTTCATTCAGGTAGGGACAAGTAACTGGTAACTAGGGTACAGAGTAACCAACAATCTAAGATGTAGCATAAAGTCTCCACCTCGACTGCCCAAGAGTGAGATATGAAAGACAATGAGGGCACAAAGTCATCCCAAGGTCTTTTACATAGAAACAGAAAGAAAACACACTAAAGGAAATTGTGGAGGCACAAAGTCTCTCCACACTTAGCTTCAAGACACCTTCCTAATTGCTTCTACTAGTTCTACTTATTAGATCAAATGAACAAGAATGCCTATAAGATATAGACATAATAACAATTTCCTAAAGTAGCACAAGCTATAACAACACAAAGTGTACAAGTAACTTGCTTTTTCATTCAATCAAAGAAATATGAACAACAATCTGAGCTCAAAGTCTTATTAATGCCTTTCAATTTGGGTAGAGTTTTACTTCTGGTAAAGGGAAAATCTCCTTTAAAATGATACAAGATATTATATTATATAGAGGCCAAGGGAGACTTGGCACTTTATCCCATGGAGTGACCCATACTATGCATTAATGCCTTGGATGCATTTTTGGTTTTGTCAGGGAGGGCCATGCTGGAGCAGGGTGGCTGCCTTAACTATGGCATGTTGATTCATCTTGATTATCTCCCCCTGAGCCTGAGTCACTTATTCTATCACCTGTTATCCATGCAACTGTACACTTTGCCTTTACCCCAAAGGAGACAAACAGGCTATGCCTTTAATTTTTACAGGCCCAAATATCTACTTGATGAAATGTTCCACCTATTGGAAATAACTCCCATAGATATTTCCCTCTTTGTCTCATCTTGATATGATTTGAGCCCTTGGGCTACATTTTCCCCATTCTGGTTTCTCCTTCTTCCTTTTAGCCTTGGACTTAAGGTCTTTGAATGCATTCGGGTCCATGTTTTAAGCCTACAAAGATCAACATACACTTTATTGCCACAAATTTGATGTCTTCAGGTCCATCATACTTAAAAGCTAATGGCTAATTGGTTGTCCTAAATTTGATGGCTATGGGTTCATCATCCTCTTTAACAATTCTTTCATGTCTTTTCTGCTTACTTAGTGTTGAATTCTTCGTCAAGTCTTTGGAAAAGGTCCTTTCTAAGTGTCGAGTGTCCCCCCACAAGGGTACATACCCTTCGAGATCCTCTGAGCAGCCTTCTAATTCTAATTTCTTTAATTAGGCTTGATCCTTTATTTCTTTCAGACAAAATGTCTAAAGGAATTCCTTTAGACAATTTGTCCAAAGGAAATCTTTCCTTGGCTCTACGTCTTTGCATTGGGAGTGTTCCATTTTTGACACATGGCACATTACACTACTTCGAACAAGTGACATGTGGCATCTTCCACCAGAATAGGTGAGGACACTTGGTAGCATCCACTACTTTTTAGAAACCTTTGAGAGTCTTGTAGGAGATGACACATGGCAGCTTCTACTGATTTCTAGAAACATTCGAGACTCATTTCAAATTCACATGGAAGGTGACACGTGGTGGTCTCCATTTAATTTAGCAAAAACTCTTGGGGCTCACCAGTCCTTACTCAAAATTCATGGATGTCAACACTTGGAGGCTTCTGACAAGTTTTTTCAGGGACACATGACAACTTTTGTAGCTTCATAGAAATGAATTACAAACTTTCCATTGTTTCCACTTGATGCTTTCTATGGGACTCTAAGAGAAGATTATCAAAAGAAGGTTTGAAACTTATGGGAATCCTAAGATGGGGACACCGACACTTGTCACACTCTACTAAGTTACAATGGGACATGTGGCTAGTTCTGCTGCTTTGAAACTTTATTTAAAACTGTGTCCTAGAAGATGACACTTGGCAGCTTCCACTCTTAGGATTTTGTAACACCATAAAAACATTTGGGGCTCATTTGGGTTCTCATAGATGATGACACTTGTTACGTTCCACTTGTTTTAGCCATTCACTTGGGACCCACCATGGTCCTTGCTCAATATAGTGAAACGAAAGGAAGGAACTATAGATATTGACACTTAGAGGCTTTCAATAAGCTTTACAAGGGACACATGGTAGTATCTTCCATTTTTTAGAAACAAAGTATAATGGGGCTCGATAGATGACACTTGGTAGAGTCCACTAGATTCTGAGAGAAGCTTGGGCGAAACTTGAATTTGACATCTGTGGGGACATCACTAGTTTCTTGGTGCTTAAACTAGCCTCAAAATGTATCAAAGTGTTGGAAACTTGACCCTTTTGATTGAACTTGCCCATAAAATCCATTGAACCCATTGAATCAATTAGTCCCTTTACTGGAAAAGCTTGGAAAATAAGGAAATTGAATGCTTACAACAAATTTGGAAAAGGAAAGAGACAATTTTGGTTTTACAGGACCAAAATAGTTCACATGTTGTTCCAAAATTGAGTGACAATTTTGGAGAACAACAACTAGCTCTAGTTGGGGAACTTCCTTCAGTTGAGAACTTGGAACAATTAAGGAGAGTAGGAACCAAAATCTCTAGTGCCTTTAAGTGTGCCATTGGGCTATGGAGTCATGCTACCCAAAAAGAAAGGTTCCAAAAATGAAAATGAACAATACAAATTAGAAACAAAAACTATACAAATATACAGGTGAACTTATCTGGTACTTCAAGAATTGAAGTACTTCAGATGCTACCCCCTGAGAGGTAGTGAAAATGGCTCTCTATCCTGATAAACCAACAAGAAGCTATTTTCTCCCCAGAATCAATCATGGGTGAATGGAAATCTCTACCAAGAAACCAATTTTTTATGTCTTCCCTTTGGTTTTCTGCTCTTGCCCCACAACAAGACTTGACTTTTAATCCAAAAACCATGAATCTTTGCTCTCTTGGCAAAGAGTTCCTTTTCCTAATTTTGATGTGCAGCAGCATGGTCCATTACCATAATTGGTTGCTCTTCTGGTTCAGTCTAGCACATGATTTGATTGTTCCCATTCAACACCTGCCAATGATTGGCACTATCAGGCATACTTGGTGTTGTTTCGTTTGAACCAATTCCTAGATCATCACCTATTAGATTTTCATCTACTAAAACATGAATGTCTTTAGTAGATAAAAAATAATTACCCCTGCCTGAAGACTCAAACAAAATTTGAGCTTCAAGCCTTGATGTCTGAGTGACAACACATTTTTCCTCCTTCTCTGAAAGCAACCTCTGCATTACACCTTTCATAGTGATTCTTGCCTGAGACAAGTCCATGCTTAATTCCCCTCCAACATCCTTACAAAACATCCACCCAAGAAGGATGCCATATGATGCTGGGATGTCAACCACTAGGACAGTCATCTTGATTCACTTGTCTAGAAATGCAACAAATGCAAATTGGGCATCTTTAATTTGCCCCAGTAGTGGTACTTATTTGTTCTCCATGGAGAAACGTCTCCCAAATGTCTTGGTTAGTGTGAGACCCAGAGATTCTACCACTTTAGTAGGCATGACATTGTCTGAAGCCCTAGAGTCAATGATGCAATTGTTGATTTGGTGACCATTTATCAACAGGAAAACATAGAAAGGCTCTATTTTCCTAGGGGCAGCAGGAGGAGTAATGACAAGTTTTTTTGGGATGGACATGTTCCTTGGGGGATCATGAGTTACATTCTTAACCTCTTATCTTGCATGGATGGTTTGGTTCTTGACACATTAAACCAACTTGTCTAATTACTCAGGATTAGACTGCAGAAACTCAAATTCAGACATTTAAATTTTGGTTTTATTTATGTGGTCAATTATGTCAAATATCTAGAATGAGCTAGGAGTAGAGGATGGAAATTCATCCTTTTGATTTTTTGAAGGGGAAGGACTAGACTGTGAATTTGAATTAGAAGGCATAGGGGTATTCAAGGTACTTACCTTTCTTACAATCACTGGGTCCTTTAGATGGAAAGGAAGAGTGGACCGCCACTTAGCAATTAAAACTACTGGTTGAGGTCACTCCTCTACTTTCTCCTTATCAGCTTGTTGAGCTGATTGATTCTTGGACTAGGTGAATATAGCATATGACCCCTTAGTTGCATTACCTTCACCTCTAGGTTCATCCTAATAATTTAGGAAACTAATGTGGGAGTCACCAACTAACTCTTCTTGACCCTCCATGAAGAGATCAACATCATTTTCTTGATCAAACTCAGGTTGGAAAGAGAAATCATGTTCAATTTCTATATATCCAACTACTGAGTTGGTTAGAGGTAATTCAAGGGAAAGGTTCCTCTGTGGGGGAGGAAGATGATTTGGCTACCCTTGATTCCTAGTAGCATTGCCTTGGTATGCCTGATTTTGAAATGTCCTCCTTGGCATATCCTGATTAGGAGGAACAGACATAACTTGGGCCATTTGTCTTCTGAGGGCCATCAATTCATTTGCTAGCTTCTACACCATTGGATCAATGGTGGTTGAAGGGGAGTATTCAGAGGAAGAAGAAGATCTACCTCTTTTTGGATCTCTCCTTATCTTTCCTGCCAAGATAAGGTCATATTCAACTTCAATAGCCAAATATTGAGCAACCTCGAGGTCTATGTGGCCAGCCTGTCTTAACAAAAAACTCACTTTAGGTAGTTATTAGTTGATGAAGAAGCATTTGAGGTTTTTAGGTGTCAAATGAGCAATAGTAGGGATTCAATTCATGAACTTATCAAACTTTGCTATGAAATCCCTCATAGGTTCATGAGGTTATTTTTTCATCTATGTGCGCTCTGGGCCACCAAGGCATGTGCATCTTCTGCAGGCTTAAACCTGGCTTCAAATTTGGCTTTGAGTGTGTCCCAATCAGTTACTGATCTAGCTTGTAGATGGTAAAACCAATCTGTAGTAGCACCTTGTAGCTTTTCAATGAAAAGCCTAACTACCACATCTTTGAATTCCACTCATATTACACCATAGGCTATGCTAAAGGCTACAATGTGTTCATCAGGATGAACTTTCCCATCTCCAAAGAATTTGGGGAAATTCTTCCTTGAACTATGTAGAAGCTCATGCAGAGGTGGAGTCAAATTTAGTGGGCTAAATGAGTTACCCTAGGGGCCTTGAACTACCATGATTGGATTATTGAAAGTAGGGATAACAAATCTAGGTGGAGTAGGGATAGGCAAAGCTCTACTAACAATAGAAAAAGTAGCTCTACCTTGTGTTGGTGACCTGGTAGGAGGAAGACTCCTAGTTCGTTGAAGGTGAGGTTGTAGAGGAAACAAATCAAAATTGCTCTACTGCACCAACTAAAAAATAGGGTCAACAACACCTTGAGATTTTTAGCTTTTTGTATAGCATGGAGTTTCCAGATTGTATAAAGAAATGGGAAAGAACTAGCCCTACTTCATCTTGAAGCTTGAGGCTTCAAATTGTGCATTCTATCCCAGTGGCTCTGGTTTTGTAGATCGGATAATATAATGGAGATGGAGGAAGATGGTAAGGCTATAATGATAATGGGTTAGACATGGAACAGAGTCACCATAGTCTATAATGGATAAGGGTAGGGACTGCTTCAATCTGAAACTTGAGGCTTCAGACTGCACGTTCTTCTCAAGCGGAGTCACCAAAAATTGTTGGGTGAATATTTTGTCAACTAGCTAACTGGTGAGCAAAATAGGTCTCCTCAACCACAACATAGGGAGATTGGTCATCCAAAGTTGTGGGTTTACCACATCCAAAGGGGATAAATCTCTCCTTTCATCAAGGGGAGGTTTCCTGTAGGTATAAAGGCACTATATACTATATAAATAAGCTGAAAATAACACTTAGGGTCAGGATATACCATTCATCTCTCTTCTTTCAAAGATGATGTTCACAAACTAAGGAGAAATCTAGGTGAATACACTAAAGGCACTTCTCTTCTTTCAAAATTCGTCTTTACAGGCAACATCAAGAATTCTTTCAGGTAGGGACAAGTAACTTGTAACTAGGGTATAGAGTAACCAACAATTTAAGATGTAGCACAAAGTCTCCACCTTGACCACCAAAGAGTGAGATACGAAAGATAATGAGGGCACAAAGTCATCCCAAGGTCTTTTACATATAAATAGAAAGAAAACACACTAAAGGTAATTGTGGAGGCACAAAGTCTCTCCATAGTTGGCTTCAAGACACCTTCATGATTACTTCCACTAGTTCTACTTGTTAGATCAAATGAACAAGAATGCTTCTAGGAAACAGATGTAAGAACAATTTCCTAAAGTGGCACAAGTTATAACAACACAAAGTCTACAAGTAACTTGCTTTCTCATTCAATCAAAGAAATATGAACAATAATCTAAGCTCAAAGTTTTAGTAATGCCTTTCAATTTGGGCAGAGTTTTGCTTTTGATGAAGGGAAGATCTCTTTTAAAATGATACAAGAGATTACATTATATAGAGGCCAAGGGAGACTTGGCACTTTGTCCCATGGAGTGACCCATGTTGTGAATTAATGCCTTGGATGCATTTTTGGTTTTGTCAGGGAGGGCTATGCTGGAGCAGGGCGACTACCTTAACTATGGCATATTGATTCATCTCGAATGTCTCCTCATGAGCCTGAGTCACTTATTCTATCACCTGCTATTCGTACAGCTGTCCACTTTGCCTTTACCCCAAAGGAGACAAACATGCTATGCCTTCAATGTTTATAGGCCCAAATATCTACTTGATGAACAATTTAACCTACTGGAAATAACTCCCATAGATATTTCCCTCTTTGTCTCTTCTTGCTATGATTTGAGCCCTAGGGCTACCTTTTCCCCATTCTAGTTTGTCCTTCTTCCTTTTGGCCTTGGCCTTAAGGTCTTTGAATGCATTTGGGTCCACATTTTAAGCCTGCAAAGATCAATAGACACTTTATTGCTGAAAATTTGATTCTTCAAGTCCATCATGCTTGAAAGCTAACGGCTAATTGGTTGTCCTAAATTTGATGGCTATGGGTCCGTCATCCTTTTTAGCAATTCTTTCATGTCTTTTCCACTTGCTGAGTGTTGATTTCCTCCTCGAGTCTTTGGAAAAGGTCCTTTTTGGTGTTGAGTGTCCCCTACAAGGGTACCTACCCTTCGAGATCCTCCAAGCGGCCTTCGGGTTCTAATTTCTTTGGTTAGGCTTGATCCTTTATTTCCTTCAGACAAAATGTCTGAAGAAATTCCTTCAAACAAAATGTCTGAAGGAATTCCTTCAGACAATTTGTTTGAAGGAAATATTTCCTTGGCTCTATGTCTTTGCATTGGGAGTGTTCCATTTTTGACACATGGCACATTCCACTACTTCGAACAAGTGACATGTGGCATCTTCCATCGAAATAGGTGAGGACACTTGGTAGCATCCACCACTTTTTAGAAACCTTTAAGATTCCTATGGGAGATGACATGTGGCGACTTCCACTAAGTTCTAGAAACACCACAAAAACATTCGAGACTCATTTCAAATTCATGTGGAAGATGACACATGGCAGTCTCCATTTACTTTAGCAAAAAATCTTGGGGCTCACTAGTCCTTACTCAAAAGTCATGGATGTCGACACTTGGAGGCTTTCAACAAGTTTTTATAGGGACACGTGTCAACTTTCGTAGCTTCTTAGAAATGAATTACAAACTTTTTGTTATTGCCACTTGGCTCTTTCCATGGGACTCTAAGAGAAGCTTATTGAAAGAAGGATTGAAACTTATGGGAAGCCTAAGACATAGACATTGACACTTGTTTCACTCCGCTGAGTTACAATGGGACACGTGGTTAGTTCCGTTGCTTTGAAACTTTATTTGAAACTATGTCTCGAAAGATGACACTTGGCAGCTTCTACTCTCAAGCTTTTGTAACACCATAGAAACATTTGGGGCTCATTTGGGTTCTCATAGATGATGACACTTGTTGCATTCCACCTCTTTTAGCCATTCTCATGAGACCCACCATGGTCCTTGCTCAATATAGTGAAACGAAAGGAAGGAACTACGGACATTGACACTTGGAGGCTTCTAACAAGCTTTGCAAGGGACACATGATAGTATCCATGAATTTTTAGAAACAAAGTATAATGGGGCTCGACAAACGACACTTGGTAGAGTCCACTGGATTCTAAGAGAAGCTTCGGAGAAACCTAAATTTGACATCTGCATGGATGTCACTAGTTGCTTGGCACTTAAACCAGCTTTGAAAAGTGACTAAGTGTTGGAAACTTGCCCCTTTTGATTGAACTTTCCCATAGAAGCCATTGAACCCATTGAATCAACTAGTCCCTTTACTAGAAAAGCTTGGAAAATAAGGAAATTGAATGCTCAGAACAAATTTTGAAAAGGGAAAAGACAATTTTGGTTTTACAGGACCAAAATAGTTCACATGTTGTTCCAAAAATGAGTGACAATTTTGGGGAACAACAATACTTATATTTCTTCTTCTTTTTCTTCTTCTTCTTTGGATTTAAGGAAAAAACTTCATTAACTACTAAAACACTATCCTTTTTTTCTATGATTGGATTATCAATACATGGAGACAACATAGATTCATGGCATACCTATTCATCTAAAGAATATTCCTTGTAGCTTGTATGATCTTCACTAGGCACTTATTCAAAAACAATAAGATGTTCTCTTGGATCCATACATAATTCATAACTAACTTCAACTAGCACCTTGCTCTTCTCCTTGAACTTAGTCTCTTCATTCTCAACATGAGTAGAAAATGAGACCTCTTGGGACTCTTTAACTTCAAAAGAATTCTCCACGATATCAAATAGGTTACTTGGACCTAAAGCCTCATCATGATGCATACTTACCACCTTTGGTTTCCAAGTATTAACTCATCTTCTATCTTGCACTCTAAGATCTTGATAAAACCTATTTTGTCTTATAGGTCTTTACTTATAGAATCTATCAATATGACCTCTCTATTCATAATTGAATCACACCATAATTTTTTCAAAAAGGTATTTTTACCTTTTTAGATTTGGATAATATCTTACAATGTGTCCAAATTTATAACAACTATAACACTCAATATCTATCAAAGGAAACTTAGATTTTCTTGCCTTAAATTGATAATGTTCTTCAAATTTTCCAACATCATGACAATTGAGGCACTCAACCTTGATTACACATTTTGACTGATGACCCCCATCATAGTTCTAAGCAATTTCATTCTTAGTAGGTCTTCTACAATCTCTAGCTCTATGCCCAAACTAATTATAAGTATAACGGTAACCATTAAAATTTTCATACCTTATGGCATTTGGCTATCTGATTTGATTTGTCTTTATTCTACCAACACCTTCATTCCTTATCTAATGATTTGTCTTCAAAGACTAATCTACCTTGTTCACATTAGTCTTCATTTTGTCTTGAGTTGTAGTCTCTGGTTCTTCTTTGTATCCAAGACTTTCATACTTTTGATCATTGATAATGTTATCTAGGTCACTTGAGCTATTTTCAAATATCAAAATTGACATTACCTTATTAGATACCTTCTTTAACTCAGATTTTAATGACTCATTTTCAATGACATACCTTTCACATTCATCTTTTTCAACTTTTAAGCTTGTAGAGAAGATTTCCAATTGACACTGAGATGCTTGACTATATCTTCATGCTCCTTGGCATATTCATCTATTCTTACCTTAAACAATTTGAAATGTTCCTCAAATTCCATGAGTTTAGATTTCATCTTCCTATTGATCTTATCAATTTTTAGTTCTTCATGAGCATTGGTTAATGCAATATCATAGTACACCTCATCTTCATCATCATCTAAATCACTTCAAGTAGACACCTTATGAGGTGAGTAACTTCTTTCCTTAACCATGAACAAAGATTCATCTTCAATAGAACCATCATCTTTGTGATCATATTCTAAGACACTGTCTTCAATCTCTTCTAATGAGCTACAATCTTATTTGGTGTAGAGACTCTTCTTGTTCTTGAAGTACTTCTTGTTATCAAACCTTTTAAATCCTTTTTTTATTTTATTAGAACTAAAATATCTTTTTCCGTCATCATGACCTTGATCATGCTCTTCATCATCATCCTTATTATACTTATGAGCACACTTATTAGAAAAATGTCCTATCTCACCACAACTGAAGCATTTGAAGGGTAGCTTAGCTTTATACTTCCCTAAACTTGCTCTCAATTTCTTTGAAATCAAAGTAATTAGTTTACCCTCATCTATATCAGGAATATCATCCTCCTTGAGTTTCTTAGCTTAGAACTTATTCTTTATATGCATTTAATTTTTGAAAGATGCTTCCTTCTTTGGAAGTATATCATCATTCTTTCTTATCTCATAGGTAGTAAGGGTGATATGCAATTGATCCATCTTCAACTGAGTAAGATCATGACTCTCTTCTATAGCAGATACTTTTAGATCAAACTTGGGGGATAGAGACCTTAATACCTTTTGAACAACAATAGTCTCTTCAATATTATATCCAAGACCTTTGATGATTTTCATAACCTCATCAACTTTCTATAAAAAGGATGCCATATTATCTTCTTTGTTCATCTTAAGATTTTTAAATTATCTTTTGTGAGTCTACAACTTAACAATCTTAACCTTTGAATCTCCTTCAAAAATAGTCTTCAATATATCACATATTTACTTGGTATATTTGAAATGAATTAATTTGGTGAACTTAGTTTTTATAAGATCACAAGTGATGGCATTCATTGCCTTAGATTTGTTCTCACATAGATTCTTATCTACAACACTAGATGGAGGAATAGTAGGATTAACATAACCATCCATAATAGATTTCCAAACATCAAA
This sequence comes from Torreya grandis, assembly GCA_037957365.1. NCBI lineage: Eukaryota > Viridiplantae > Streptophyta > Pinopsida > Cupressales > Taxaceae > Torreya > Torreya grandis. Next base: position 648,962 of record JARHVA010005497.1, on the reverse strand, counting down.
CCCTAGGGACATAATGTATGTCCTCATCTTGGCACTCCAAAAAGCATAATTGGATCCATTGAACATCGATGATTTTTTAGTAGAGAAACCACCTTGCACATTTTGACTAGCCATTGTATCTTGGATCACCTTCAAGCTATCAAGCTTTTACCAAAGGACCTCATTCTGATACAAATTATTAGAGGTACAATATAATGATAAGGTGGGATTAATTATTGGTTTTAAACAATCCAATTAAATTTTTAGACCTTTGAAAATACTTAAGCATTCAATTCAAACATTCATGAAGCATATAGATCAATCATAGCAGTGAACAATAAACATAATCAAGATCATATACACAACACAAGATATATGTTGGAAACCTTCTTAGGGAATAAATAATACTCTCAATATTCAAAACACTTGGAATACCATCGTATAAGATGATGACAAATAATAGACTAGTCAAGTCTTTTTGGTTAGGAACCTTTGGTCAAGTCCTTTTGACATACAACCTTGATCAAGTCTTTCTAATCAAAGGCCTTTAGTGAAACCCTATTTCACAAGGAAAAACTACCCCTAAGGAACATAAAGTCCTTTAGAATCACCTTAGAGTTGATGTCTTCAACACCTAATTATGGACCTCTTGATTATCTAACAACTGCACAAACTCTCTATCTCAAACATGACTCTCACATAAGCAAGTCACAAACTCTTTCCTTCTTCACTCAAACTATCCTCATCTATACACTTGAACATCTTCTCATATCCAAAAAAATTTAAGATTACTATCTTGACATTAGTAACATGACTTATAGGTCATAAACATAATCAACCAACTGTTATGCTCATTAACTCCACCAATAGGCACACTACATGTCCTTCCCTCACACACACGTCTCTCTCATATCTCTCATTTAAAAGTCTAGAACCCAACACATTTAGTTCCAATATATATAGATCAATAATTAAATAACAAGATCACAATATTTCATGTTAGCCAAAAAAAATGCCTTCACCCGTAAGGCATCTCATATGGGTCATACTTAAGCATAGTCCCCTTTCAAAATAGTCCTAAGTCACTTTTAGGTCCTATGGAGACCCATTCATCTATTTAACACTTATTTGAGCATAATAAGAACACATAACCATTTACAAATACATAGGTATCCTCTTTATGTCCCCTAAGACATATTTAAATGATCACAAATAACTTATCTCACCTATATGTATGCTTAAACAAATCAAACAAAGACCTTATACAAAGGAACATCATTAACAAACATATAGTCAAATTCTTAAGCATTATTCATACTTATAATATATTGATCACACACTCAAAAACCACATAGAGAAACCTCATGGATTGTACAAAACTCTCCAATCTCCAATTCATCTAAAACATCAAAACAACTAGGTAAGCTTGAATATCCTTTTTGCATCACTTGTAGAACATATACAGAAACACAGTGAATTTTAAAACTCAATATCTTTGTCTGTACACACTTTCAAATATTTAAGTACATATAGCTAGATTTGCCTCAGATTAATCTACCACTTTTCATTTTAATACAATAATAAATCCAACTTCTATCAAAAGATATGGTCCAAAAAATAGACACTGGTCTTTCTTTCACAAATTTAAATGTAAACAGTCATAGTTAAACTTTGAACCCTAAGCTCTAATCTCATGAACTCTCAGCTTTAGATCAAATATGATCCATTGATATTGATTTATCTTTAACACATATGAACCAAAACTCAAACATTAAACCACTTTCACTTTGACCTCATCTTGTGTAATCTTAAAATGTTAACTTCACATGCTTCATCAATCTCTATGGATCAATCAGGGCTTTAACAATCAATGCTCACCATTCGATCAACTGTATGAATGCTCGATCTCCATTGGATCTTGATCATATACCTTTTCTTATTCATTAACCATCATGCACATGTTTTCATCTCGCTACCTCCTAATTTCTTGGAGCCACATGTACTATTGACCTTGATCGAGCTTTAACACATTAAAAAATGACTATGGGGACCCTATCAATATGCCTGAGTAGACATTTTTTATCCTTAATAAATTGTTATATGCTTCATCATAGGATCTAAAAATTTGACTAGATGATCTCCTCATATAGTATAGTCCAACCATGTGACACACTACTCTTGGAACTTTTGCACATTTGAGATATAGTACCATTAAAGTGCCTTCTCAAAAACTTCTGACACAGAGCCAACCATGAGATCAAATTTGAGCACCCATAACTTTTAATGTACTTAGTGGATGATATATAATTTAACGCAAAATAATAATGCTCAAAATTGAACAAACCCATATGATCAATTTCTCTTGACACCTTCATAGGTGGAAGACATAACACCATAAAAATGCTCACTTAGATTGTAATTAGATTACTTAGATATTCACAAAGAACAATTTTGTATTGTGTAGAATAAGAAAATATGAGAGATTACACCATGATAATTGATAAAAAAATAAAATATTGGATAATATAACAAAGCCACTTCAAGGGGGAAACCTCCACAACAATGCACTAATAGCAGAATAATTAACATGATGATTAAATACTAACCACTACCTCCTATATATAGTCTAGTTATCCAAGGTTATTCCATAGGCTGACCTATCTAAGAACATAAATAAATGTAACAAGTAAATAAAATAGGTATGTAAGCCACAAGTTGGCCACACATATCCCTAGACACACTAATGGTTAAGGGCATAACAAGCCCTTCCCCTTCAAAAAAATATTGTCCTCAACATTATGGCAACATTGGATGTTATTGCATAAATGCTTCATCCTCCCACATAGCACCTTCACATGGCAGATTCTTCCATTTGATCAGGTATTATATAATTACTCTAGAATGTAGTTACTTGGTGCACCGTTAAAGGATCACCTCAAGATCGAGAAGAACTCTACCTTCCTCATCCAATTATGGTAATTTTTTTTGAATGGTAAATCTGTGTCTAATGACTTTATTCAATCATGATACATGAAATACTAGATGTATTTGAGTGGAAGAAGGAAAATCTAACTTGCAAGCCATAATGCCAATTTTTTGCAAGATTTGATAAGGCCTATAATACCTAGGAGACAACTTGTTACCCATTTTTTGTTGCTTCAATGACATATATTTGTATGGATGTAAGCAAACAAAGACCCAATCACCAATTTCAAAATGCCTCTCACTTTTATGTTGATCTACTTATTTCTTCATGTGATTCTAGGCCATAGCTGAATTTTCACACAAACATACAAGGACTTCTTGTTGATGATGAATATATTCTTTAATTACACAAACCTTAGGATGGACCTTTAAGGTTAAAGTGATGGTTGGAGGGTGGTATCCATATAGTGCCACAAAAGGAGACATTTTGGAATAACTATGAATAGAAGTATTATACCACCATTCAACAATTGGCAACCAATGAACCCATTTACCCTATTTATCAAAAACAAAACAAAAGAGATATATTTTTAGACATTTGTTGACTACCTCAGTTTATCCATCAGATTGAGGATGATAGGATGAACTATGAGCCAATTGGGTGCCTAAACATGTAAATAACTTAGTCCAAAAATTACTAGTAAAAATGGGATCTCTATCACTGACAATGATCTTAGGGGTCCCAAGCAGTTTTTGAACTGTATTGAGAAAAGAAAAATCTACTCTACTAGCAATAAATGGCTAGGATAATGAACAAAAATGAGCATACTTACTAAGATGATCTACAACAACCATGATAACATTTTGACCATCAAATCTTGGTAACCATGTAATGGAATCCATAGATACCTCTTCCCAACATTGGATTCCATTACATGGTTACGAAGATGTAATGTAATTGGAGTTGCATGAAGTTCTTATAAGATTTTTGGTTTAAGAAGAGAATTCTTACATAGGTACAATCTATTTTTATACCATAATGCATTACCTTTCCATGTGAATTTTTCAAATCCACCTAAACCTTGCTAAAGATTTTGAATCAAATCATGAGAAGTATTATCATGTTCCCATTCTGATCATGCTTCCTCTATCCAATCTGCCTGTAAAATGGTTATGGCACATAGCAATGCCTCAACTAATTCATCTTTTCTAGATAGTGCATCTACCACCACATTATCCTTTCCTTTTTTGTAGACTATTTCAAAATCATAACCTAGTATCTTAGTTACCCATTTATATTTTTCGTAAGATGACAACCTTTGTTCTAAAAAATATTTAAGACTATCATGATCAATTTTTACTTGAAAGTGATGACCCATCAAATAAGGTCTCTATTATTTGACTGAATATAAAATGGACATCATTTTATTCTCATAGATGGGATTGTGTTGATTTTTAACATTGAATTGATGACTTTCAAATGCTAGTGGTCTACCCTCTTGCATGAGTACAACACCCATACCATACCCAGATGCATCACGTTCAACCACAAAAGTCTTATAAAAATTATGAGTGACCAATACTGGAGTAGTGTACATATCCAGTTTCAATTGTTCAAATGCATAGGTAGCTCCATTAGTCCACTAAAAGGACTCTTTATTTAACAAAGAGGTAAGTGGGGTTGCAATACTACCATAATTTTTGACAAATCTATGATAGTAACTAGTAAGCCCCAAAAATCCTTGAAGTTGCTTGAGTGTCTTCGGAATTGGCCAGTCCACCATTGCTTAGATTTTTTTTGGATCCACTTTCAATCCTGCATAAGACACCAAATGACCCAAATATTCAACCTAACTAGCCCTAAAAGTATATTTGGAAGGTTTGGCATATAATTGATTTTGCTTCAAAATGGAGAGTACCTATTTCACATGTTGCAAATGGTCTGCCCAATTTTTACTATAAATGAAGATATCATCAAATAATACCAAAACAAATTTCCTTAAAAATTGCTTAAAAATAGTATTCATTAAACTCTGAAAAGTGGATGGTGCATTTTGTAGGCCAAAAGGCAAAACCAAAAACTCGTAATGGCCCTCATGAGTCCTAAAAGTGGTTTTGGGTATGTATTCATCATGGATCTTGATTTGATGATACCCAAAATGTAGATCTAACTTGGTAAAATAAAGAGAACCATTCAGTTCATCTAGAAAATCATCAATGATAGGAATTGGAAACTTCTCTTGATAGTGTACTTATTGAGTTCTCTATAGTTAGGGCACATTCTCCAAGTGTCATCTTTATTTCTCATCATGACAAATAGTGAAGAGTATTCACTTTGGCTATGGCCAATGATTCATGCATCCAACATCTCTTATACCATCCTTTTAATTTCACTTTTTTGGGCATAGGGATACCTATATGGCTTGATGTTAAGTGGTGTAATACTAGGAATAAGTGTGATAGCATGATCATGCATATATCTAGGTGGAAGTCTTTTTGGCATGTCTCCAAAAACAACAAAATGAGAATCAATTATTTTTTCTAGCACCCTTATGAAGAATCTTTGACATTTGATGGGAGATAACAAGCTCAGGAAATTTAGCCTTTAATCCTCTTAGCTCAAATGTACTTTTTTCAGAATGAAATGCATGAATAATTATTGAAAATTCATCTCAATAGTGCCTAAAGTGGTGAGCCACTGGACTCCTAGAACAATATCAACTCCACCCATCAGAATAACAAACATAGGAGAATCCAATAAGTAGTCTCCCATGGGTAACTTAATACTATGACATTTTCTTGAAGAGTTAATAGGACCACCATCTACAATCATAACCTAAAATTTTAGAGTTGGATAAATGAAACAATTTAAATGAGTAGCCAACTTACTATGGATGAAGTTGTGTGTGTTCCCAGAATCAATCAAGATAGTGACCTTTTGTTTCTTAAGGAAACCCATCACCTTAAGAGTTTGGGGAGTACTAATACTTGATAGGGCATGGCATGAAATAATAGGCTGAGAGTCTTTAGATTCCTCCTCAGGAACTTCTACATCTGCATCATGTACTTCTACATCATCTTCATCATCATTGGCCCCTTCAACGTAAAACAACTTATTTTCACACAATGATGGTCTTTAGTCCATTTTTTGTCACAAATTTAACACAACCCTTTGGCTCGCTTCTCCTCAATTTGTCATTGTGTTAATATGGTGGGTTATGGAAATGATGGTGCTAGAAAGTTATGATCACGACCAGTAGTGAATGTTTTTCTTTTGACCATCTCTTTTTCTTCTATAATGCATGCCTTAGGGATAGATTCTAATATAGATGTTGGGCCAAACATTCAAACCTCATATTGGATGCTATCTTTGATGGCACCCAAAATTAGATCCATCAAATTTTTCTCAGTGATATTTTCCACCCGTAAAGAGAGCTACTGAAATTGATGAACATAATCCTTCACAAGTCCTGTTTGACATAACTTGGATAACTGGCAGAAATAGTTCTCAGAGACATTATTTTGATAATGGGTTGTTAACTCCATAGTAAAAGTAGTCCATGTAATAGGAGCACCATTCTTTTTCTTTTGAACACATAACTAGTGATACCAAATGAATTACTTAGGTTCTATATATAGGGATGCCACCTTCACCCTCTGAGAACTATGGGTTTGATGCATCTCAAATAAACTTTCAATTTAGTTAATCTAAGTGAGAGGATCCTTACCATCAAACTTACACATGTCCACTTTTGGTAACACTAGTTCATACCAACATGGGAGTTATTGAGAGGAGGATTTGAATGTTAAAGTGGAGGGTTGTTAGGATGAAACTACGAGTGAGGGAAACTAATTGCATAATGATATGCTGTAATTCACTGTGAACTCCACTAATCTCTCTACGAATTCTTGAAACATTAGCTTGGAATACAACAAAGTCATCATGCCTCACTAAGTTTTTTACGTCCTCTTGAACCTAAAAAATTATCAAATCTAAGTTCTAAATTCCATGTCATCGACATGAGTCTTAGGAGTTTTTGGTGCCCCTTTTCTTCCCCAAGTTGAAGGACCTACCATAAACAAGCCCTAGGAGGGTTTTGATTGCAAAAAAAAGTGTACCAAGAAATGGTACCATTGTGATCACCTTGTCAAGATAAATCTAATGATTACCTTTGTGAACTAGCATAACATTTTTGATACCAAAAATGTGTATCGATGGAATATACCATTACAATCATCTCACCAAGATGAATCCAATGAATGCAAGTGTGTAAGGGGAATTTTTTTTCCAGACATTTTTTTAATTATTTTTTTCAAAAAAGTGCTTTGAGCAATACTATGCTGATGGAAAAAAATTAATTCTTCCCTAATTGCAAGTTATGTTTTTTCACTTTCATTTCTCCTAGAAGCCACACCTCGTCAGATCCAAAAAAATGTCATAAGAAACTTGCCTAAATCAAATATCTGATACCATTTATAATGAAATTACTTAGATATTTTCAAAGAAAGATTTTATATTGTGTAGAATAAGAAAATATGAGAGATTACATTGTGATAATTGACAACATAATAGAATACTAGATAATATAACAAAGCCACTTCAAGGGGAAAACCTCCACTATAATGCACTAATAGTATATTGCTTAACATGATGATTCACGACTAACCGCTACCTCCTATATATAGTCTACTTAGCCAAGGTTATTCCATAGGCTGACCAATCTAAGAACATATAGAAATGTAATAAGTAAATAAAAGAGGTATGAAAGACATAAGTTGGCCACACATATCCATAGACACACTAATGGTTAAGGGCATAACATGGATCTTTCTACCTCATTGAAAAATTGACTAAGTATGGAGAAACATAGTCAAACTACCTAAGAGCCCAACTTTGCATATGCATATCTTTTGACGTGCTACATTGCATGATCTAGAAATTAGAACAAATAAACTAGGTCCAAAACTAAATAAATATATATATGATCACCTTCTTCTAAAATGTCCACACATGTGAGATATTATATCTTCAAACTATTTACTTAGCTCTTTCTGGCCATATTGAAAATTTGGCTAAGTATGGGAAAGCAGTGAAATCTATCTTAAAATGCACCTTTGCACCATCATGTCTTTGACTATGATTTGATGCATGACTTGAGATCTAGTGCATAAAAAATAGGGAATATTATGATCAAAACCATATAACCATTTCCCCTTGACTGATTCACACGTGAAATGGTGATGTTATCAAACTACCTATTCAAATTTTCTACCACTGGAGACAAAGTGTCTAGATGAAAACTATGGAAACCATATGAATACCACTTATGCACACAAGCTCTCAAAGCATAGATAACACCTTAGGGACATTTTTCATAATCTATAATCACCAAACTCATTGTTTAACATCTCTAAATAGTCAAAACTAAAGATCAACCAAGCTAACATAAAGCTAACTAGAACAAGCATATTGCACACTTCATCATTGTTCCTTGGGCTATCAAAGCACTTCATCTCCTTAGTAGGACACCTTCATGACATCATTGAAAAACATCTAACAATGTTGATTTTCCTATTTTTGGATTATTTAATCTTCTAAAATATTTTTATATTTCCTTCAAAGCTAATTGGTAAACATCTTCTAGGATATTTATTCTATACATATTCAATTCATCTTGAATATATAACTTTAAACTATTTACATACCTTTCAACCATATGGTCATCTCTTTGATTATGTTATACTCATATGAATATATTTCAAAACTTATCTCTATAGTCTTGTACATTGTGATAGTTTTTCCTTAAATTATGAAATCTTATGTATAGATATTTTTCATAATATAATGGATTAAATTTCTCCCTCAACTTCTTCTCCACCTAGCTCCAAGTCTTGATCTATTTTTTACCTTTTATTTATCTCTATTTATGTAGGTGATCCTATAAAATCATTGCATTACCATTTAATGTCATCCATGAAACATTAATTAATTTATTTTTTCTTTTAAATATATCCATTATTAAAAATACATACCATTTATCCACTCGATCAACTCCTATGGTTTTGAATTACTCCCATAAACTAAAATTATTACCTTGATTCATTAGTTCCTTCCTTTTAATTACTTTACCATAATTTATTTAATTGATGGTCATTATTCTTGTTATTAATCTTATTTATTTGTTTTATCTGCCTATGACCTTTGTCTTTGGCATGTGATAATTGCAGTAAATTCTTCCACTTGCCTCTATATTTGTTTCATAGTTTTATTCATCCATGCAATCCATCCTCATCCTCTTGGAATATTTCACACCTTATACAATCATATAATTTTATCCAAAATATAATTTAAAAAATTAATAAAAATATATAAATACATTACCTTCAAGAGTCAAACTTGCTTGAATACCAGATGATGAATCCAAGAACTAGCAAAGCAAAATAATTCTAATAGGCATAACCAAATTTTTTTTTCAAATAATACTATTTATTGAATATTTGTGTATAATTAAAATCATTACATAAGATTATTTAAATAAATTTCCACTCAAAATTTAAGTTTATTTTTAAAATTAAAAAATCTAAATAAATAAATAAAAACTACCCAGAAACTTTTGCATGTAACTTTTGGGAGTTTATAAATTATGTTTAATAAAGTTTTATTACATGTTTCATAAACACTATTCTTAGTAGAATTTTCATGTGAGCTCGAATGGGTGTAAAAATATCCATTTATCCTATACACACTAATGTCAAACTAATGGACACATTTAAACTCAATTTCATGTACTATTTCAAAATAATCATATTTCTAAAATTATAAAATTATTAAGAAATATATTGAAAATACGTTTTAGACTGCTATATGATCACGCATGGCATCATAAATGTTTATAAAATGACCCCAATCAGATAGGATGAGTTATGGATGGATTACTATTTTTGATGTATTTGTTTTGGCATTCACATGTCATGGACATAGAGATCAAATGTTATGGCCTTATCAAGAAAGGTATATTCATGAATTTCCAACTACCACCAAGGTTAGAGATCCCTCCTACCCATATTGTAAACATAAAATGAATTTAAAATAAGGAAAATCTCAATATGATATATAAAACACATTGAAATTGGAGGTCATTACATATATACAAACATCTGAAATGTGATGAAATATCTCAATTTTAAGGAAAGTAGCTTAGATGTACCAAAAATATATTAATTTATAATATTTATCATGAAATTTATCCATCACCATCCATTGGTATTTGTCACCATACTCACTCTCCTGTGTCTCTCTCTATTTTTTTTAATATCAAACTTATTTTGATTTATAGTATTAAATGATTACACGATCAAGGGATTCAAGAAAATTTTCTTAACACAACCAATCATAAACCATTTTAATTCTAAAAGATAATAGAGTTAAAAATTGTTTTGGGTAAGTATAAAGATATTTGTATCTCTTAATACTAAGTGAATAGAAAAATTTATGAAACAAATAACATAGGATAATGTTTATACAAAGTGCATTGAAGGGAGATTCAATATCACTCATATTTTGTATTACATTGTGATATATTTTGAGCTTAGCATTATCTAAATTAAATGGATAAATAACCTAGGGTTTCTACATGGAATAATGGAAGGGATTTCATGATGATCATTAAAGATCTTCAGCTTTGACATCTAATGACAAGTTGGGGTTAGTGTCTTTAGTTCCATTGATAGTCTCAGTGAAGGATATGGCTCATTGGTTGTAGTAAGGAATAGGGGTAGAAGTGAGATTAGTGGCAGAGAATGGTTAATTTTTGTTCAAGCTTGATATCTAGTAGTCATTGCTAATGTCGAAGGTGATGACTGAGGAAAGATGTGCATACCATCAACCATATTAAGAAAGAATCATTGTTTGAAGGGTCTACAAATTTGGTCTTGGATAAAATCTAACCTTTCTTAGATTTTCTATAGGTCATGACCCTATGTAGGTTTCATGGTTTTTGGCCTACTCTTTGAGCCCTTTATGGATGGATTTTGAGAAGCTAGATGAATCTAGTTGAATGTAAGATTGAAACACAACCTTGTGCTAGAGGGATTTTATTTCTATGTTTTTATTCTGTTAAAGATAAAAAGGTTGTTTTTAATTTCTTTTATTGGATATAGTATAGTCATGTTCTACTACATAAACCACAACATTAAAATTTCAACCCTTACATAGAAATTTTCAACACAAAACCTATTTGGATTCATTTACCTAACCTTTCCCTTCAATTTTAGGATATTATTGTGTTTAGTGCCATAGGAAATTCTATTGAGGAATTTTGAATGGTTGACATTATAATAGAAAAATTGGGACATTCTACTTTCCCCAACTTATTAGTAAATGTATATATATCTAAGGATATCCCTATGTAGGTGAAGTCAAAAGTTAGGGATAGATCTTGGATTCAAACCCACAAATTTTAAAAGTACCTTTTAGATGACGAATATGTTTTTATACTGGTCATTTAGTCATTGATTTCCCAAGTATTAAGCATAAAAGGGTAAATAATTGGTGGAAGGAAGCTAGGATTGAACATAAAACTATTCAAGCCATTATTGAAAGTGAAGAAGAAAGTGAATTTCATGATGTGGTTCTAGAAACACCTATTGATGTTGTTGATCCTACCGATAATATATATGTATGTATATATATATATATATATATATATACATACATGTATATATATATATATATATATATATATATTATCGGTAGGATCAACAACATCGATGTGTGTGTATATATATATATGTATATGTATATATATATATATATGTATATACATATATACATACATATACATATATACAAATATATATATATATGTAGATATATATGTATATATGTGTATATATATAAATATATATATATGTATATATATATATATGTATATACATATATATGTATATATATATATGTGTGTATATATATATCTGTGTGTATATATATATATGTATATACATATGTATATCTACATATATACATACATATACATACATATACATACATACATACATATATATCTACATATATACATATACATACATACATACATACATACATACATACATACATACATACATACATACATACATACATATATATATATATATATATGTATGTATGTATATATGTATATATATATATATATATGTATATATATATATATGTGTGTGTGTGTATATATATATATATATACATACATATATATATATGTATATGTATATATATGTATATATATATATGTATATACATATATACATATATATATATATATACATATATACAAATATATATATATGTATATATGTAGATATATATGTATATATGTGTATATATATATATGTATATATATATGTATATATATATGTATATATATATATGTGTATATATATATATGTATATACATATGTATATCTACATATATACATACATATACATACATATACATACATACATATATATCTACATATATATATACATACATACATACATACATACATACATAAATACATACATACATACATACATACATACATACATACATACATACATACATACATACATACATACATACATACATACATACATACATATATATATATATATATATATATATATATATATATATATATAAGCATTTCCCCTTGACTCATTCACACGTGGAAATGGTGATGTTATCAAACTACCTATTCAGATTTTCTACCACTGGAGACAAAGTGTCTAGATGAAAACTATGGAAACCATATGAATACCACTTATGCACACAAGCTCTCAAAGCATAGATAACACCTTAGGGACCTTTTTCATAATCTCTAATCACCAAACTCATCGTTTAACATCTCTAAATAGTCAAAACTAAAGATCAACCAAGCTAACATAAAGCTAACTAGAACAAGCATATTGCACACTTCATCATTGTTACTTGGGCTATCAAAGCACTTCATCTCCTTAGTAGGACACCTTCATGACATCATTGAAAAATATATAACAATGTTGATTTTCCTATTTTTTGATTATTTAGTCTTCTAAAATATTTTTATATTTCCTTCAAAGCTAATTGGTAAACATCTTCTAGGATATTTATTCTATACATATTCAATTCATCTTGAATATATAACTTTAAACTATTTACATACCTTTCAACCATATGCTCATCTCTTTGATTATGTTATACTCATATGAATATCTTTCAAAACTTATCTCTATAGTCTTGTCCATTGTGATAGTTTTTCCTTAAATTATGAAATCTTATGTATAGATATTTTTCATAATATAATGGATTAAATTTCTCCCTCAACTTCTTCTCCAACTGGCTCCAAGTCTTTTGATCTATTTTTTACCTTTTATTTATCTCTATTTATGTAGGTGATCCTATAAAATCATTGCATTACCATTTAATGTCATCCATGAAACATTAATTAATTTATTTTTTCTTTTAAATATATCCATTATTAAAAATACATACCATTTATCCACTCGATCAACTCCTATGGTTTTGAATTACTCCCATACAATAAAATTATTACCTTGATTCATTAGTTCCTTCCTTTTAATTACTTTACCATAATTTATTTAATTGATGGTCATTATTCTTGTTATTAATCTTATTTATTTGTTTTATCTGCCTATGACCTTTGTCTTTGGCATGTGATAATTGCAGTAAATTCTTCCACTTGCCTCTATATTTGTTTCATAGTTTTATTCATCCATGCAATCCATCCTCATCCTCTTGGAATATTTCACACCTTATAAAATCATATAATTTTATCCAAAATATAATTTAAAAAATTAATAAAAATATATAAATACATTACCTTCAAGAGTCAAACTTGCTTGAATACCAGATGATGAATCCAAGAACTAGCAAAGCAAAATAATTCTAATAGGCATAACCAAATTTTTTTTTCAAATAATACTATTTATTGAATATTTGTGTATAATTAAAATCATTACATAAGATTATTTAAATAAATTTCCACTCAAAATTTAAGTTTATTTTTAAAATTAAAAAATCT